>OZ024694.1:4103826-4528826 GCA_964016905.1 Perithous albicinctus | reverse complement strand
ACTTTTTCGTGGATTGGCAGCATATTTATCGGTCGGAATTCATCGGCGCGCCTAGTTTTGCTGATATTCGGTATCGGTATGATTTCTGATCTTTTTAGCTGCGCTGGAAAATACCCATATTTTAACGAGTCATTGATTATTTTTGTTATTTCTTCATGTATGGCCTTAAACGTATAGATCATTACATTTGTCGATATGCCTTCTATTGTTCCTTTCTTTTTTGGTAGCTTGTTTATTAGTTTATCTATTTGTTCTTTATTTATTTCCTTAAAAGTGTTCATTGTCGTTTTTGTATATTTTTCATCTTCCTGATCGTTGTTGTCCGTTGTGTTAATGCTATTAATTATTTCACCAATGCTATTTATAAAATATTTATTAAAATTTTCCGCTATATTGCACTCTTTTTGTATCAGTTCCCCGTCAAAATAAATTCCATTTTCATAATTAGTACTACTTTCATTTCCTTTTAAAACTGCCTTAAGCGTTTTCCACATTTTTGCCCCGTCCTTACGATTATCATCTATTTTCTGCTCATAATATCTTTTCTTTGCGCCTCTTATTACACTAACAGTCTCGTTTCTTATTTTTCTGTATTTTTCCCAGTCCCCACCTTCATTGTTATTTTTCGCTCGCTCATAATATTTGTCTCGTTGTTCTATGTATCGCTTTACCTCTTCATTAAACCACTTCTTATCTCTTATTTTATCATTATAGCTTACTGTTTTAAACGGTGCCTCCTGATTTAGGCAGTTAATTATCGTACTTAATACTATATTTACATTTTTGTTAAAATCTTCTTCATTTTTGATATCGTCCATTAGCTTTATTTCTTCTTGTTTCAGTTTGTCTATGAATTGTTCTTCGTTAAAATTTTTAAAGTTCCGTATTCTCTTTTCTCTATTTATATTGTTCCTCACATTGAATTGTATTTTCGCTTCGACTATGGAGTGGTCTGTTATTTTTGGCTTATCGTGTATCTTTGTATCAATTTTCATATTGCTAAAAACTAGGTCAATTATTGATTTTGTTCCTTGTTCCACTCTCGTTTCTTTTTGTACTCGTTGTTGCATACCAAATTCGTTAAACAGGTTTAGCAATTTATTAGCATAATAGTTATTAGCACTAACATCTATATTAAAATCTCCGACACACATGCAGTCGCCCTCATTGTACATTTCATCTATTATATTTTCTAGGAATTCGAGGAATATGGCATCACTTGAGCTTGGAGAATGATACACCGCGACTATATTGCCTGTATAGTTTCTTGTGTTGACACCTATCGCTACACCCCAACAGTTGCCTTCTATTTTTCTTATGCACTTCACTTTATGTTTTATGTTCTTCCTAACGTACACAGCAACTCCCCCTGTTCTTCGGGATTCGGCGTCACACCTGATGAGCGTGTACCCTTTAATCCCTAGTTCCGTGTCCTCCATATCCTCCGTTGTTCTTGTCTCCGTTAGATTTAGTATTCCCGGTTGCATTTTCTTTATGACTAATTCCTCTATTTCATCTAGATTTTTCACTAGGCTTCGTGCATTGAGGCATAGCAGTGAGTCTGTGCACTGTGGTATCCTCCCCTCTCCCGTTACAGTCCCTTTTCTCTGGCTAAAAAATACTCGTACGTCGGGCAATTTGCATAATTTGCAGTGTGTTTTATCTCGTCCTCTTTGAGTCTGAATCTGTCCTTATGCGTCAGGCAGCTCACACACAACACGTCCTGAGAATCGCATTCATCCCAGTGGTGTTTCCCGGCACATTTTCCGCAGACGGTCTCCTTTTTGCAGTACTTTGCGATGTGGTAATAGCCCCAACAATTGTAACATTGCGCTACCGTTATATGTTCCTCTATTCTGCAGAGTTTCCATCCAATCTTTACTTGTCCTCTCGCCAGTAATGTTCCGTGCGTCTCCTGATCCACTTCGAGGATGATTGTCATGTCATTGTATTGCTTGTATACCCACTTTTTTACTATATTCATGTGGCATCCCTCCCTGTCCATTTTAATCTGGTTTTGCCTGCAGATTTTTAATACCAGATCTTTTTCGTTCATTCCGTCTTCGTCTATATCTAGTCTCGTTATTTTTAGTTTCAGCTTCTTTTTTATTGGTGCTTTTACTTTGTACTGTCCGCCCAGTTTGTTCTCCATCAGGTGCTTTAGTTTATCGCGATCTTGTCCTTCTGCACACCCCACTATAACTTGTCCATTTTTGCCTTTCGTCAGTCTGCTCACATTAATACCCGACTCTACTATGTTCACCGTGTCCTTTATTACCCTCTCTGTTGTTTCACTACTTTGCTCCACTTCTGGCCTAATTATCACAACCTCTTCTTTTTTCTTGTATTTATTTTTCACTTTTGCTGCGTACGACTCCCTGTTTTTTTCTGCCTGATTATTATTGTCTTCTCTCCTGTCTATATCCCCTACCGTCATTACGTCGTTGCTCATAATCATCTCTTTCATTTCTCTGAGCGATTTTTGCATTTGCACTATCTCTTTGTTGAAGTTTTTATTTATCTTTTCTTCCATTTCTTTCAGTTCATTGCTTACCACTTCACGTACCGCTGCTTTCACGCTTTCTTTTACCACTTCACTTATCTTAATACTGTTCAATTGTGCTAGAATTCTATCGAGTTTCTTGTCCAGTTTATCCACTTTTTCCTCACTCTCTTCTAGTTGACTTTCGGAACCTTGTGTTCTTTTTCGTTTTCTGCTGCTCTCCTCTTCTCCTTCGTCTTGAAGAACGTCCTCTGCGTCCATGACCTCGGCCTCTTTGTCTGTGCTTCCTCCAGCGATTTGTCCCGATATTTTCTCAATCGGTCCAGGGCACGACACCAGTTCATTATTTTGGTCGTACGATTGGTGTAGTCTCGAGCACGACAGGTGGTGGTACTTCAGACATCTTTTGCACTCATATGTTTTTGTCATAATCATTTTCTTACATCCCGCGCATTGTTTCTTGTTTATTAATTTCGACATCTTGCACCTGTAGAAGTTTATGGTGCGTAGATCATTTACAGCACAGAATCGGTATCTGCCGTGCACATAGGCCCCATAACCCTCGTCGGGCCTCTCGTTTATTCGAGCTGCTCATTACATCGAGCTACTCACCACCGAACAAATTCGAGAGCCTCGACCAAAACTTAACTTCATCGTAAGATAAACAATACAAAAAAAAATACTGGAAGTTGTACAAAGCAAAAACAAAATAAAATCTCGATCGAGAGCGTACGGGAGCGGAACGGTAACATGAAATAGTCGAGATGCGATAAAGCGGGATCTACAACGACGAAACTCAGACGTAAATCACGTAATTTCGTTCATGTTATATTTTAGTGACGATGATTTAGAAAAACCACGTCACAATTTATTTTTAGTATTGAAGTTGATAATTAAACATCAATACCTTTTGGTACTTTGCCTTAAATGTAAAAATCATTTCATTTTTACATTTACGGTAAAGTACTAAAAACAATGGGTGGTTTGTTTCCAATTTTTACATCAAAACTACACTTCATTCCTAGAAGATATACTACAGTTATTTTATTGCAGTCTGCAGTTTCTTTCAAGAGTTACCAAGCCTTTAACTCTTTTACAAAGTTTATATGCGATGAGAAAGTAATAAGTTTCGATAGAGACTATGGATCGGATCAAAATTTGTTGTGTAGCTTTGATGAATAAAATATAGCTTTAGTATTGAAATTGAAAACAAAAGACCAATCCCTTTCGGTACTTTACGTAAAATGTCAAGATTAGTTTTTTCTTTTATCATGTTTCAGGTAAAATGTCGGAAGGAGTGGAGATTTTGGCATGGAGACTAGAGTAAAGGAGACCGAACGTAGTGCTGCGGAAATGGTCTATGAAATGGGCCTAAATTATTTCAGCTTTCGCCGATAGAGGCGCAGCGTACGATTAGATCCCAGAGCGCGGGAATTTTGAACGGAGCATTCTTCTACATTCGTATTTACGCGATCATACTAGAATATATGAACTCTAGACGTAATTACGGATTGACTAATTATCGGATTCTGTCCTACTATCACCTGGAGGCGCTTTAAGGATCGTTTAATTGTGCGTTTCATCGAAAACCGTCGTATCATAGAGGGCGAGAGGTATAGCATCTGTACACGAAAAGTATAAACAAGTTATTCTAGGTTGCTCAGATAGCAAGGCGATTATTTAAGTAGGTAGGTGATGCTAATTGTCCAAATTCCAATTATAACACAATTTATATCAGATAAACGATATCGAGGAACTAAACACTCAACGTAAAGCGACGCGCTGGCGAAGCCCGTTAGATGGGAGATTTGTATTCGGAAGGTTCGTGGATCGATTCTTTCTTCATGAATTTTTTTTTTTTTTTAATTTTTTTTTTTTTATACAGAAAGTATAATTATTGTCACTAATCAATTAAATGTTGGATCGATGTTTCGATTTCGATTGTTGGACGGAGAAGGGAAAGAAATATTCAGAAAATACGGATTATGTTTTTATTTTCCAAAAATCAAACATTTAATCCTGCAAACGACAAACAAACAATCTTGTATGTTACAATGCGCAATTGTATTGTGCATGCTCAACTGAATTGTCCAAATTACAATTGTCGAATTATACTTAAGTGTGGCGGCATTCTCGAAACGATCGTGAAATGGGACGGAGTAATTGGGCGGGGAAGTTTCGCTGTCGGCCGCGCGGGTGTGGAAGGATTAAAATCGTGTCGACCGTGAGAATTCGAGCGTTTATCCGGTTATCACGGCGATCTGCGACGCCTCAGAACGAATCGTCGGGATTGAAGTTGACCGACGAGTTTCTACTGTCTGGCGTTCCCATCGCTATGTAACGGCTTCGTAGAATCTCCTGCAGATCGTTGCACGGACTGTTATCGCGTTTCGTTCTCAGCGGTCGTCCGCCCGGGGATCTGAAATATATCGGACGGATCTATAATTAGTCGAGCAAACGAAGAGAAGCGAAACATCAATTTTCCGTTCGATCGGTCGGAGGCTAAACACCGTTCGAAAAATTTATTACTATTTGTTACGTCCCGGCTATTGATCGAGACGATACATACATTATTTGTATTTTTATTTGGATGGGTTTTTAAATCCGTAAAGGAATAAATTCCACGTTTTTGGATTTTTGTTTTATCTCTTTAAATTTATATGGTTTATTTATAAAGCTTATTTCACTAAAAAGTGAAATAATAATACGCAATTACAATTAACGATTAAATATATATAACTGAGGTTTTGGAACGGTACGCTTGAACTTATAACTAGTCACGTTGGTGACAGTTTACACTTATTTAATACGCGGCACTTAAACGGACTAAATACTTATTAATTGTTTACTATTTGAAGATTTGAATGAGACTAATTAGTTGAGGGAATGAGGTTGACCAAGAAGACTTGGGTGGGTGAAAAGTGGGGGTTAATTTAGTGATCGTGGGGAGGCCCAAAAGGTGTTGACCGTGCGTGCTCCGTGTGGTCAATGGATTTTATAGGAAATTGAAAGGAATTGCTGATTATTAGGGAGCGAAAATTAGTCAGCGGGATTATAGGTGAATGTTCAATGCACCCGAGGATTTGGCATCGGATGATTTTTAGGGAGCATTGAACCGGGGTTGGAATGTGGAAAAGGCAAGAAGGCAGTTTATGAATATTGGATATTGGAGGTAACGATGGGACAAAAGGATTTACTAGTATATAATAATATTAAGAATAAATAATAATAATTGACAAGAAAAATATCCAGGACGTAACACCTCCCCTTCTGGTAATCCGTCGAAACAGCGTAGTGTTCGACGGGTACAAAGAAAAAGAAGCGCAAAGCGCGTACTGGCAATTTTTCTTTTAAATTAATGCAAAGTCTAATGGTGAAACGGCTCGAAAGGGGAATAGCCCCTGTAAAGTGTACTTAAATTAGCTTATTTATTTGGTTGGGGGAAATCAATTTTGTTGTGTGTGTGTGTGTGTGTGTATCAATTTTAAGAATTTAGGTCGAGAGGGTTGTGGCTCTTCTTGATGAGTGAAGAAGTTCATATGATTGGCGAAAAGGTAGTCGGGTGATTACGAAGATCGAAGGTTGGTTGATTTTGTGACGCCATTGCACGTTCAAACGGTACGAGATTTCGAATGACGACGAACGTTTCCTTCACGAGGCAACCTGAAACTATCGCAATAAGCATAGAAATTTCCTGGGATTCCAGAGGTAATCTTGCAACTAAATATTTAAGAGTTTCCATCTTACCTGGGGGAATAGAGAGGGTTTGGGTTAATTTTACCTATTTTTAGCTTTCATTCCAGGTATTTTCGTGCTTACGTCATGGTGGAGATATGCATTTCTCCATGTCGAAGTACCATATTTTTTCTTGATTAATGTTCAGTAGATTACCTAAAACATGACTTAGTTTCCATTAAATACTTGGTCTTGCGACCAATAGATTTTCCATTTCACACCAGTTGTGAGGTGGTGGTGCAGGAGTGGAAATTCGGAACAAAAATTATTTATTGAACGTGTTTGAATCGTATGGGATTAATTAGGATGTATGTGGTGGGTCCCACACTGAAGGCAAATCTATTAATGAAGAATATATGTAGTGTCTTGAAATAGGCTTGATAATACGAACAGATATTCCAACGCTTCCCCATGACGTGATGTAAGTTACCAGAAAAATATTTTATATTTTTGGTAGTTGCATGGTCATTGCAGAAATCGAAAGTCTTAATTGCCTAATGAATTTCAGTTGGAAATATAAATGGCAGAGTATTCTCCGCTCTGATTTAGATTAAGAGAAAATTTCAAAACATAAGTAAGATTCGCTCTAGATTAAATTTAGTTCTCCTTAATAGTACGCTTAATAACTAAATTTATATTATGCCTTGTACCTATTGTTCTATACAAATCTAATTACATACAAAAGTTTCTTACTATCAATTATCTGGCTGCCTCCTATTCTAGTTTTCGATATTCCAAAATTAATCATGTTAGTACTATTCTACATTACTTATAGGCTAAAATTGACTTAGATTTATATTATATTCTAATTATAGTGTATTTTCTGTATTTTATATATTTGAAAAAGTATGTAATTGAACAGTTGTGGATTGATTTTAGAGAAAAGGAAATAACATGAAGATATAATAACAGGATAGCTTTAAGGAGATATCATACAGGAGCTTCATTATATTATTCGTCGAGAAGTTGGTATTGGTAATAGAAATTTTTGTGAGAAAATGTTTAATAATAAATGTTAATAATATTATAAAAGTAATACGGCGGGAAGTATCATTTACTCGTAGAATTGTAGTCAGGAGAATGCGGTGGTCGTAGTAATAAGACTGGAAGAAAGTCTCCTTTTCTGTTTTAAAAACAGATCTAGCCTATTCCTTTCCTCGTTCCGCTAGGCTTTGGCGTCCGTTTACCGTATTGGCAATCGGTGTTATCTTCAATTGAGACCTTGCCTTTTAAAAGTTTCCGGCGGTCGTCGAAAGAGGACTCGTGGCAGTTTTTCCGAGTTTGGCCGCGAGAATGGGGTCGCGTTACTGCCAAATTGCTGATGACTCCAGGTATCATAAATTCGTTGACCTGCTCATCTCTTGTTGGCATCGTTACGGATTGAGAGTAGTGTTGTGTCATAGTGTTTACTTCCGCTGATATGGTCGTATCGACTGTGCTTATAAAGAGCGTATTCGATGGCGTTCGGCTCACTAACGAATCGGGTTCCGATTCCTGATATTTCGTATCGCAGTTGTCGTTTCGTTCAAGGGCTTTGTCCAGATTTCCTAGTTGCGACGTTGAACTGAATATTTTAATTCGGGTCAGCTGATCGCTCGTATCTACCAAGGATTGTTGAACTTTCGCATTTACTGACGGCGTGTCTTCTTCATCGACGGTCTGAGAATCGGATGACGAGCAATGAGGCTGGGGTGACGGTGATGGGTCCCGAGAAATATCTAGGCTGTCAATAATTTGAGAGACTTGGCGATCGAAGGATGTATTGTAGATTGATCTCATAGTTTCAATTGTTTCGTTGAATTCCGGTGAATGAAAAGTTCTGTTGGTGTTGGGACCACCGGTCAACTTCTGTCTCCTGAATTCTGTTTTCGCAGTATTAATGGAGGTTTGTGTTGTGGCTTCTGTTGGGGGTGGGCTTAACGCCTCCCCTGCTGAAGAATAAGCGAATTTTTTCGCCTCCCCTGCTGAAGCAAACGGGAAATTTTATGCCTCCCCTGCTGAAGCAGAAGGGAAATTTTGTGCCTCCCCTGCTGAAGCAGAAGGAAAATTTGGTACCTCCCCTGCTGAAGCAGAAGGAAAATTTGGCGCCTCCCCTGGTAAAACAGGGAGGTCGGTATCGGGTTCAACAGGTAGATTCTCCTGATGATTGTATGGAATATCGCTGTTGTTTCCGGAGGTTGGTTTGGCAACATACTGACTTGTCGAACAGTTGCATATATGCCAATCTTTAGTCGAAATGCAGTTGTTTATATGATTAACTTTGGTGGCTTTCTGTTGTTTTATGTAGTGTTGAGAGCCATTTAGGTTATCCGTATCACGAGCGGAGAAAAATTCTTCAGCTCGGTGTGCGTACAAAATTGCGTGTTCGATTGTCATGGGCTTTATGCACCGGACATGGCTCGCGATTCATTTCGGCAGTCCATCAATAAAGCATTCTAGCGCATCTGAGCAGTTTTGTACTCGTAACAAGTAGGTTAACGCTTGACTGCAATGTACATTGTTAACGATATGTTGATCGATAAGACCAGCAAGCTGTTGGACTCTTGCTGCGTAGTGATTAATGGTTTCGTTAAATCCTTGAGTAACCATTGTCAATCGTTTCTTCAGGGCCAACGTAATCTTTTGAATCGAACAAAGCGACTGAAGATCTCTAAGAACCGCAGTGATCGATCGGTAATTATGGCGTATCGGATGGATTTTGCGTCTCACATCGCCTTGCAGTTTTTCGAATAGTTGGTTCCGAAAACTGTCGAATTCGGTGGGCTGGAGGCATCCCATTGAGTGATGAACATCCAAGATAAATTCTTCTACAGGCATGTTTATTCCGTCAAACTCAGGGATTAAACTCAAGGCTCTCATGACCCAAATTGTTCCCCGAGATCGAGTTATGGTTTCGCAGTCTTTCTGTCGAGGGTCAAATTTTCCATAAAAATTTGGGGAAAACATTTGATGTTGTTGCGTTTCTGAGCTCGAATACATGCTATCGTAGGAATTCATTCTCCAAAACTGAGACATTTCTTCAACGTCAATTACGCAGTTTCTTTCAAAATTAGATTGTCAAAGAAAATTATTTAGTTAAATTTTGAAAGAACGGTTTGTGCGTATTACACTTGATTGTAAGTTGCATTGAACTTAGTTTTGAGCTATCGTTTTCTTATTATTTTAGATGAAAATTCGCAGGTCTTAAAATAAGCTTATCGCATATCTTAACTATTGAATTGCAACAGGATTGCTATTATTATTATTATTATTATTATTACTATTTTTTTTTGTTCTAGTGATTTTACGAAATTTAAGACATTGGATTCGATGTTTTGTTTACGAAAAGGAAAATACATAAGATGAAATCTTAAACATCAACATTTTTTCAATTTGTTAATACTATTGAGACCAATCGAGTGAGATTAAGTCATATTCTAGTTCTAGATATTAGTTTTATTTAAAAGCTATAAATTGTTAATCGTACAATGCTAAGTTGCTTTTTAGCAGGCGAGAACTCAGCTGAGCTCCCCCTCCCCCCTCAATAAGTGAACGACCTGTGGTCGAGCACATGGTTGAGGCCAACAACTGAGTTGAGCACCTAAACGGGATTGTATAATATTCCTCATCAATGACCAAACAATAACACCTTTTTTTTTTACTAGTGGAAGCTATTCTTATATAAAAATTAATCACGTCCTGATAGAACAGCATCAAAATAGTGCTCGCGAAAATCAAACTCGCACTTAAAAATTTAGATGTATGGTTCTAGATAAGCCTTAGATCAGTGTGAAAGTGGAAATTAATGGATGGAGTAGGGGCGGAAGAAAATTGTATATATATTAGGAAGATTTTGAAATGCGCCCAACACTCGCATCAGAGGTCATAGGATGATTGGTGTTATTCATTCGAAATGGACAAGGAACGGAGGGAATAAAACTTTTATTAGTTTTGATTTACGCGTTGTTTTAGTTTTTTTTTTTTTTTAAAGGAAGCGCGATGTACTTTTATTTTTATTTTATTATTATTATTATGATTTTTAAGTATTTTTATTTAATAAGAAGTATAAAATGAGGAAATTTTAGGAAAAGAACAGAATAGTTAGGAAAGGCGATGGGATCGTTTAAAATTCGAAAGATTAGATGGTGATTATTTCACCTTTGTTTTCGATTTTTTTTTTTTTTTTTTTTTTTGAAATTTGTATTTCACGGGGGCCTATGGTGGCGGTTACTGGCCGGTATGGTAACCTAAGTACCAGCAACTGTCTCGAAGGAGCCCGTAGAAAATACGCTCTCAACAAACGATATGAGGGATGGATTTTCGAAATCACGAGGCCTCGGTTTGTAGTTATTGGCCGGTAAGGGTTGCCTGCGCCGCTAACTAATTTACCGAAGTCTCAAGATTTGTATGGTGAGCATATTGCCCTCGGGGCTTACAGTGAGAGTAACTAGCCGGTATGGTAGCCTGAGTACTAGTACTGGACTGCAAGGGCCTACGGAAAAATGTGCATACACTCGAAAAGAAGAATAGTGAAAAGGGACGTTCTAATCGGGAGACTATGGTTTGCAGTTTTTGGCCGGTAAGGGTTGCCTGCGCCGTCAACTAGCTTTCCTAAGTCTTAAGATTTTTGCGAAGCTTATACTACGTTCGGGGCTCACAACGAGAGTACTAGCCGGTATGGTAGAATTTTTATTTTTATTTCTAAAATTTTATTTATACTTTAATTTAAAAACTTTGTTTTAATTTCCTAATTACGTTTACTCCGTGCACAGCCGGTGTCGTGCGAGGAGTCGGATGATATGTCGGTGACTTGTTCGACAAGAGATCAACACACCGAATCCGATCCGTAACAACGCGGATATATAACTGCGCACTCAGCAGAATGCACTACCTTCGAACGGGCTCTTGAGGTGTGTGAACGTTCGTTGAGCGCACTGGTATTCGCGATAGTTATTAAACCGAATAAACCTCTACTTTTATTCTAAATTACAATAAAAATATATGTAATATATTTTTTTATTTATTATTCTAATTTCTCAATTCAAAATTAAGAAAAGAGTTTTTCCTCTTTTTTTCCTTTTTTATTAAATTTTAGATAAGATTTTTCTCCCAATTTTAAATCTCAATATTCAATTAAGATTCTCAATCTTAATTTTCTGTTTTAAACTTTAATTTTCAGTTAAGGTTTCCAACCTTAACTTTTAGTTTTAAACTTTTAATTTTTAATAAAAGTTTTTAAATCTTATTTTTCGATCTTAATTTGAATTAAGAATTCAAAATTAAGAAAGAATTTTTTAGTCTTAATTTTTAAATCTTAATAATCGATTAAGATTCTCTATCTTAATATTTAGTTTTAAACTTTAATTTTCAGTTAAGGTTTCCAACCTTAACTTTTGGTTTTAAACTTTTAATTTTTAATAAAAGTTTTCTAAACTTTCATTTTTTTAAATTTTAATTTGAATTAAGAATTCAAAATTAAGAAAAATTAACATCTAGTTTTAATTAAGATTTGTTTTATTATTAAATCTTAATATTTCATTAAGATTATCAATCTTAATTTGTATTTTAAACTTCAATTTTAAATTAAAGTTTTCTAAATTTTATTTTTTTATTTTTATTTTTAAATCTTAATTCCTGAATAATGTTCTATTCCTGTAGAATAATCAATTATTACTAAAGGGTCTTTTTCTATTTGTACGTCTGGTTCAAACCAGATTTTGAATTTCGCCGTTTCGGGTACACTCAATTCTTCCCGAACTTGACGGCGTAGGGACTTAAAATAATTTCGTAGTTTTTTTTTTTTTGTTGATTTTCGGGGCTCGGGACTTAGCCTTTAGGGGGTAATTGACGAGGTCCATAAGCGGCGGATTAAAAATGTAGGTTTTACACGTAAGAAAATTTAATGGGGAATGATCGCGAATTTTTAAGTTTTGAGTTTAAATGTTGTAATTTTATTTTATACCATGCAATCCGCGTAAGTTGCTACAAACTTATTTGGATATGCAGGTGGATTTCGATTCTTATTGACGAAGGATATGAGCTCGCGGGCCCAGTCCTACGAGATTTAGTTATGTTGGACAGTGGTTGGTGATAGCCTTGCCTCCTGCCTTTTGTATTAAACTGTGCAATCCTAAAGTGCCACCTTATTTCGGAATGCAACAGTGGGTTTTCGATTTTTATTAACGGGAGCTGTGAGTTCGCGGGCCCAGTCTCACGAATTTTAAATTTGGGGTAAGGTAAACAAGGGGAATTAATCAAATATAACGAATAAATATATTATATCTAATTATAACTAAGAGGAAAAAGTGAATAAAAGAGAAATATAAAATTTAGTGAAATAATGTTAAATTGATTTTATTTTCTTTTTTTTTTTAAAAGATTCAAAAAGAAATAAAAATGAGAGAATGCAATAAAAGTGCAAGAGGTAAATAGATATAAAGGAAATATAAAGGTACTCACGTAGAGCTGGTTACGATGACTGCGACGATGGTCCACAGTATCATGTTTGCGATAAGGTGTACGATACACGGCACGAGCTCCGACGAGTGCAGTGATTGTCCCGGCCTATGATGGAATCTGCTGACTCCGCAGGTCGTTGGCTGGAAGGTGTTTGCACTGCCTTTGATGCCGATGAACGCTGGTCAGCTGGTGCACGACACTTTATCACTGCTGAATAAAGTCGAGAAAAATCGGATATGTTTCACCGGTTGTGAAAATACCCAAAAACGCGAATAATGGTAGTCCGTGCGTATAAATTAACGTGAGAAACTATCGATAGGTGTCCGATGAAAAATTGATTTTATCGGTTGTATATTAATAAAGATAAAACTCCAAAAACTCGGATACCCCACACTTAGCACCAGAGAATTTATGTTACGTCCCGGCTATTGATCGAGACGATACATACATTATTTGTATTTTTATTTGGATGGGTTTTTAAATCCGTAAAGGAATAAATTCCACGTTTTTGGATTTTTGTTTTATCTCTTTAAATTTATATGGTTTATTTATAAAGCTTATTTCACTAAAAAGTGAAATAATAATACGCAATTACAATTAGCGATTAAATATATATAACTGAGGTTTTGGAACGGTACGCTTGAACTTATAACTAGTCACGTTGGTGACAGTTTACACTTATTTAATACGCGGCACTTAAACGGACTAAATACTTATTAATTGTTTACTATTTGAAGATTTGAATGAGACTAATTAGTTGAGGGAATGAGGTTGACCAAGAAGACTTGGGTGGGTGAAAAGTGGGGGTTAATTTAGTGATCGTGGGGAGGCCCAAAAGGTGTTGACCGTGCGTGCTCCGTGTGGTCAATGGATTTTATAGGAAATTGAAAGGAATTGCTGATTATTAGGGAGCGGAAATTAGTCAGTGGGATTATAGGTGAATGTTCAATGCACCCGAGGATTTGGCATCGGATGATTTTTAGGGAGCATTGAACCGGGGTTGGAATGTGGAAAAGGCAAGAAGGCAGTTTATGAATATTGGATATTGGAGGTAACGATGGGACAAAAGGATTTACTAGTATATAATAATATTAAGAATAAATAATAATAATTGACAAGAAAAATAGCCAGGACGTAACACTATTAAATACTTTAGACTCAATTTATACGCAAAATAATGAGTCTCGAGCGTTCAACATTCTCATGTTCCATTTATTGGCAAATTATGCAATTTCATTTAAATTTCCCGATAGTGATTACTAGAATTCGAACGGTGAACGTCTCCGAATTGAACCCGTCGTCAAGACTCCTCCTCTCTCGATCGATTTCAGTTTCACCTTGTCAATGTCTTTCAGTATGTCGCCCTTGAACTTTTGGGCGGACAACGGTTTTTTCCGCTCTTCGAGCTTCTTCTTCTTTCCGTGTATTGTCCGGTTGTCTGCCGTGGGCCAAGTACCGGGCTCTTCGAGCTTGTGATCCTGAAGATGGCTCGTCTCGCGATGTGCGGCGTTGTCGGTGGCGGCTGCGTCGGCGGCGGTGGGGGCGGCAATTGCGATTCCCGACCGTTTAATAACGATGCCGCTGGCGAATCTGTAAATTGTAATTTACTTTAAGTCGCAATATTGCGACACGTTTCCGCTCGCCGTGGGACTACCTACAAAATATTTTCTTACCGGGACTTTGCGTTTCAGAACATTCGGCTGCTTCGACGGCGACGCCGCCGCGTCGATCGTGGCCGCTGCGCTGAAATCGCCGTTTGCGGCGATTGTCGGTGTTACGCTGGGCGACGAATTCGACGGATTCCGCGCTTCGTCGGGCGGCTGTTCGACCTTTATGTAAGCCTTGAATGTCCCGTCGTACTGATACCGTTTTGTTCTCGTCTGACTTGGCTTCGTCCCTCCTCGTTCAGTTTCTCTCGTGCTTCGTTCGATTATCCGTCTCGTGAATCTCGTGTTTTTCGTTCAGCCTCGAAGTCGGCCGCAGATTCTATCACCGCTTTTTCCTCCTCGTTGTCGCGGTGAACGGGCGGATCATCGGGATCGAATTCCTCGATCGACTCAGTTGAAACGTGAATTTGCCTCTCCGTCTCCGGTTCGACGACATCGAGACGATGGCCTTGGAAATCGAATAGCTAAAAATAATTTTCGTTACATAAAAAACGAGCTATGAATGAAATGGTTGTTACATTTTTATGGACACAGTTACAAAAAGTATAATAAGTATTTCTTATAAATTACTCACAGTTCACAATTTGGCTTGTTTCCGATGCATTTTCGACTTGACTTTCTTCGCGTCGTAATTTTCGTTGATCGAATTGGCGAGAAAACTTCCTCTCATCGTGAGAAAGAAGTTTATAACTTTTACAGTTACTTCCTGCTCGTGGTTGATACATCCGACGCGTGTTAAATTTTTCATTTCCGATACTCTGTCTACAATTTGGTGCAGAGTATTCTGCTTTATGGTCAGCGTGCCAACGACGTCCAGAACGACCGTTTCTAAACTGCTCAACAGCTTGAAGAGCTCTTCGCTCGGGTACGTTAACCCGCCATAACGGCTGAGGAGGTCCGTCACTTTGTCGCGATCGCTTGATTCGTCAGCTGTGAGACGTTTTACGCACAGCTCGCATCGCGAGATACGGCTAATGTGTCTAGCAACATATCCCGCGACGTAAGCCAGCACTTCGTCGCTCGTTCTGGTGACGTCGTAGTCATGCGTCGACACGTGACTATTGCTCGACATCGATTGCGTGTCCATGTATAAATGATCTTGGCCTGCCACTTCGGTGGAAGACGGATTCGCAGGAGCACAGAATCGTCCGGCATCGACCGCTGCATCTATTTTTGCCAGCAGCTGATCCTTTGTCTCTTTGCGAGCATCGAATGACTCCTTACTCTGCATCAAAGTCTCCAGAAGCTCGGCGCCAGGGACATTCGACCCCTTTGGAGGCTTCACCAGGGAATAGGAGCACAACAGACGGAAGACTTGGACGAACAGCGCCGGATCAGGATGATCATTGCTTCCGCAAGCGTTTCGCATCATACCGAAAAATCTCTGAAATTTTAATTTAATCAGTATAGTACAATATCATTTGTCTGAAAGACACGAAGACCGGATCAACGAGGTCCTGCTGTACACTTCAAAAAGCCTGAAGTCGTAAGGGTTAAAAAGTCTTACTTCTAGTGAAGTCATAAGTCTTAAAGTCTTACTTCGATAGCATCCTGATTGAGTCGAGCGGTCATGAGGTAATCGACGTTGCAATTTTCGTGGAGAAAATGTAACAGCTCCAGAGTCCCTCCGAGTGTGACTTTCAGGCCAGTCAGCGTACTCGCCGATATCGGAAGCGTTACGCCTTGGGACTTCGCCGTCTTTTCCCATGTGCGCAGGTACTCCAAAAACTGCTCGATTGCCTATTCATACAATAGTTCACATAAGAAATCGAAATATGAACTGAAGGGAGTGTGAAATGCCGACTTTGCACCTCAAAAGTTTGCACCTCAAAAGATTGTCAAAAAAAAAAATTACAGGCGGATTATCACGAGGAATCTGTACTGAAAAATGAGATTTTTACAGTTTTTCGTCAAAACTGAGAAAAGCGAGTAATTCAAACACGAGATAATAAAAAAATCACACGCGATACGTGCATTCCCAACACGATTTGGGAGTAATTAATGAGCAAGTAATATCGGAAAGAATTGGCGGTTGGTACATGTTTCACATGCTCTTAACGACGGGAACATATCATGAACTGCTCGTGCATAAAACATTCGTGATAAATTAAAATTCATTGTCACGCATTGCGATGTCACTATACGACGCAAAATTATAAGCGTGCTGCCATGTATTAATAATGAACTTACGTATTTCCAAAATCTAAATTTCCATCCGGTGAGTCAAGAGCGCATTATGGCATTAATAAATGTTGTTATTTTCGTAAAAATTAGATATACGAGTGAACCATTTATTCAAGTTTTGAAAGCTTACTTTCTTCTGCGGACATTCGTCGGTGGGCCGTAAAGCTTCAGATGGCTTCCGTGACATCATTGCCTGAATCAGACCGTTCACTACTTTTATCATCTTAATCGTTGGCAACGAGTCTTTCAGCCGCGGGCACCTGGGATCGTCCTTATACACTTCCATCGCAACACTGACACGTTCGGAGAAAAGCTGTAATATAATGCGCGCATAGGAATGAATATCTGTGCATGTAAAATAATTTTTTGCAACAAGAAACAAAATGTTCGACTGTGTATTGCTTTCTCATAAAGTTTGATTGGTGCTTGCTAAACATATTACACAAGAACGTCAATAAAAAAATGTCATTGACGGTGAATTTGAAACGCAGCGGAGCGCGATAATTGTTGGGGCCACAGCGGAGCCGATACGCGCGTAGTCAATCGTCTCTTCACAAAAATGGAGATTACTTTTTTTTTACGTGAAAGAAATTATATTGACTCAGAGAACATGTGTTCAGGCTGATGAATGATTACCTGGAATGCAAGTGGCACGTTCATTTTCTGATAGCCCTTCGGGTTCAGATGCGCCTCGGTTAGCGTGTATGCCACTTTCATGTTCGGCTTAGCACGACCCTCGTGATCTATGACAGCTTTCCAATGTTGCTTCCTCACCGTACCGTCAGGAGTCTGTAAATTAGATGTGAACATTTTCGCAGAATAAAGGTTAATTCATTAAGTAACAAAATTGAAGTAGGTCGTTGCAATTAACCAAATGGCTTACTTCGAACGATTCGAGTTTCGGAGCGACCAGGCCGTTTCGCAAGCATTTGATTAAATGCGGGAAGTCGGACAACATCCACAGGCGTCGATTGTCGTCACAAGGGTGCTGGCAACTAAAATGGCCGTCCTGTATTCCAAGCAACTTCCAGACACCTCGGTTCCACTGCGCCCTATCCATGGTGATAACGTCAGCGTGAAATCCCGAGCTCGACAGCTTCATTAAACATTCAAGTATGAGCTTGTGCAGAACTTGACTTGTGACGCTGTTTTTGCTCAGAAAGCAGCCAAGCGCTTGTATCCATACTCCTCGGAACGGTTGAAACATGAATACAAGTGCGTGATCAGCCCGTTCGTCCTGCAACTTCACTGGTGTGTACTCTCCCAAGTTGACGAACCCGTTGAATTGCATCGTTTTTCGATCGAAGTGAATTGATTCGCTTATTGACATTTCGTCAATGAGAAGCGTACCTGCATACAATAATCCGTAACGTGTTAATTCAAGTTGTGGTTGATGAACTTAAGAAACAATGAATAAGTCTATGTTTATAAATGTACAAGCTAGCGACATGCATTAGTTACACTGAAACAGTTGGTTGATAGTAAATGGGAATAATTTCTACAAAGCGTTTCTACAACATGCTACTTCGCTGGCGAGTGTTAGCTATTATCGCAGGAATGTAAAGATGTTAGGTTTATTGGGATTGTTAGTTGACAGTGGAGATCGACGCGAATTGAAGCGTTGTTCAGTTCATAACGAAGCGTCATGAACTGAACCCTCCGGTCCAGTACACTACTCATTCGAAGATTGAATAAGCCGATACATGATTTGCATTTAAGCGACAAGAACGTGTATCAAATTATTCAAGGTAACATTTAAAGCGGCTAAACAGTAATAACCACTTAAAGTGATACCCCTTTTTTCGACAGGTTCCATTCTCGAAGCTCTCAAACGCAAGCAGTCGAAGCGTGTTTGTTGAAAACCGTATGAGGTATCCAACTTTTGAATATATCGATTCAAAGTATCTTTGCAGGGAAGAGGCAGAATGTTTCGGGATCGTAGGTGATCGTAGAGTTTGCTGCTCTTGATGCGCATCAAGAGGCACTCGTACACCCAATCTATTCTATATCGTCGCTGTGTTTCGCATGCCACCTTCGAGTTGTTAACGCAAGCCAAAACAGCTTCTTGCTGAAGAGGTTCCAACTCCGAAATAGCATCTTCCAAAGCCTTCTTCCTGATAGCAGCGAATTTTTCGTGAGCTTCGACGATCTGCTGTTTTAAGCGTTTCGCCTACAGTCGGAGTAGATAATTCCGTTATGAGGTGATCGCATACAGAGCAGCAGATTGACTCCGTGTGAAGTTTAAAAAAATTGTATATTCACTCTCAGCTCATTGATGATAATCAATCAGATTCAATTTGATTATTATCAATTACCTAAGAGTGAATACGTTTTTTTTTATTTCACGATTTGAGACTACGAGAGAAGATTTGGCTCATCTAACGATAATTAATGCTTCAGGACGTTGGCATAAAGAAGCGTGCGCAACTTTCTTTTTAGCAACAATAAGAAGCGTATATGAGGCGAAAATAAAAATCGGAGTTTCGAAAATTAAAATCGTATTATATGCGAAATCATGCAATTTCAATTGAGTGTATATTAAACAGCGGCTTGACCCTTGTGAATGTAGTGAAAATTACTCCACAAAGACGATGAACGTGTACGACTAGAATATTGTTGTTAAAGATTAGATGTTAAGAATATATTAGTAATGAAGACTGCAGATATGAAAGTCTTAAGATAGTATAAGCAACCGCCTGAATTAGAAATCAGTGTTTACAGTAGACAATCAGACGACTCTTATTTGTATACTTATAAACCGTATTTTAACGTAGTATGTTCTAGTATTGTGTTAATGTATTCGAATATACCTTTCGCCGCAACCGTTTGCAGGCGCGTTGTTTCACGTTGGATCGATGTTTCGTCCGCGCGTACCGAGTCTTCACGTTTGATTTCCGCCTTATGTTTCGGTGTTGAATTTGAATTCTCAGCCTTCGGCAAAGGCTGCATCTGGGAGTTATGACGTGCTTCTTGTATTCGTCCGAAGGCACGAATCCCAGGCAACATTGGTCGCGACTGTTGGAAAAATAATAAAAATGTTGAGATTAGTATAATAGTGCAAGTTGCCTGAGAAGTAAAGCACCTACTGGTGGGCACGCTATCAAAAAAATCATTGAACGACGGTTATTGACGACGATTATTAAACAGATATTTTAACCCTTCATTAAATAAATGACACTACATTAATTCCACCGTGCTTTAATATTATATTACTATAAAAGAGCAGAACAACTTTCTGACAAGTGTGTTTGTTGCAATCACACGAGCTGTGATACAGATTTTGTGTCGAATTATATAAAAAAACTTAACTCTCCAAGGTGTGAAAATAGGGGTTCTACGCACGCGAAGCGTGCGTTATACGTCCTTTATCACAGTAAGAAAGTATTTATAATTCAATGTGGATTTACCTTTCTTCGTTCAGTCCCGTCCCGCCACAGATTACTTTTTTACTGATGTCATTGAGAAGCTGCTCCAACGCGCTGATTGATGTTATTATCGTGTCGGGCTGCATGTCGACTTTCCGATCTGCTGTATGAATCTGTAAGGAAAAAATATGTATCTTGCATTAGCTTGGCCACGCTACCGCACACAATTGTTGCTGCTAAAACGAGATATAACCGTACAAATAATTACTATTCAGACGAGATAAAAGCTTTCCGATGCAGAAGCGCAACAATGATTGAAGTTTAATATCACGGGAGGTGGTAGCTTCTCGACACCAAGTATATAAATAAATTATTGTTCTTACCGAGATGGAGAGATCGTTGTAGAGCACCACACGTACAATCGGTGACTGTGTAAACGCATTGAAACGTATGAAGACGACGCTTCTTTCGCTTCGTCGATTTCTCGACCAGCACCAATTTTCCGGCAGCAACGTTAGGCCCGTCAAAGAATTGAGCACATCATCTATGGTGAACGGCAGAGGTGAATCCGCGTGCCATTAGCGGTGTGCATCAGTCTGCACCATGGAAATATTGTAGTGTTAATAACAACATCGAAATGACTGTTCAGGCAACAGTTTTTTTTCGATCTCGTAACGATACATAACGATCATGGTACCGGACTATATAAAAACGTATATGCCATCGTAAACATTCCGGCATAAAATGAATAAAATAATGAATTAATGTAAACAGCGAACGAAAGTTAGATGCAGATGTCAATTTTCCAAAAAAACCCAATGACATCAACGATGAAAAAAAGGTTAAATACATATCAGACAGAAAAAGTTTTGAAACGGTAATTTTTTTATGGTTCCAGCAAGCATGTAACTAGCAATCACTTGACCCGACCAGTGGATGGATGGGTCCAGTGACAAAAAGCCTTCGCTGCGATTCTATACAAAAAAAAAAATTTCTTTCACTCGACCCTCCCGACGAGAGCAATTACCTGTATGTCGACAGAAGATTCGGAGCTACTTTCCAACAAATGATCAGCGAAGCCCGGTACGTCCATCTCAACGTCGGCCCATAGCGGTGAGTCAGCATCGGCATCTTCACGAATAGGTTCCACGGGTCGATCGAGTGCAATCGTCTGTTGCGGAGCGGTATCGGCCACATTCCGCAAAATCAAGGAGTCGGTCAAGCACGTTGACTCATTCGCCGCCTCGGCAGCAGTCAACGGCCTCGTTATACTCGTCGACAGTTCGGGGATCAGTGGAAAATCGTCCATCTCGTCATTTCCAGCTTGTCGACGCTCATGATTTTCCTGCAAACGTACGTAAGCAATTAAATCGTCGAAATGAGAAAAATTTGAATCCAGTATTTTCAGGGGTAGAATTTGTGGCTTGAGAACGATAGTATAGGTCAAAAGTCGATTTTTTAAAAAATATATATACACTCTCAAAGATTTTTTTTTTTTTTAATTGTAGTTTTAAGAGGATTAGCAAATGTTTCAATTCAGCAGATGTTAGCCACTCGGCAGTGCAAAACGTATTTCCCATCGACAGTGCACAACGTATTTCTCGTGTAGACAGTAACGAAATAATAAAACCTTTTCCGAGTCGTTGGACGCGTCGACAGCAAAGGTGACCCAGTCGCCCGCATTGTTCGCCACGAGGTCGACATTCTCATCCTGAAACAGCAACAGTTTATTGTTGTTAATCGTCCGAGCAGCCGCAACCGGCGAAAGAAGTTTTTCCGTTTCCGCACGGAACGCGCCGAGAACCGTATTTCAAAACATTCTTTAAAATATTTAAAAAATGTGAGTGTAAAACTCACAAATGTGGCTTTAATGCAGCCGAATTTTATGAAATGAATTACCTTGTCTGCTGGTGACATCGGAATAGCATTTGCTATCAGCTTTGGCTTTTCTCGAGCAAGTTCATGAAGAGTACCATCGCGTAGTACAGTTGTATCATTCCTGATTATGGAGTTGTCGGAGAAGTGTTGTTGGCAAGCGAAGTCGGTTGCCAATAGTTTCTGTCGCAGCGCACTTGACCATGTATGCAAGGCATTACTCCGCTAAAGAAAATGAAGAAAAATATATTTAATACCCACCCGTCGATGGCCATACTCAATTCAGCACATGTTATTATATTTTTCACTCAAATAACAGATGTTAGCTGCTAAGCTGTTGAAAATGTGCTCTTACCTTGGGAATACTGAAAAGTGAAATCGGAGCCAGTCCTGTCGCTTTGCGACGAGCCACATCCTTGCGGGTGCCAGCTTCGCAACCCTGAACCGCACATTGCTTCACCATTCTGTTTCAAACAGAAACAAGAATACAACAAATGAAATGAATAACAGTAATGTACGACATATACGAGTAATATTACGACATGAGGGTGGAAAATCATTTTCTCAGCTCGTATGTGAGTCGCTGCACGAGCCGCACGTGAGTGCTGCAATCACACGGGCCAAGTAAGTTTTTCCACCGGTTATTGTAAACTATTTCACTTCAGCAGGTGTAAATAACAGTGATGTAAAATAGATGAAACGATTTTTTTCCGAAAATTTGAGCAATTTGCAACAATTTTAGGTTATAAAATGTTTATAGCATTTGGAGTTATTTTCATAAAATCTTCGATCACATGGATCGAATACATGGATTGTCACTTTTATTTTATGTATTACACATATTTATTTGCGTTACCTTCTTTCACATCAATACCGCAATTTCTTTGGCACCTTCCGATTTCCGAGATTCCGCCTTGTCACTCCCGCAATCACTTAATGGCGGTCAACTTGCGTCGCCTTCTTTTTGCTGACTTCACACTGTGATGTATCGACCAAGCGCTAACTTCACCGTGGAACTCAACGATCGGCGAGACACTTGTAGTGACAACTGGAACTAAATCGTGAGCCAGTTTCGTAGACCAAAATTCGAGCCTCTGCGCCATATGCGTTCGGTCTCCTTTACTCTAGTCTCCATGGATTTTGGATTGGATTTTAATACCAAAACTACATTTTATACATAGAAGACACGCATAAAATTTCACTGCGGTCCACAAGTTTTTATAAAAGTTATTGTATTTTAGTACAAAACCCGCCACACACAAACAGACCTATCGACAGACGGAAATAAACGAATGTTTTTTTTACAATCTAGGACTTTCAAGATGTCTATTTCCATAAAAATCTGGAAACCGATTTTTTTTATATTGCAATACTTTCTATCTTACATACTCCGTATGTGATGAGAAAGAAAAAATTTAATGTATCATTTTTGTATTCTCGTATTGGCACTATTAGTCCAAATGATAGTCAAGACGAAATTATAATATAGTCAGAGAAAATGATAAATTTTTTCACATAGTTTTCAGTGACCACCATGTTAATGCTTTGTAGAAATTCTAAAAAAGTGTTTCACTTGTGCCATCTACTTGAGCAACTTTTCATTTAATTTTATTGCAGTTAATGTTAATTTAATTTTGCATTTTATTTAAAATATTTTTTAATCTATCTTTCTGAAATTATTGCATTATTTATCTTCAGCTGATTTTTTTAAAATTGATTTCGCGACTTATGAACGATATATTTTATGACCGTGAATTTAAAAAAAAATCACGTCACAATATATATATATATATATATATATATATATCATATTTTTAATTTTTAAATAAACACACACACATATATATATATATATATGTATTTGGTAGTAATGGGGACTTTTTTAAGGGTGTATATTTATTGTTGGAATTAATTCTACAGATCGTTACCAATAATATACTACCCGAATTTTATCTTTGTATGGATTCTACATGAAAATAAAAAGAAAAAACTTTGTAGTGGTAGTTACCGGCACTTCTCCTTTTAGTGGTAGTTGTTGGGACTACCCCTTTCAGTTGGTAGTTATCAGGACTGTCTCGACTAATAATTATCAGACCACGTATGAACTCTAATATCTCTAAACTAATATCTCTGTATAGGCTAAATAATGATAAGGGAAAGGCAAATTTGTTGCTTTTAATAATATATGAATGACAACCTCGATCAGCTGTCATGTATAATATAGATCAAGCGATATGTATAAAGAAATTTTCGTGTATAATAGATTCTGTCAGGACCTTTCTTTTTAATGGTATTTATCAGGACTCACAGCCGCAGATCATTTAATAGCTTCGTATAGGCCAAATAATTATGAAGAATTTAATGTATAATGAGGCAGTGACGCAATTACTATCATATAAAACAGTTTTATTTATACTACATAAATGTTTATGTAAACAAAAGAAAGAAATCAACAAACAATTAAAAACTGTTTTTTCTATAGTAACTTGTACTATAGATGTTTCGAAAGTTTTCCGGTGAATTACATGAAAATGAAAAAAAATAAAATAAAAAGAGATAATGGAAGATTTAAAAGATCTTGGTTTGGTGCATGTATCGAACTATTTTTTAAATTGATTCGAGATCCAAGTCTTGATTACTGCTGGTCCGCGTACTTGCAAAGTTGGATACTTGAAACATTGTTTTTTAATAGTGTCCAACGAAGGGAGTGTTCGTGTATCAAAGTACGTCGCGAAGATATTATGCACCGTCTCTTTATCTTCGATACTCCATCGTTTCTTCGTTCCAACTGGCCCATAAGGAGATGCTGAAACGATAATATTTCATTTTCTCATTCTATACAGATAAAAATATTATATTTCGATACAAGTGCGAAAAAAAATTTTCTGACGAGTGTAAGTTTGCAGCCCGAGCCGAAGGCGAGAGTTGCAATGACACGAGTGTTTCGCACGAGTACCGAACGATATTTTATGTCGCGATGTGAGAAAATGTAGTTTAACGCACGCGAAGCGTGCGTAAAACCGCATTTTACGCACAGAGTAACATAAAATTAATAAAATAAGGTAAGATGAAGGACTACGTACTCGATCGTTTTTTTGCTTTCTTACTCGCTGAAACCTTGGGTTGCTTCAAACAGTCATCACCGTCCGAATCCTCTGAAAAAGATATCCGCCTCGATTGATTTTTGACGATTGATTTCTCAACAGTTCCACTGTGGAATCGCTTTAGTGCTGATGTTGTCACTGCAACAGTCTTCGTGCTTTTCTCGTCTATGCGAGATATTTTATCACCGTGTTTCGTTTTTATTGAGATTTTCGGGTTCTCATTGAGAGATGCGTCATCGGATTCGCTGTTCGAGTCTGTGTCTTCGGCGTTGTCGTCCTCGTCACCTCCCTGAGCTAATTCTAAAACTTTTGACATTCTTAGAATTTCGCGGCTAACAATCGGCTGACGGTAGTGCTCGCGATGTATTTTGTCGGCGTGCCCCATAAATTTAGCAACATCGGCCACCTCATTTTCCGATAAGTTGAGATTAATGCAGTTTGTTGCTATATGTTTGCGTAACGTCGTGCCAGTTAATTTATGCGGAAACGTTACATCGGATTCTTTCACGAATTTTCTCATCAAAAGACATGCTCTCAAGTAAGACTGCCTTGTCTTGTCCGCACCGGGAATGCCGAACACGTATCGATTTGTTACCGGAACTTTTGCCTCTGTTCGGTGCTGTAAGATTTTCTCGATGCATTGGAAGAGTTCCGTTGTTAAGAGTACCGGGACTGTTCGATTTAGTTTTCCGCGAATAGTAAAATGAACGTAGTTATTTGCAATTTCTCGGCTTTCTTTTGACATTTTTTTCTGTTCACTTACATCGATACCTTCGTAGGTTTGAAAATCTTCAATGAAAACGCGCTCGATTTCCCCGGCTCGGCGGCGATTGAAAAGCTGGACAGATATCAAGGTCGTTTGGGCGAGTTTCAGCCACTCTGAATAATTGAAACCTTCATTCAATGCTCTAAAGGCCGACGTCCGTTCTTCCTTTAAATGGTTATGCAGAAGCTTAATGTCTTTGGACGATGGCAGTTCCACCTTTTTTCGCCTTTTCTGCAAGGTTTGCGATTCCATTACGTTTTTGTTGACCGAGACTGCGATATCTTTAGTGTTGTGAGCACGGTTACTAACCGGTTAAATAGCCGGATATTTAACCGGTTAATAACCACGGTTATTTATTATATTTAACCGGATGCTATTTATTCTCCGGTTGGCAGTATTGCTCACTGCGGAAGTGCGGACATTGTGTCATTTACGGATTTGCGTCGTTGACTCTTTCTTGACTTGACTGCGGCCGCGGCGTGCGTTTGCTCGAGAATCTCACGATCAAAGAAAAAAGAAAACAGAAAACGTGAACACGTGAAAAGTGAAAAGTCGCCTGAGCCCTGACCCTGAGCCGCCGATACCGCGAAATCTATTGCTTTGGCGAATAAAATGTTGACTTTTGTAAGGTAAGTTCAAACTTGAATTCCAGAACCCAGAAGTAAGATCCCGAGCGATGTTAACCTAAGAACTTATCGAATACATCTCTATCGCTCACACGTGAACGCCATTACGCCACTAATTTGCGTTAATGGGATACGGGATACCCCGGATACGTCCCTGCCAAATCTTGACATTATTTCTCAGGTAATCGCGACGAAAATTTTTTTTATCGCTCAACTAAGTACTCATCTCAAATAAGAATATGAAGTCAAACATTTTTTTTTTCTAAATTAAAAAATCAAAATAAATATTTTTTTTTTTAAAGTGTATCGCAAATCCCAAACGTAATCTTTTTTTAAATGTTATTTTGAATGTGGGAACAAATTCTTGAAGAGACAAGTCAAAATATGCAATTGTGGTTCCTTTTATTTTAATTTTGATTTCATTTTTTTCACTTCCTGATGCCTATATTGGTTGCAAGGTCGTCGTATTTTTTTTTCGTCACTCATTTCATACTCAAAATATTATCAGATGTTGATTCTCCTACATGCCTTTTGTTACTGTTTACAACATATTTTGGACCGAAAAAAAACATCGATTTTTTAGCACTGTCGATTTTTTAGAATAGCCAAATAGAATAATATAAAAAATCTGATACGATTGATTGTTAAGAATAGTTATACAAAGCACGAAAAAAAATTGGCAGGTCAGAATATTAAAAATTGTAGGAGGAGATACATTTTTTCAAATCGAAAGCAAACATTTTTTTTAGTTGTGCTTTTTTAGTTAAGTGCTTTTTTTTTCGTAAAGTGCAGTTAATTTAATGAAAATTAGGTCCTTTAATGTTAATTGATTCAATGCATATTTCCAGAGATATGATTTTTTGAAAATAAATATTATTCCTATTAAAAAATCATATCTCTGGAAATATGCATCGAAACAACTAATATTATAGGACTTAATTTCCATGAAATTAAATGCACTTTACGAAAAAAAATAGTAGTGCTAGAAAATAAAAAAAATATATCACCCTCCTGGAAATTAATTTTATTCCTATTTGTAATAGGTATAAAATTTATTTTCAAAAAATCATATCTCTGGAAATATGCATTGAATCAATTAACATTATAGGACCTAATTTTCATTAAATTAACTGCACTTTACAAAAAAAAATAGACACTTAAAAACAACAACAAAATTTTGCTTTCGATTTGAAAAAATAAATCTCCTACAATTTTTAATATTCTGACCTGCCAATTTCGTGCTTTGTATACTATTCTTAACAATCAATCGTATCAGATTTATTATATCATTTTATTTGGGTATTTTCAAAAATCGACAGTGCTGAAAAATCAATGTTTTTTTTTCGGTCCAAAATATGTTGTAAACAGTATCAAAAGGCATGTGAATTTTTCAGATTTTTTAAATCATTATTTCCAATAGCTAACTCTCTCGCCGAACCCCCTCATTAATATTAATTTGGGGCATTTAGTCTCAGAAATTATAAAATCCTCGAATGGCGCTTAGTAAAATACAATATAACTTACTCGCTTTTTGTTTTTTTTTTTATTACTTAGACGGCAGCCGGTTTATTGATTTGAAGAACTCGTCAACTCGTCATTCGTCATGCCGAAGAATGAAAATTTTGTGTGGCAATATTTCAATAAAGTACCGATCGCGGCGAATGGACCAAAATATAAAACTGGATCGTGCAAGTATTGCGATCAGATTTATATTTCGAACGCCAAACGAATGGAGAAGCATTTGGCGGAGAAATGCTCAAAATGTCCTCCTGAAGTGAAGAAAATCTTCAGCCAAAGTAGCAGAGATCCTGATCCTGAAATCGACGATGTAGACGAGGAAGGGAATGTCTTGTCGGCGAGCTCATTGATATCGGTAAGCTAAGAGGCAGACAATATACTCATTTAAATTGAAAATGTTTACTAGCGCATCAATTTTGCTTCCTCAAAAAGCTTTGTTTTCATGCATTTTTTTTCGAGATTCTCATGTCAACGTGTTCAGAATGTTCCAAAACGTTGAGAAATCATGTTTAGAAAAAATGTCCGGATGTGTGTGTATGTGTGTGTGCGTGTGCGTGTGCGTGTGCGTGTGCGTGTGCGTGTGCGTGTGCGTGTGCGTGTGCGTGTGCGTGTGCGTGTGCGTGTGCGTGTGCGTGTGCGTGTGCGTGTGCGTGTGCGTGTGCGTGTGCGTGTGCGTGTGCGTGTGCGTGTGCGTGTGCGTGCGCGTGCGCGTGCGTGTGCAATCTACGCAGTACTTTTGTTTTCACATGATTTTTAATGGTTTGGAAAATATCTGTCACGCTCTAGCATCCACAATTTTTGAGATATCGGTCTAAAATTTGGTACAAAGTTGGACTATTATAGACTGATGATTGGTATTGAATTTGAGCCAAACCCATATAGTTCTTTTGTTTTTACACGATTTTGAAAATTTAAAAAAATGTTTGTTTCCGCTTTAGCTTCCGTAATTATTTAGATATCGTGCTAAAATTTGGTACAAAGTTTGATTATTGTAAACCAAAGATTGTTATTGAATTTGGGCTAAATCCATGCAGTTCTTTTGTTTTACACAATTCAGAACTTTTTCAAAAGTCTCTGTACGCACTCTGGCTTCTACAATTTTTTAGATATCTGGCTAAAAATTGGCACAAAGTTCGACTATTACAGTCTGATGATTTTATTGAATTTAAGCAAAAACGGTTTAGTCGATCGGATTCTATGCGATTTTCAACTTTTAAAAAAATGTGTGTTAATTAATATTGGGCTAACATTTTGTACAAAGTTACATTATTATAAACCAAAGATTGTTATTGAATTTGGGCTAAATCCATGCATTTCTTTTGTTTTTACACGATTTTGCAATTTTTCAAAAATGTCTTTGTGCTCTAGCTTCCACAATTTATCACATTATGTTATCTTATATTAGCAGCGCAACTTATCACAAAACAAAGCTTCTTGAGGAAACCAAAAGTGATAGAGTCGTACTTTCCAAATGAGTTGGGAAGACCAAAAAATAGTGAGGAAGAATTGTGCTAATATAATTTGCAGCTTTTTAAAATTAAATTTATTCTATACGTTCTGCACATATATAGTATAATCATGTTTAATTTTTCAGGATACTGGTTCGAGTACTAAAAAAAAACTTGCGAAACCGCCTACTAAAACTTCAAGTTTGACTCCTTTCTTCGATTCAATGGATAACGATACCAAAGCTGCCCTGGATGCCGATTTTGCCAGAGCTATCTATTCAAGTGCTGTGGCTCTATCGTTTGCTGAAAACGAGTACTGGAAGAAATTTTTTCATCGCCTACGTCCTGCCTGGATTCCTCCATCTCGATTCGAGCTATCGAATACTTTGCTTGAGAATGAACACAAAGCTGTTCAATCATCTGCTTTAGAGAAAATCAACAAAGCCGATTCACTAACTATGATGTCTGATGGGTGGACCGACATCAACGGAAATTCACTCATCAATATAATTATTGCAACTCCAGAGCCAGTATTTTTTTCAGCCATTGAGTCGAGCGTGAACGCTCATACTGGCGACTACATTTCTCACGTCCTTGGATCGGCAATTGCAGAAATTGGGAGTGATAAGATTCATGCCGTGGTTACGGACAACGCATCGAATATGAAACTTGCCTGGAAGAAGCTGCAAGAGAGATTTCCACACCTCATCATCTATGGTTGCCTCGCACACGGCCCGAATCTCCTTATCAAGGACATCGTCACCGTTCCTACGATCCAAACAGTTCTAAACGACGCAAAATTCATCATTAAAATCTTTCGGAATCATCAGGTGCCTATGCAAATTCTCAAGAAAATACAGCTCGAAAATGGTGGAAAAGAGATGGCTCTTCTACTACCTGTCGACACTCGTTGGGGTTCCCAGTGCGCGGCGATCGACAGTCTTCTACGTACCAAAGAACATCTTCAGATGGCTGTGGTTCACAAAGACGTCGCGACGAAAATCGGAGCTGCGATGAAAAGGGAAATATTGGACGACGGTAATTTCTGGCAGATGTTGAAAAGCGTACACGCCTTGATAGGACCACCGAGTAGTCTAATTAAGACTATTGAGGGCGATCGTCCAAATCTTTCCTACTTTGCTACCAGTATCAAAAGCATCTTCATTGGTCTCGAGAAGCACCTTTCTTTCTTGACTGCGGAAGAAGAAGATCGATTGATTCAAACTTTCGCCAAACGCAAACAATTCTTGTTTCATCCTATTCAACTGGCTGCACACATGTTAAATCCGAAACTCGATAATGGTCTATTATCCGAAGCAGAACAGCAGGATACGATCAGCACGATCACCATGCAAGCACAGCTACTGGGTTTGGACAGTGACAGAGTGATCGTCGACTTAGGTGATTGATAACGATCTTATAAATTCATCTTTCTTAATTTTGCACGTTATATTATATGTCTATTATATCATTTGTGTGATCTTTTAGGCGAATTCTTAGGAAAGTCATCGATCTGGGCAAGCGACGCTATTTGGACGGCGGCTAAGAACATGGATCCCGTCTCATGGTGGAAAGGTTTCTGCGCTCGTCGGGAGCTGACTAAATTGGCTGTGATCATCCTAAATCTGCCTACAACTGCTGCTGCCTGCGAACGCAATTGGAGCACCTACGCAAATATCAAGACTGTAAAAAGAAACCGACTCACTCAAGATCGAACGAAAAAATTGGTAGCAATCAAGTTCAACCTTGATTTGCTTAAGAGCAAAACTGGCGGCTCTGAATCACGCCGTAAATTGAATCGGGATGATCGAAACGGGAACGAGATTGATATCGAGGATCCTGAGGTCGAAGAGGAGCTCGATGATCTCTACTACATTGATGAGGCACTCGATGTCGAGGAAGCGGTTGTAGTCGAAGAAGCGCACAGCATTGATGAAGAACGCGAGTTTGACGAAGAGTGGCTTGATTACAATCTTTTTAATGATAACAAATAGAGTGCCGTTTCGACAGTATTGTTTCTCTCTATTTTCTAAGTCAAAATACACGGTCGTGTATATTTTTTTTAATGTGATTATCAATGTGATAGTAGGGTGGTCCTTATTTGACGAAATTTTGAAATCCTTATGTCGCACCCCCTAAAAGTCTTCCATTTCATATAAGAAAAATGTATGTAAAATTCAGCATGATTTGATGACATTACCCATGCCTCATTGCACTTGAATATTAACATTGGTTTTAAATGGAAAAAAAACAAGTTTTTTAGTCTTTTCCACGTAACTAAACAGGGAAAAATCTGAAAAAATTGAGGTTTACACCATCTTTACTGTCAGTCTTTGTGAGTAAAACAAGCCTACTTAAACCGCAAAAAATGATATCGCAACTGAGTTACAGCATTTTTAATATACGAAGAATTATCAAATTTTAATTTTTGATAATTCTTTGTTAAAAAGAATGATTTTTCTCAACTTTTTTATTATTCTTCGTATATAAAAAAAAAACGATCCTGTAACTCAGTTGCGATATCATTTTTTCGCGGTCTAACAAGGATTGTTTTACTCACAAAGACTGACAGTAAAGATGGTGTAAACCTCCATTTTCCAGATCTTTCCTTATTGAAAACCAATGTTAATATTCAAGTGCAATGGTGCACGGGTAAATGTCGTCCAATCCTGCTAACTTTTTACACACATTTTCTTATATGTAATGGAAGACTTTATTAGGGGGTGCGAATTTCAAAATTCCGTCAAATAAGAACCACCCTAATCCGATAGCCTAAATTCTACGATCTACGATAGAGCTGACTGAAGTAGTAGATAGTACCTGATGCCTTTCGTAGATGTATGATTTATATATTGTTACAAAACATGTTCTATTTTTATAATACGTTCGTTGAATTCATATAGTACATTGTGCACATGCGTTTTTTTCACACACCTGCGACGGAAGTTCGTTCTTTCCTCCCTGATGAGAGGGGCGAAAGTGAGTACTTTCCGGCCGAGGGAGTACTTCCCGCTCTAGGGAGCGATTTTCCTCCGCAGGGCGGAAAGTACCCACTTTCGCCCCTTTCATCGGGGAGGAAAGTACGAACTTCCGGTGCAGGTGTGTGAAAAAATAAGTTTATTGCAATAAAGTATGATTGTCATAAACCGTTCATTTTATTTCCATGCCATTTTCAGAATTTCAGCTCCATTAAAAAGATTCAAGTACTTCACACTAGTTAAACGAATGCTGAATTTAATAATTAATATATACAATGTTTTTTGCATCCGTCGACAACAGAAGAACATTAATTGTAATGGATTTGCAAAAAGATGAACTAATTGGATCTTCAACTAATCGAAACTTTGCTCATAAAGTAATTTTCGATAAAGTACATATTCGTTAAGTTTTTAAAAAGAATAATGCGTATTTTTTTATCGATTTTTATAAATGAGGCTAATTTTTCCAATAAATGGCGCTCTGTCCCTGCATTTAATTTTTCCATTAAATAAGTGCTAATGCTAAATGAGAACTCCAACCCAACCTGGCCAACCTCCTTAAGTCGAGTAATTCGCAACATATTTTCATTTTTTCATTTCCCATAAAGCGTTATTACCTTCTCACGAAAAATTACACGTTTAAACGTTTAATAAGAAATTTGTAACATGGTATTCAAATTTGAATATTTATGTGGTATTCGAGAGTTGGTAGTACGTTTTTAACCAAAAATTACCGGTAACGTAACCGGCTACGTAACCGGTTATTTAAGCTACTAACATAAATAGCCGGTTATTTTACAACACTAGATATCTTCGTTCAGTAACTTCAGGAAGTCCTCCGTCCGATTTTTCTGCGCAACATCCTCCCTTTTTATACAATCAAAAATGTAAAAGTTTGCGACTTTTTTTAACAATGAACCGATACTGTATGCCGTCGACGGTCACTTTTATGTCTTCGTTTTGTGATCAAAGCCAGCTATTTCATGAATCGCTAAAATTGCGTCATCATACATTTTTGGGTGATACACAGATGCGAAATCAGAAACCTCATCGTTGATAGCTCTTAGTGCGCTTAGAAATCGTCCCAATAGACGCCAGTGAGAGCGGATCATGTCATGTTGATGCTGCAGACTTCCGTACTTGGAAGATAATTTGTTTCCATACAAAATTATTAGTCGATCGTATCGGATAAGACGAACAATGTCGTCCTCACGAAGATCGGGAAAGATTTCTTTCCGAAGTATCTCTGATGCATCTGCATGGATACGTCCTAGAACTCGTCGACCGAATACCGATAGCGTTCTGCTTTTTTCCCCGTTAAACCCGAAGCATTTCTTCGCATGATGACGCAAATTGTTTTTCGAGAAAAAACCCTTGCAATTCTGGCAGGCTCTGTAGTGCTTTGCCTGTTGAGGTGTTCTCGGGTTCGGTCGGCGACATACCATTAATTCACCATCATTCACAGCATTGTTCGTATTGTACTCGAACATGCACCGTTTCCGTATAGTGTCGATGATTTTAAGACGTTCACAATTTCCTTTCAGTAAGACGACAAACTTCTTGACTTCGTCAACATCTTTATGTTTGTTTTCGAGGTGACGCACGAATTTGCTTTGCATTTTATGACAATACATGCAAAAAGCCTTTCTATCGAGACCTTTTTTCCCCGATGCTACTGTCACAAACATGTCTCCATCGTCACGTGTGGATTTTCCTGGCACATTATGTGAGAAAGATACTTCTATCGACGAATTTCGATCCGACATTCGATTAGAGGAACGTCTTCGCGAGTGACTCACGTTTTGTTCTTCGTCATCGGTACAGTCATTCACTGAATCGTTTCCAGCTTCACCAGCAGTTGGCTCGTAGTCCGAATCTTTGCCATCCGATTCCAAAGTATCTGTTGCGAAAAAGTTAAGCCTTCGTATTAATTGCATACGGGAAAAATAAATCTTTTAATATGAGAGTCTATGTGATAAAAATGTCCAATAATTTAATCGGCTTGTAGATATTTCTGTGTAACCTTACCTGAATTGTTTAAATCATGTAGATTAGGAGAATGATCGTTAGGCTCTTCAAGATCATGTTCGACTGAAACTTTGGAATAAGTTTCGTCGATAACTGCATTATATTTCTCCCTTACTACATCTCTGGCAGTGTCTTCTATAATGACTATAAGGTAAAACAATTCGCAGTTAAAACGATAAATAAAGGAATGTCAGTTTACAAACCTCGTGTGGGTTCATTAGGCGTACTAAACAAAAGAGGTTTGTCAAGTGCCTGGATTATGATAGTTTCGTTGATTGAGTTCGATTGTTGCGTCAACATCATTTCACTAGCTCCGATGTTACTTGACGCGCTGGATTGCAAATAGTCTTCTCCGTGGTTATTATATTCAATAGTTATATTGTTTTGTACAGTGCCTGCTGTTAAATTGTCCGAAAACTGATCAACAGTCGGATGTAAATTATTTGTCATTTCTGTCGGTCCAACCTCAGCGAGCAAGTCTGCCAATTGGGATTCACTCAGTAACATACCGGTGAACGACGGTGGATCAGCTGACACATTCGAACCCTTGAATGACAACACGTTGAATCGAGATGTGTCATTTTCATTTTCGTCATTTTCAGGCAACAGGGCTTTTGATATATCATCGATGGATCGAACATTTTTCGAGTCATTCGTCGGCGAACCCGAAATGATTCCAATCTGAGATTTGTCACAAAGTGCAACATCATTGAACGTATTCGTGTTGTTTTCCATAAACGTCGAACCATTCGATGTAATCTGAGCACCAGATGTTTGGATGGAAATTTCGAGATTACCGTTCGACTTCGTAATGGACGACGTAGATTCGTTTTGAATCTCGGAATTTTAAGAATTTTGCTCGTTGTTGTAATCAACTACTCCAGTCATATTTTGATGATTGATTTCATTCTTGTGAACATTTCTTCTTTCGGCTGAAACTTGTAAATCAAAGAATATTAATTCACATGCTTGAACTATGGTAAGTAATATTAATACTCTTTGGGATCAGAACTTATCGACAGTTCTGCTTTACCGGCATGGGGCGAATGTTGCAAAGACTCAACCGACTCAGTTTTTTCATTTCTTTTGCCTTCGGAAGCTGTTAATTTTTCTACAAATCATCGAACAAATGAAATTATTAAACTGTCCCAACCACGATAAGGAAACCGTTGTAGAGAATTGTAAAAATGTTCGTACCTCCTTCGTCATTATCGTCTTCTACGGCAGATGTAGATGCTTGAGCTTGCTTCTTCAAGCGGTTCAAAATACTTTGCTCAGCTGTATAGGAATCATAACTCAGTATTTTTAATATGTTTTATTTGTTTTTGAATGCTACACGAAATTACGAGTTACGATCTTTTTTTTGTTCTGCTTTTTTATTTGCTATATTAGCTACGAAATTTTTTGTACGGTTATTTGCAACTTTACAACTTTTCTGTTGAACAACCAATTTAGAAAAATAGTTTTCCAATATCTCTTTCACGATATTATTATTTAAACATAATATGTTCGTGACGGTCCAATAGATTCCATTTTTCCTGGTTTTTTTTCGTATTCCGAAGTACTGACATTTTAATTGAATTGAAGACTCGGTAAGAGATATGTGTTCAAAGCATTCTGAACGTTCCGATATTCAGAAATGCCAAACCGTAAACAAAGGGGCGAGAAGGTCGCGGATATAAATCATTGTAATCAAGGTATTGGCAGTTACGAGGACAGTTGCTGTTTCGTTGCCCTTATTTTTAATACATTTTTGTTAGTTAGTGCTATACGAAATTACGAGTTACGAACTTTTTTGTCATGCTTTTTTGTTTACTATATTAGTTACGAAAATTTTTTATGCTCATGTGACATGACGATTTTTCTGTTGAATAAGTAATTAAAATAATAGTTTCTCAATATCTCTTTGGCGTTATTATTATTCAAACTTAATGTTCTTGACCGTTTCAATAGATTTCACGATTTTTGCTTTTTTCTGTACCTCGAAGCACTGATATTTGAATCGAATTTAACTGTCGGTCAGAGATATATGTGCAAAGAATTCTCAACGCGCAATACTAAGAAATGCCAAAATGTAAACAAAGGAGCGAAAAGGTCATGGAAGAAATCATTGTAATCAAGGTATTGGAAGTTACGAGGACAGCTGCTATCTCATTGTCGTTAGGACTGATTAATATATAGATTCTATTATATCCCTACCACAATGTTAATTAATTTATTTTACGATCGCATAGTGCTATTATTTATTTGATTATTATAGAAATTGTACTCACAGTTTCGAGCCACGATGGTTGCCGGATATCTCCCACCATCCGTATATTTAACGGTGCATTCTATGCCTTGTACATTGCTGACTCGATTTTCTTTACAAACGTAATAAACATCGTCCTCAAATCGCACTAATAGAAACATTTTCGATTTCTTGTCGTCTCGATTCACTATATCACCAATCGATTCACCAATCACCATATCATATCACACTGATCCTACAAGACGTTACCTGTTGTTTGCTCGCGAGCGACTGAAGCTTTCGTCGATCATTCTGTTCAGCACAATTTCTAACGCTTACAGTGTTGTAAACAACTCGACCGCTTCGTGGAAAAGAAGGTCTTTGTTTACGTTATGAGTTGGGAAGACAAGTTGCGTTTGAAAGGGATTTCACGAAAATGCTTATCTTCATGTACAATTATTATGTACGTAAAATCGGGTACAATTATTATGTAATGTGTTGAGAACGAAATTCAGTCGTTAAATTATGCACACAATCGAACGGACAATTGGTGGATTTTAATACACACCATAGCTTATATAAGATGCTATAAACGTTGTCAATAACATACCTAAAAGCTATCAGTGGAAATAATATGATTTTATAGTCGCTAACAAATTTGCACCAAACGCATTAATAAAACGAATTTCTTGTAAAAAATCAAAAAGATTTTCGAAAGTCGTGTTGTTACGACAGTCCCCGTAAGCACCATGTGTCCTGACAACAACCAATACGTAACTAAAAAAGCCCTGACAACTACCTGATGGCGTAGTAGTTAAATCGGAACTTGTAGTGTTACGAATTCAAAGATCGATAGGTTTAAAATTACGTTTTCGACTGTATTATTTTTATGAAAAAGTTTTAGGTAGTCCAGACGCCAGAGGGGGTTCTGTGTGCCATTCGAGGTCCGCGAAATATTCTTGATGCAGATGATAGGTTTTGACCTCCTGAACACGAATATATAAGGTGTTTTGCGGAAAACCCGGTCGTTTAGATATTAATCGCAATTGTTTATTAACAATAGAAATTGTTGTTTTTTTTAACTCGGATATTTTTTTTGTATAGTCCTGTCAATTCTGAGACGAAAAGGTCCCATACAATTTTGCTCTACAATCCATAGATTTGGAGCAATAAATTGTTGAAAGTTGCAATTAGACCAAAATTGCTCTTCTTAACAAATTAGTAACTTCGAAAATATAAGTCGTAAAAAAAATGTAAAGGAACTAATTTTGCCCAATGAACCGAGGAATATGAAAAAAGAAATGCGAACATGAGCAGAACAAAAAATAATTATTTATGAAGAGTCGCGAAACGGTATTTTTTCTCTCATAACATACGCTCGATCGTTTTCTCCGGCCGGCAAGATAAAATTTCGTTCGCGACGGATAATTATAGTCGGCGCAACAACTTTATGGCATTCCCTAGTTTTCCTTTTGCCAGATACGAATATCTGAGGTGACAGTTTGCAAACCCGCTCCTTCACTATGTTATAAACAAATGTTTATAACAATCTTTTTTTTTTTTTTTTTCGCTTCGAATATTTTTTTTCGTGTACTCTGGCCAATTTCTAGTCGGAAAAGTCCTATGCAATTTTACGCTACAAGCCGTAGATCCGGAGCAATACATTTTTTAAAGTTGCAGTTCGATCAAAACTGCTCTACTTAACGAGTCTGTAGCTCCCGTAGTATAGGTCGTAGACAAAAATCGTAAAGGACTTTTATTAACTTTTTGCAAGGCGATCTGCAGGATTGCCTCGAGGAATTGCCGCTCAATCTCTGTATGGATATGTGGTTCTAGCACGATGGAGCTCCGCCGTACAATTCTTTGATTGTACGAGCTCACCTCGATGAGCAATTTCCCAATCGGTCGATCGGTCGTGGAGGGACCGTGAACTGGCCGCCAAGATCACCGGACCTGAACAAGTACGACTTTTTTCTGTGGGGCAATGTTAAAACAATGGTGTATTGTGAGTCGATGCCTGCAGACCAGGATCAATTGATGGAACGGGTTGATGAGGCAGCCCAGTCAATTACACCTGAAATGCTTGAAAACGTTCAAAGGTAGATGATTAAGCGAGTCAGAAAATGTATTGAAGTAGGGGGAGGACATTTTGAGCACCTCCTACAATAATACATTACGGTACGAGAGTAGTAAATTTCGTGTGATTACAACACTCGTCTTCGGCTCGTGCTGCGATCTTAAACATATAAGAAAATTATTTTTTGTAATACCCGCTCGAAAAATGATCTTTTACGGGGGCGTGGCGAGGCTAAAGTGCTCGTTTTCCAAACGCCGTGCCGCGCTGTGCGCAAAGCAAACGGCGTGTGTAAAGTATTCCTTGGCGCACGCTGTTTAGTTTATGCACTTGTAGCCTCATTAAACCTCCCTGGAAAGAACTCAATTTCCTCGCGAGCACTACAAAAACTTGTATGTATATCCCGTGCGAGTAAGTTATTTTCGATTCGTGTGATCGCTCGTACCGATGTAGCACACACAGACATTGCCTCTAATACAAGCCTGGCAGTGAAGAGCTACACTGCGGGAATCCACACGGCCGAAGGAGGAGGTATGACGCGGAATACAAGCTTAGCGTAGTATCTAGGCTCTCCACTGCAATCGCGTAACAGGATACCCACAACTCTGTCCAGTCGACAAGGACGTCTAGTTCAGTGAGGGGGTATGTGTGACGGTCCAGCATAGCAGATATGAGGACGATTCGAATGAGCGAAAAAGCATAGGTGACACTGGCGCATTGACTAGCGCTCTGGCTTATGAATAGGGGGTATTCCACGGGTAACGGGACAGGTTTTGGCCGCCGGTCTCAACATTTTTTTTTCGTCAAGAATATCGTTTTCTGGTATCATATAAAAACATTTCCACACAGTTATTGACCCCGATAAAGTCATAGTTTTTGTTGAGGCCTAATCGAAAAAAAAAAAAAAAATATTACCCGTACCTTTGATTGTGTGTCTTTTACGTGTTAACAGAGCAAAAAAAAAATCTGACCAGTGCATTTTAACCGGGAAAAAACGCTCTTTTCAATAAAAAAAAGCAGAATATTAATCCGATATGTAAAAAAAAGTCTACGGCCCAAAAACTGCAAAAAAAAACAGTTTTTAATTTTTTTCACCCCTTAGGGTCTACTGAATTTTATCGAAAATTTTACTGAACATAGTTCAACATGTTAGAAATGTTCGGTAAAATTTTCAAGTTGCCTTTTTTTTTTGTTCGCTGGCAATTAAATAAATAAGTTTTATCTTCAACAATAGAAATGCAATGATATTGCATTACGCAGGGATCCGTGAAGTAAAAATATGCCTCTCAATGTGAATATCAATACTGTACCAGTTCAATATTAGTAAAATGTATAAAAACTGTTAATCTGAATGGAAATATTGCCTGCGTTAGTATATGGTGGCCCTGAAAAGGGCCGTTTTTTGTGTTGTTTTGATGCTTCATGATGACTTTCGAGATCGGCGCAGTTGAATACGAATACATTTTGAAGTTCATCCTTCCATCTTTGACTGGTATGGCTGCATGAAACTTCAGTGTCCCGGGTACGGTTTTAGCCTTCGCATATCGTTCCTTCAAAAATTGGACTGCCAAATCGCTTTCGCTTTTCGCGCTAAAGTAGAAGTCAATCCCTTTGATATTCTCCGTGGCCCAATCGAAAAGCCGTTGTGGTGTTAAAATCTGACTTTCTGGAGGTAGTTGCAGGCTTGCACGTGCAGCAAGTCTCTTAACTGTGCCTGATATTCCGTCGCAAGCTCCTTTTCCATGCGCAGTGGCAAAGAAATGCCATTCAGCATCAATACCGAAGTCTTGTTTGTGATGAAGCAAGTTGATGAAGTTCTTACAATTCTTGTATTGCTGTGGAGCTCCATCCGAAAAGTAGTAAATTTTCTTCACCGAAAAGTGCGTCTTTAAGTATTGGACAAGAATCCGTTGAAAGGCGTACACTGAACTGGTTATGTGATCAAGACAATCAGAAATGATCGTCAGGTTTTTGTTGGCAATTCCATTCTCCGATTTATAGTAAATCACGAAGGGGTGAATCGTTGCCTGGTCATTATTCCAGTGAAATCCCTGAGAAGCATCCTGTGCAACGAATGCATAATTCTGGGCAAAGTCTAAATCGACAACAAATTCTCCTTCTTGAAGATTTTCCTTGATCGACCGGTGGTACGATGCTTGTTGCTTGGCGATAAAATCGTGAAAAAGCAACGTTGTTAACTCACAGCATAGCGTATCTACAAACTCATCCGTGGGGATCTCCAAAGTTTCTAACGTTGATCTGTCTACTGAAATCCAACGAGAATATTTGATTGTGTCGATTATCGCGTCGTCGAATTTCATTTTAAGCATCTCGTTCAATTTTTTGGTGCCGGGACATTCTTTGCACTTGCTTGAAAAACATTCTATCGTCGGATCCTTGCATACTATAAATTTAAAGCAATCCTTGTAGTCAGTCAGCGGGATGGTTCAGTCTGAAGTGAGCTGTCCGATTCTGCAAGCATCTAGCTTTAGTTTGACGTTGTGGTGTGAGGTACAAACGCACACAGTATGTGTGCCACTCTGACCCGCCAGAACGCAGAACGGTGGTCGAAGAGTAGCAAATCGTGAAAATCCAATTTCTATTTCCGGATACTTATCTCGAAAATTTCGATGCAACTCTTTCAGATTACAGAGAACTAATCTTTTCTGTATTCTTTCTCGTTGGCCAGAGGGTTTTTTAACGGAGACGAAATCTTTTTTTCCTGCTAGGACACGACTATTCTCGTCGTCGAGATAAAATGCTTGTACTGTCGCCGAGGTGGTTGGGTCGAGTACCTTTCCAGCTTTAGCAGTGGGTGTCGATATCACTCCTGTTTCTGAGTATAGCTGTTTAGCGATTTGTATCATCCGTCTGCTCGCAGCAAACTCCGACATTACCTTGTTTATCGACAGACTTTGCGGCAAAACAGTGAGTATTTGTATTTTATCTTGGCGAGAAGTAGTTTCCTTATCAAATTTGTCATGAAGTTGCTGTATCATCTCATCGTATAGCCGAGATTTCTTTTCTTCAACTGTTTTTGCGGACTCGTTCAAACCGGTTTTCAAAAATTCGTTTACCTTCTCATAAACTTTCTGCTTTTTGGCAGACGAGTATGTAACGGTCTGTTTACGTTTTTTCGCAATTGGTGACTCATCCACTAATTCGAGCAATCTTTCAAGTCCGCTATTGTTATTGGAAATCGCGAAACTTTGATAAGATGTAGTTGCTTCAGACTTTTCTTCCCCAACTGACGAATATTGAGAATAACCTCCAGGCTGACTTGTAAGGTTTTCCGAGTCCTTTTCATCTCGTGATAAAACACTAGAATCGCGTTTTTCTGAATGTCCGGGGTCAGGTTGACTCGTCGCGAGATTAAAACTATCCGATTTGTTGGAAGGTCCAGGTTTATCTAAAGCTCCAGATACAGTTTCCAGTTCCGGACTACATCGATTTTCTTCAATTTCGTCGTTCGGAACCGAAAGTGCATGCGGAGCCAGAGGCTTACCGTCAATTATCATACGACATTGTCTACAAAGATAAAGCCCTAATTTTAACGACGGCTCCCTGTCGATTTCGTGCTTAGTCACAACTTTCACACGCGCACGTTTGTTTTTATGATTTTTTTTGTTGAATGGATTGTGGCAGTAATTTCTTACCATCGCGGATGAACCAAGTTAATAGTTTATGTTAAATAAATGTACACTTGTTCGGTTTGTTCATGAAACAGACCGTAGCTCTCTTAAACCTGCCGGGTAGTACGATTCACGCGGACCATGAAGAGAGACACTTCCATCTACCAGACCCCCCGAACAGGGCGCTCCACCCAATCACGTGCGATCTTAGTGTCCCAACCAGCGCACCAACGAACTCCGAGCATTGTCCCAACTATACACCAATCGGAGACGAGTGATGTCCCAGTTTCAACGGAGCAAGTTCCGATGCGACGGAAGTTTCTACTATTCACGAAAAAATTGCGCATTTAATTGCGAGCGAACGAAAAAAAAAGGCAACTTGAAAATTTTACCGAACATTTCTAACATGTTGAACTATGTTCAGTAAAATTTTCGATAAAATTCAGTAGACCCTAAGGGGTGAAAAAAATTAAAAACTGTTTTTTTTTGCAGTTTTTGGGCCGTAGACTTTTTTTTACATATCGGATTAATATTCTGCTTTTTTTATTGAAAAGAGCGTTTTTTCCCGGTTAAAATGCACTGGTCAGATTTTTTTTTTGCTCTGTTAACACGTAAAAGACACACAATCAAAGGTACGGGTAATATTTTTTTTTTTTTTTTTTCGATTAGGCTTCAACAAAAACTATGACTTTATCGGGGTCAATAACTGTGTGGAAATGTTTTTATATGATACCAGAAAACGATATTCTTGACGAAAAAAAAATTTTGAGACCGGCGGCCAAAACCTGTCCCGTTAACCGTGGAATACCCCATAGGCTATTTCGGGTTCGAACCCCAGTGATCACCATATCTTTTCACTCTTCGACACTTCGGCAATGCATCCGTACTATCATCGTGCACACTTCCCTAAACGCTCACTCCATCCGTTACATAGTGTCAGATGTTATCGGGTCCACAATTCCTCTATTTTGCATTATACCGATGGGCCATGCACAGACATTCTTGCCAACACAGGCCTGGCACTGAAGAACGACACCGCGGGTTTCACCACGGCCGAGGGAAGAGATCTGACGCGGAATGCAGGCATTTCTCAGAGTCTAAGCTCTCCACTGTAATTGCGTAACAGGATACCGACAGATCTGCCTTGTCGAGGAGGACATGTAGATCAGGGAAGCAGACGTTGGGGGGGGGGGGGATTGCCAGCTCGACATGGCGTATATGAGGACAATTCAAATAAGATAAAATGCACAGATGATACTGGCGCAGTGGATAGCGCTCTGGCTTAGAAGTAGGCTGTCCCGGATTTGATCGTCAGTGATCACCTTTTCTCTTTTCGATACATCGGCAATGCAATCGTACTATGCCCCTACACACTTTGCCAAACGCGCATTCCATCCGTTACACATAATATACTATTCCAACCAGTATTGTATAAAATTTTACTGCACAAGATGTAAACAATGATATTGCCATTGTAACGTATCGCTCCGTCGTATTCGTCTCCGTCTCGTATAACCTTTACTCTCGCCACTTCTCTTGACTGTGCGGAAATTAAGCGGCCGTGAAACCCGGGCAGCCGTGAAAGAATACAGGACCTTGTTAGTTTTCGACAGGACTTTCCCAATACTATTAATAAATTAACTATTGTTGTCGAACAACTTTTGGAAAATGTTAACATTGATAATTGTCAACTAATTGATAAAACGGCGTAAAAAAGAAATGAAACCAATGAGGTTAGTTTACATCGAGATTTTCGCTATAACTTTCGCAAGACTTAAGGAAATAAGCCACAAGTTTGATCTTGATGGGAATATGATGCAACGACATTAATTACGGAATTTTCGGTGACATGTGTAACATAATTTTTGTGATGTTGTACAAGAAACTACCGAAAATATAGAGGTAACGAAATTAAAAAAAAAATGCTAATTAAAATTAAAAACTTTGTACAGTGCTTCCTCATTAAATTTCATTTTTCACAAAGTCACCTCTATGAGGACGTCGATTTATTAATCTCGGCTTCCTCCCAGAGGAAGCTTTATGAAAAATGAAATTCAATGATAGACTGTGCGGTCTCGACTTGTTCGGCCTCGATCGGCTGTGCGCTCAATTAGTTGAAGGAACCGAAAGTCGCTCATTGATTCAACTCGGCCATTTAACGCGCTAGAGCGATGGGTCAAAGTTCAATCGATACTCTACCGAATTCTGAGATATACTTATGGTAGCTCAAGATCGCAATACGAATTACCAATATCGCGAATCTTGTGACAATACACATTACCAAGGCAGATAAGGATACACATCACCGCATAGGCGGATTACTTTTAATTTTTCATGCACTTTCGAACTTATGGTAGCTCTAGATCTCAATATGAATATCTGAATCAGTAAAAAATGTATACTGTAAAAAAATGTTATTGCTCATAAGCAATATACAATATCATTAATCAATAATCATATATCTTATATTATTATATGCTTCAATCCTCCTAGCACAATAAATATTTTTCACCATGTTCTCACTTTGCGCTTACCTCACTTTCACCTTCTTCTCAACTTACTCTCACCACATGCTCGCTCTCCCCTAACCGGGTCCTCACGTTGCTTCCACCTTACGCTGCTATATCTCGGCCTTTTCGTTGCTTAATATCGATTTTTTTAAAATACCGAGCACTTACACGATCGATCGAGGAGAGCGTCGACAGCAGGGCAAACGGGAGAACATCGTAAAACCACGCGTAAAGACGTAAGACATGCGACGGATTTTATCTCGCTTGCATTGCCACCGAATTTCTGTCGGGCCTCGCTTCCGCTACGATCAACGGCAAATCACATGGTTGCGAAATTCCCGTTTGAACTCGACTGATGAGATCAAATACCCGATGGCTCTGAGCGCGCTGCACTCGGAACATTGATGAAAACTCGGAAATACGCAAGCCGCGATATATTTCGTCGCATCTCGTTTTTCATTAATTTTAGTTCCATTATCTTTTTTATGCGCTGTCAATTCGTATTTTTCCAGTGGATAGCATGAATTGAAAGCGAAACTAAAAGAAATGAAAAACGATAACAGATATACTATTATCGTTTTTCATTTATTGCTTCCTTTTAGAGGAAGTTTTGTTTTCGTGAAGAATTTTTTTTAGAGATTTTTATGTCAGGACACTCAGAATTCTCCAAAACGTCGAAAAAAGTGATTTGTACGGCGTGTGCGTGTGCGTGTGTTACGGAAAGGGCGCTAAGAGTATAACTGCCGCAATTTTTGGGCTATCAAGCTGAAGCTTTGCCCGCGAATCGAGTTACCACTGAAGTTGTTTGGTATTATGAATATTTACTTTTTTTTAAATTTCGTTGAAAATGCTATAACTCGAGAACGGTTCAAGCAACTGATCTAATTTTTGGCGTAAAACTTAAATAGGGTCTGTCAATGTTTGATACTGAACTGGGAAAAAAATCAATAAAGTTGTTAAGATTTTATACAAATTGGTATTTTCGCAATTTTTGTTTTAAATGCTGTAACTTGAACACGATTCAAGCAGCTGATCCAAAATTTAGCATAATACTTGAATAGAATGAGTTGTTGTTTGATACTGAATTTGGTGAGCAACCAACAAAGAGTTCATAATTCAGACAATTTTTAATTACTTTTTTTTTCAAAGCCTCCTCTATGAGGAAGTCAACATTGATAAATAAGCTTCCTCACAGAGGTAGCTTTGCGAAATATCTAAATTAATGGGGAAGCAGTGTGCAAAATTCTACTTTGCATTATATTGCTTTCTCATAGAAAAAGTTTTGTTTCCGGGAAAATTCTTTTTTTTCGAAAAGTGGTTTAGAAAAAATGCGTGTGCGTGTGCGTGTGCGTGTGTGTGTGTGTGTGTGTGTGTGTGTGTGTGTGTGCGTGCGTGTGCGTGTGCGTGTGCGTGTGCGTGTGTGTGTGTGTGTTCCAAGCACAGAAAATTCAATCGTCCACAACTCACGAACGGCCCGATGGATGGAGCTTAAATTTCGCACGCAAGTACGATAATAACTCCTCTATAATTTACGTGATTTTTAACTAAAACCATCCATGTATACAGATTTTACAGAATTTTTAATTTTTTGAAAAAATGACGTGATCGCTCTAATTTTTGTAAAAGTTCGACAATTTAGCTAAGTAGTTCTTCATGACTGAAGACACATTCAATGTTATTTGGTATTGAATTTCAATGAAATCGGTAAAGCGATTCGGGTTTTATAGAATTTTGAATTTAAAACAAAAAAAATAATTTTGCTCTAAATCACGTCGTATCTCAACAAATGAACCGAAATGCTGTACAGACGAAAAAAAACATACAGCGCTGCCAAGTACCAAATCTGGTGACGATCGGTCAAGTAGTTCGGATTTTACGATATTTTGAATTTAAAAATAAGTCGAAAGTTTTACTCTAACTTTCGCAAAACTTAAGAAAGTAAGCCAAAAGTTTGCACTTGATGGAAATATGATGTAACGATATTAATTACGGAATTTTCAGTGTCATGTGTAACATCATTTTCCTGTTGTTGTAGAAGAAACTACCGAAAATATAGATGTGAGGAAATAAAAAAAATGCTAATTAAAATAAAAAATTTCTTCTTAACAAAGCTTCCTCCGTGAGGGAGCGGAGATGAATAAATCGATGTCCTCATAGAGGTGGCTTTGTGAAAAATGAGGTCCGTTGAATGTAACCTTGTTTATTTCATACAGTTTTTCTGCAGGTTTAAACGTATGATATTGATTTTTTAAATCTCAATTGCTTTCCTTGATAGCATGGTAGGTGCATTTGTTACCAGTGTTAAATATACTTACTGTTTAGAAAACCTAAGAGAGGGGTGGGGGCGAGATTACAAACACATTCAACATTTTTTCACTTAACGTTGTTATTTAGAATGACCACTGATGCTAGTGGTCAGATATTTGCAATATTTCGATACATGTTATGATATTTATACCACGCCTCGTTAAAGAGGGAACTGAGATTTTTTAGGTTTAAGAAATAAGAAAATGAGAGGGTCCATCTGTCTGGGTTTGTGAGATACGTTTGCTAACTCTACGGTAGTTGTAACGGAGACGGAATTTGAGTTTTGGCACGCTATAACTCCGCTGTTTTTCATCCCACGGACTTTTCCCAGGACTGATTTTGTTTTCAATTGTCTGAGGATAATATAATCCCCCAATAATGAAAATGGCTGTCTTCAATCGTTTTCGAGAAACGGGCTCCGAAATAAAATGTGTTTTCTTAGTAATCAGTTTCAGGATCATATTTCAATTGGCGATTCGTCGTCTAAGTAACATATAAAATTACAAAATAAGATGGGCCACCTGTCACGGTTTGTGAGATAATTGCCATCTTCTTATTACTTTCCTCTCACCTTTCTCTCACCTTCCTCTCACCTTTCTCTCATCTTTCTCTCATCTTCCTCTCACCTTTCAGTCACCTTTCTCTCAACTCCCTCTCACCTTCATCTCGCCTTCCCCTCTTATCTCCTTCTCACCTTTCCTTCACCTTTATCTTATCTTCATCTCACCCTTCCCCTCATCTTCCTCTCAAGATGTCGATATCTGAAGGATTTTTGTGCCCGTCTCGCTACGCCCGTTTGCGTACGGTAGTGTCTCTCTTTACGCGCGCGCTCTCTCGCGAGCCCCCCTACTAGACGCGCTCTCATGCGAGCTCTAGTGTGTCGGCAATTATCGTCGTCGTGATTTCCTCAATCGAAGGTTCTCTATCGAACCCTCTTAATTACCTGCGTCTTCTGACGGACTCGTATTTCGAGAGAAGGCTCTCTAGCGAGCCCTCTTAATTACCTGCGTCTTCTGACAGACTCGTGTTTCGCCCATCCATATGAGTACCTGTTTAACGAAGGGACAAGTAAAAATATAACAAATATGAAACACATTTTATATGCGGAAAATATATATATATATATTTCTGAGCGTGGTTATTTGGTGGGATGGAGACGTATAAAGAAAAACAATATTTTGGCGGTCCTCCGTCCGACTGTCTCGCTCGCTCGTTCGCTCGTCTTCTCGACTCCGTCACTCTCGCCGCGTTCCGTTTTCCCCTCTCCGCTCGCGCCGCGCACCGCTTCTCCCTCACCGCTCGCTCTGCGCTAACTCTCCGCTGTCTCCCACCCTTCTCGCGCCGCGCTCGCGATCCAACCGAACTCTGATTCGAGCGGTAACATTCTCCCCCTCGATACGGGAAAGATCTTCTTCCGTATTTTCATCAACGGCTTCCAAGGCAATGATTTTCGTCGTCGGTCTCTGATAGGTGCGTCCGCCACACTGTATTTCCACGACCCGTATGTGTCCATCGCTGCCCGGGAACATTCGGGTAATCACACCTCGCGGCCAGATATTCCGAGGAGTCGTTGGCTCGACCATGAGCACGACGTCCCTTCGCGTAGTGGGTGACCCTCTTGATTCCAGCATTTTCTGGGAATTAAGGTAGGCAGGTATTCCTTAATCCATCGGCTCCAGAACATGTCGACGAGTCGCTGGCTGACGCGCCACTGTCGGGTACTGGCACAATCGTCCTTGTCGAAACAACCTGGTACCGGGGCTCCTGACGATGTACCGATTAAAAAATGATTCGGCGTGAGACTTTCGACGTCACGAAGGTCTTGGGAAACTCGTGTCAGTGGACGACTGTTGACAGAATGTTTGGCTTCCGCTAGTAGGGTAGTAAGCACCTCTTCCTTGGGGGCTCTTTCCTTGAGCGTCGCCCTTAATGCGTTTTTTACGCACCGAACTAAACGCTCCCAACTCCCCCCCCCATGTGGGGGGCGAATGGTGGTATGAACCTTCACTTCATCCCACGATTGGTTGCTTCCGTTCCAGTCTTGTTTCGTCGAGATTGTGTATTGCGGTTTTCAGCTCAGCGGCCGCACCGCGGAAATTCGTCCCTTTGTCGGAGTACAGTTCACTGGGCTGGCCTCGTCGAGCTATGAAATGTCTGCACGCTAATATAGCTGAGTCGGTGGACAGCGAAGCTGCCAATTCTAGATGCACTGCTCGCGTGGTGAGGCAGGTGAACAAAACTCCCCATCTCTTCTCGTGTCGCCGGCCTACGGTTACAAACATCGGACCAAAATAATCCACGCCGCTAAATGTAAATGGACGATGACGGTGCCCCACCCTGGCTTTTGACAGCTCTCCCATGCGCGGGATTCGAGGCTTGGCCTTTTGAACCCGACACCTACGACAGCTCGCGGAAACTGTACGAATTGTTCTGCGCGCGTTGACGATCCAATATTTTTGTCGTAGCTCGTTCAACACGGTTTCGTGACTTACCGTGTCCAGCTTCCTGGTGGTATCGAAGAATGCTGAGTCGGGTATACGGGTGATGTCCATCTACGATCACAGGCGTTTTAACGTCTTGTCGAATTACGTCGTTGTCATCGAGGATCGGACATAGTTCCCTCAGTCTACTTTGTTTGTCCACCGGTAGACCGTTCTTTAACGCGAGATATTCGGCGGCAAAACATTCCCTCTGCACTTGTCGAGCCCACAGCATCTCCGCTCGTTCGAGGTGTTCCACACTTGGTTCGGAGGCTGTTTTTCGTAGTAGTTTGTCTGGTACTACGAGAACCCAAGCAGTGGTTCGAATCAGCCTCATCCATGAGGAAAAGCGTTCAATTTTTGGCAGCGGAATTTCGTTCTTTTCTACCGTCAAGTGAGTTCTTTCGGCGTTACGCTCTTCTACGGTCCTTCCGATTGCCTCGCAATGCGTGTCGGGTTACTGACGCTCCTTTTCCTTCAGGAACGCGGGTCCTTTAAACCATCGGCATTCAGGTGAGGGTACGCTTCCGCCACACCTCTTCGCGTCGTCCGCCGGGTTGAGCTTAGTCGGCACCCAACGCCATTCTCGTAGATCAGTCATCTCGTCGATCTCCCCTAGTCGATTGGCTACCCATGTTTTGTATGTCCTTGCGACGCCCCTGATCCAATGCCACACAACACGTGAGTCTGTCCGAAAAACCCGCCTGGTGACATCGAACTCGTGCTCTTCTGTTGTAATTTTTGCTGTACGGCAAGCCATCACTGCGGCCTGTAACTCCATGCGGGGAATCGACAGGATCTTCAAAGGGGCCACACGAGTTTTGCAGGCGATGAACGACGCGTCCACCACTTCATCGTTCTTCAAGAATCGCCAATACGCCGTTGTCGCCATAGCTTGTTCGCTCGCGTCGCAAAACACATGGAGCTCGACTGATGTGGTTCCTGGATTCAGCGTGTAGCAACGTGGTATTTCACACTGCGTGATTTCCGTCGATTTCGCTGCCCAACGTTGCCACTTGTCGTAACTTTCTGCTGTGATGAGCTCATCCCAATCGACTCCTGTTCGTCAAACCTCTTGCATCAATATTTTTCCCGTTATCGTATACGGTGTTAAGAAACCGAGGGGATCGAATATCGACATTATTATTCGAAGTATTTTACGTTTTGTGGGTCTTGTGATACCGTCCTAAATATTCGTGGGGATCCTTTCCGCTGACAATGCAAATAATAGGATATCACTTGATGGGGACCACTTCAATCCCGAGATTCTTGTCCCTGCACCGTCGTTCGGAGTCAGTGTTGTACCATCCTCTCCGTCATACGTTCCCTGTGTTTCGGCCAAGACGTCTCGACAATTGCTTTTCCAACCCCGCAGCTCAAAACCCCCTCTTCGATGAATCTCCGTCACCTCTCGAATCAATTTAATTGCTCCATCTTCCGTGTCTACGCTGTCGAGGTAATCGTCCATGTAGTGATTCCTTTTTATGGCTTGTCATTTAGGCACAAATTCTGCGCTCTGGCTGCCGCATCGAAGACGATCCTTATCTTGCCGGGTTTGTTCTCATTAATTTCTCCAAAGTGTGGTAAATACCAAGTTCGTCGACTATCACCATATTCATTGCTCGACAACCTTTTCGCGTACCCCTTGTCGACGAAGTTTTTAAGTTGTTTCGTGTAGGCATCACTGTAAGCTTTATCTTTCTGCATGGTCTTTTCCAACGCTTGCAGTCGTCGATAGGCATTCGTCCGGCTGTCCGGTAAGGCGCAGTGAGTGTTCTTCCATAGTAACCCCGTTTCCCACTGGTCGTCGTGTCGATGAGTGGTTTCAGTCATAATTTTTTTAGCAGGGTACGCGAAGTGAGGCGAAGCGTCCGGTGCGTTCAGCGCCGCTGCCCGGACTTCGATTGCCGTTATGAGGTTCCAATCGTCCTAGCCGATGAGTAACGTGGGCGTCGCATCAGAGTAGCAGCGAACCTTCACGGCTTCCAGATGACTGTGACCCCTGAGGTCTCGTTCCATTAAAGATTGACACGGCAATCGTAGATTTCTCACCGTTCGCGCTCCGAAAATATCAAATTTGCGATCGTTCACACCACCGGTCACTGTCAGGTCTACCCGAGCACTATCGGTTTTGCGGTGTTCTATGTGACTTGCGCCCTGCAAATGCAAGGTCGATTTCTCCTCGTTAGCGCCAATTTTCATTGCGACTTCAGCGTCGATCAACGTGACAGTCGCGGCTCCGTCTAGTAGCGCGTAAGTTGACTCACGACCAAGCGACCCAGTCAGAATAACCGGCACTACCTGCAGCAATACTCGTTGTCCTTCGGCTTGCCAGATGTTCATCGTGTCTGTGTCGAAGACGACGTTCGATTGTTCGATTGTCGAAGTTCGATTGCTAGTGTTGTCCGAATGGAGCAACTCATGGTGTGGTCGTTGACAACCCGGTTGTTGGCAGCTTCGCGCAGTGCACTGTGTACGCTGATGGCCCATTTCGAGGTACTTGAAGCACACGCTTGTCTCTTTCGCCCATTGCCAACGTTTTCGGTTGGTCAATTCCGCGAATTTCCGGCATTAGGCGATTGTGTGTCGGAGGTCCCGACAAAACGCTCATTGGTATTTTTTCTCGTGTATACGCTCCCTCGATGTGCTCCTGGTAGTTGTCAGAACTCTTTCGTACCGACGGTAGTCAGCCTCGCGTGATTCCCCCGGACGTCTTGAAGACCTTTCGTACTCTCTGTCGTTCCGACGGTATCTTGAGTCGCGGGGTTCGTCTGAGCGTCTCGACGTCGACGTACCGGAGTCCGAACGAGAGCCTTTTGACACCAAATCCAATGTGCCAGCTTTACACGCCGTTTCCGCCTCGCGCACGAGAAATTTAGACAGCACGACGAGTCTTGGCTCCTGCGGTTCCGAATTCTCAGCGTAAAATCGGTTGTAGCTGAACACCAGATTCTCCGACATTTTCTCCAAGACATTCACTGTCAATTCCGGGCTGTGTAGGTATCCCGTGTGCGCAATCGCTTCGAGAGCTGCCACGCAATTACGAACTGTTGTGGCCACAGCAACGAGGTTTCCCCGACTTTGACTCACTCTCGGTAGCCGTTTCATCTCTTTGACAACTTTCTGGGCTATCATATCGGGATTTCCGAATCGTCTCTCCAAAGCCTCTATTATTTGAGACGTCTTGCACGACGTTATCGTTAATGCGGACACGGTGTTTTTAGCGTCCTTACGTAAGGCTTGGTGTAGTCGTGTTGCGTTCTCTTCCTCAGTGTATTCTCGTCGCCGTGTCGACGTTTCGAAAACCCTTTTAAATCGTGGCCAGTCCAGGGGGTCACCGTCGAATACGGGCAAGTCCTTTTGCGACGTTAATCTCGATACGAGACGATGAGTCATTGGCTCACTGCCATCGCTTCGCGGTGTGACTCATAGTGCATTTGTTATCGTCTGAGTTAGCTCCCGAATGCTTCGCGTCTCGGTGTTTTCGTTACCGGATAACGTGTTGTTTCCGCCCGCATTAAACGGTTCCTGTGGCTCGCGCGGATAATCGTCTCGATTCACACTGTCCCTTGGTTCCGTGAGTGCGACGTTTTCGTTGAGTTCCTGCAACTCCAGCTCCAGGCGTTTATCGATTACTTCTATCGCAGCTCGCTCTTGTTCTTCCAATGTTACTTTGCGAATTTTTAATAGTTCTTCGGCTGCACGTAGTTCCAATCGTCGCTTGCGCGTCGTCAGGCCCCCCTGAATTGGTGTGCTATTGGCGGTGGGTTCGCGACTCTGGTGGCGTGATGCGGCCCGCGTTCCGTCCACCCCTGCTCTGCCCATCGTCCAGTTTTCCTCTAAATGAGCTCAGTTTATCATTATATCCGGGCCACCGTGTGTCGACCTTGTGCGTTGAGCGTTTGCGTCACGTGTACGTCCAGATACCACGATTACGTTGGCATCGATTGGTTCGTTAAATTCTGCATCGGTCTCGCGCTCGCTACTCGGATCTCGCTGACTCCGGTTCACTGACGCCCGACTGCTGCTGCGAATTCGATCGATTCTGATATCTCCCCTTTGATTCTCGACACTTCGACGTGTTCGCGAATATTCTCTACCACTGCGAATTGTCATGATGACTAAACGACGTTGATACGATGCTAGATACGCGGATACTGAGCTCTCGTCGTCTAATGTTTACTTATTTCTTTGCGTCCGTATTGTTGTGATTATGATCCGGCTCGAAGGACCAAATTTGTGCTCGTCTCGCTACGCCCGTTTGCATACGGCAGTGTCTCTCATTACGCGCGCGCTTTCTCGCGAGCCCCGCTACTAGACGCGCTCTAATGCGAGGTCTAGTGTGTCGGCAATTATCGTAGTCGCGATTTCCTCAATCGAAGGTTCTCTATCGAATCCTCTTAATTACCTGCGTCTTCTGACAGACTCGTGTTTAGCCCATCCATATGAGTACCTGTTTAACGAAGGGACAAGTAAAAATATAATAAATATGAAACGCATTTTATATGCGGAAAATATATATATATTTCTGAGCATGGTTATTTGGTGGGATGGTGATGTATAAAGAAAAGCAATATTTTGGCGGTCGTCCGTCCGACTGTCTCGCTCGCTCGTCACTGTTTTCTCGACTCCGTCACTCTCGCCGTGTACCGTTCTCCCCTCTCCGCTCGCGCCGCGCACCGCGTCGCCCTCACCGCTCGCGCCGCGCTAACTCTCCGCAGTCCCCCACCCTTCTCGCGCCGCGATCCAACCGAACTCCGATTCGAGCGGTAACAATTTTATTATCACATTTCTCTAAATTATTTTTTACGGGTCTCAAACTTTAAATCTTAGTGTTGATGAAATTACCTTTTTTTTTTAGCCATACCCTAGTCAACATACAATCACGAAGAACCGCAATCACGAACGCACAGAAACGGATACCTTTATACGTACACAAACACACAATGCACAATGACTTCATCCTAACGACCAAACATACGATCTGATATGGCCGACCACACATACGGACTTTCCTTTACTTCAACTAACGGAGCTCTCGACCGGTCAAGGCTCGTGACTTTTTGAATTTTTGAATTTTTGAATTTTTGAATTTTTGAATTTTTGAATTTTTGAATTTTTGAATTTTTGAATTTTTGAATTTTTGAATTTTTGAATTTTTGAATTTTTGAATTGGAAAAAACTTGGAAACCCGTTCGAGCTGTCGTGTTTGATCTTCACGGTGCGTATCGGATCGCTCGCAGCTTGCCTTGCGCGTTGCTCTACGCGCAAGGCAAGCGTCTACTTCTACCTTGGCTGACGCTTCGCAGTCGTTACGAACTTATCGTACCTTGTATAATTCTCTACCGCTATTCCTCGTCTGTATTTGGCTAACTCTAAGTTCTGATAACTCGGGCAATTTTGGTCGTACAAAAATTGGAACACATACTTTTTTGAACTGCGTGATCTCCTCTACCCGAATATATAACTGTCATGACATAGTTGCGATACACCCTGTATATATTGTGACGTATTTTTCGGTAACGTAGAATAATTAATTATTCTGCCAACTCGGTAACACTCAAACCACGAACGAGAACACAAAAAGTAATTACTAAATGAGAACATATCGGGAGGACGTCGCGTTCGGCCGTCCACCCTCGCTAATGCACTCGCAATACCCGGTGAGCGCCAGCTAATTTTTGTTTCACCGGTATTAATGAACCGGGATGCCCTTGAGTTCGAGTAGAACTACTCTCGAACTCCACAACACAAAAAAATAAACTTACCAATTTTTGTTTCACCGGAATTAGTAAACCGGTATGCCCTGAATTCATCAACGAGAGCAACGGTGGCGGAAATATACGGCCGCTCAGGCTGTAGGTTGTGGTAGGGGGTCGGGATCGGTTGTCAGTAAAAGACACTACTCTTTCCGATAGCACGAGATTAGAGTCTTAAGAACTCTAATCCCCACGAAAAGCGAAAAATCGAGAGAACAAAATTAATTTGTTGGCTGAAAAGCCGCGAGAGCATGCGAAAGCGTCTCGAGAGAGGAATCTCAATCGATTCCCGATGTCTCACGCGCAAACGGAGCGTCAACGCTGCAACGGTAGCGGCAGCAGTGACAGCGCACAGCTGACAACGAGAGCGATGTTATTTCGAAATAAACTTAACAGAAATTTATTCAACGAAATATTTGCAGAAAACTCACTAAATTGATGTACATCCATGGGAGAGGCGAGAACTATACACACGGGAAAGCAGTGCCCTAAACAGCACTTAATCGCTGCACGAGAACACGCGGATTTTTATTTCAATAAAATCGCGAGAATATCGGTAACGCGAAGCTCACTCGCAGCACACGCAACGCGCGAGAACCGAACTATCGAGCGTGATCGGACAGAAAAACTGTCAATATGGGAGCGCACAATTAACGAGACGTCTCGCCGACGTCTCGAGGCAGACTGATTATTACACGTAATTCTCGATAGCGAAACATTATGATTATTTCCGAAATCCGAAATTACTCGATCCGACAGCTACTGCCCTCTGACTCGAACCACCTCCAAACTTTAACGGGAACGAATATACATAAATCGGTAGTATCTAACTGTGAGATCCTCCACGATCGTTTCCCTAGTGCATCGGGCGAGAACAGAGCATACACAACACAAACACATATGGAAGGGGTTCCTCCCTTCACTGCAACGCAAACTCTACTTTTATTCGTTCTACAGCCCTCTACGTCTCCTCTGAGGGCGACGGTTTTTCAGCCGTACTGTTGTCGATTTCGTGGAGGAGTCTCGTCGGGTGCTCTCCTCCATCGGGCAACTCGTTTCGTCGAGGCTTTCTCCTCTCGACAGATTTGAGCACTTCGACCTTAACTTAATCTCAAGAACTAAAACGATACAAATTTTTCTTCAGCTGTACGGTAACTTAACGGAAGGGTGACTCGAGAGAGTTATTTAACGGGAACTACAACAAATGCACGACGATATATTTTGTAACCGTGAATTTAAACAAAAATGACGTCACAATATATATTGTAACGGAACAGCTCATGCCTCTTCACTCTACGAGGAAGAAACACCACCAAGCCATAGATATTCGGCGATCGTCAACCGCTCCCTCCTCTTGCGACACATCAGCCGTGACCACCACACGCCGCGAACCCCTGACCACCTCTCGGGAGACGACCGAACAGTATATAAGCGCAGCGCTCACTGTATCAACCCCCTATTACCTTTCCATATTCCAAAACAATCACTTCTCCACTCGAAACGAGTAGCACATAGCGTTGACACTCGTAGAGAGAACCCAGAGCGAATCCCCGCTCCACTGTAGGGTGCCTAACAGCTCAGGGACCTACAGTGTAGATTCTCCTACCTGATCTGTCTATTTAAATTAAGGAATAATTTTAAGTCGTACTGATAAGGTCTATTTTTAAGTAAGGGAACCGTAGTACTACTGCACCATAGCTGGTGAAGCAGTGCAACACGATCCCACTATACCCCACTGTGTGAGTCTGGCTACAGGTAAAACTGTAGCAAGATACCACCATCTATCCTTCTCCTCAACTTGCGCGCTCGCAGGAAATTGCTCTCACACGTGCCCGCGTCTACTATACTCCTCTATAGGCGCGTCTGTTGCAGATCGCTCTTCTACAGACCCGCGTGCACCAATACACGTTAAAACTATACCAACAATTGGCACTTCGCCTTCAGGTGTCTACGTGCTATCTCCGTCACTAGAGCGAGATACACGTATACATCCTCTCTCTCTTGCTCATATAGCGATATTCAAAATATCTCACGCAAAGGTCAAACGCGTACATATGAGCTATCTCGCTCCTCGGCTGTACGTACGCGATAAACTGCTCTCTTCCTGTTTGTCGATCTAATACGAAAGGAATGACCGCGCTCACCATATAGCACACACCTTCCTGTCGCGTGATAAACACTAGGTCGCTCTCTTCCTAGTCTATACGAAATTTCACTTTCGACAACGGTATTCGCGATCTCACTCCCCGTCGCAGTTCCACCGATAGAAGCCATCTCACTTGCTTCCAATCGCCTCGCAGAAGCTACCGTTCGTGCTATACTCATATCGTTACCGTTATTCTCACTCCCGCACTTTAGGACTGTCGCCATCTTACTCCCTTTTGGTAAATAGTGAGTCAGCTGTTGCCATCGGTAGGCCGTCATAACATTGCACCAATAATCCTTTCCGAGAAGTAATTCCGATCGAGCCATTTAAATCGTGATAATTCCGACAAAGTCTCTCGTGAACCTCGACGATCAAGGAATAACCGCAACAATAGAAGCTACCGAAAAGCACTGGCTATCTCAGGTTAAAACCATACCGAGTCAGAATCATAATATCCATACTAGAAAGGGAAATTTAATTCTTACCTTGCGGTTCATCTGGAGATATAAAAGTTTGTTTTCTCTAGGCAGGCCAATCAGTGCATCAACTCCGAGTTAAAGACTTGATCACCGTCCTCACAAATTCTATCGCGTGGTAACTATTCAATTATCAAGTTCCAATGATGAGTTAGAAGCTACCCGCGAGTACTTCTCTGAGGAATAGTGTCTTCAATTTCCTCCTAGAGTGCGTGCTCTTGTACAAATAACACGCAGAGTAAATTCGTGCTATATGAGCCTTGTGCTCCTCGCAGCGGCACCCGTTCGTTGCGTGAACAAGTAGAATCAAAACCAGATATATTCTTTTTCATGTTCCGAGTTATTTTTTTTTATATACTCGTTTAAAACGTCACCACTTCGTCAAGGATCACGTTTGATGTAGACCTCGGATCCTTGTCCTAAAGAATCTTTGTATGCTTCACGCTTCACCTCTTCAAGGTAATCTAAAACGTGTAGTAGGTATCGATGAGTGTCACGAGAGCCTAGTACCTTCTCCTAAAAAGTCTCCCTCCAATCTATGATGAAGAATGTTCCAGAGCTTAATAGCACATGGAACCCCTGAGATTGTTCTTTCATCCTCTTACACATCCTAACCACCTACTCTTCGCGGTCCAGTACACGAACCCATGCGACGAGAATAAACAATAAAATATCTCGGGATATATCTCGTCGACACTGATCCCGAAAAAGTTTCATTGGCGCCCGAACAGGGACCCGAAAGAGAGGCCTGGTTATTTTTATGATTAAGAAAGGTGAAATAATAATAAACCTCAGGTCATAATTAAATACAAATTATAAAAAAAAAAAAAAAAAAAAAAAAAAAAAAAAAAAAAAAAATTTCCCTCTAAAATAAAGTAACGACACTGCTACCCCATGGCGAACACCTCCGGCATAGATACACGTGCTACGACGACGCTGTCGGACACTACGACTTCTTGCGTCACAACAACGATAGATGCCAATCCTTCCACTGCGTTTGCCTCAACGACAAGTAGCTTCGACTTATCTTACACCTTACCGAACCTCGCGCAGGAATTCGCAGCGGCCACTGTCTCAAACCCACTCCGACTAAGAACGAGTGAACCAAATCCGGTAGAACGAACTAACCGTGAGTTATCGAGGTTCTTTCGCACCTTCCTCGGCGACAAGCACAACCAATGGGTACAATGGTTAGAGGTCATCGAGGGTTGCATTAACGAAACTTCGCACGAAAGTACGGGCGTCGCGCCTCTACATCTCCACACGGGCAGCCCTCCTGCCAAACCGTGGCATGCAGCATTTAAACCTAATCCTCCGGAAGAAAGAGACCATGAATCTCTTGTGTTCATGGCTAGAAAGAAAATGAAAGAACAGCGAGGAAATCAAACGGCAAAATTTAATAAAAAACATCGCATGACGGAGTATTCCCCCGGTCAACTCGTGCTCATCAAGGCACTCAACGTATCAAATCCCGCAGCTAAAATGATCGCAAAATTTATGCCACTGTATGAAGGACCATACAAAATAAAGACACGGGTCGCAGACTGCTCATACATACTTGAATACCTGCACGTTGACCGTGAACGCGGTTTATTCCATACGCACGATCTCAGGCCATTTTACCCACCGCAAAATAAAGTGTGAAGGTATACCCTAAATTTCTAATAGCGAGAAATGATACAAGCCGATCGTTCAAAAAACAATAACAGAAAAGGACGCGTCACAATGTCGAAGTCGCCCCACCGAAGGCTCTACGCCCTGACGAACGTTCAGTATCTCTTACGCCGTGAACCAAGTAACGTCGACTGTTAACCATGTCAAACGACAAAATATTCTGCGACGCTTCCACCCAGGTGGATCTTCTGTCCATGGGAACGCATACGATTACGCCGCGCCTATACACCCTCTCTGACAGGATCGACACCCAGCGTCCTCGACAGACCACAAAAAAGGGCCACAAACAATCGGAAGCGAAGGATTTCCATTTTAAATATATTAAAACCGAATTCACCATCCATGAGTTGTTCGGTGATAGTAGACTGAAGGCAGCACGTAAGTCTATAACAGGACGTGAAGTACATCCTGATAATCAAGCACACAAATTACGAATCAGAAGAAATCGTGAAACTGTAGACAAAAAAAAAAAGAAAAAAAAATCTACAAAAATAATTTTTTGTGCATCTAGAATTCCCCGTAGGAGGGATCACACCTCGGTTCAACGTGAAATTCTTCCCCAAGGAACTAGAACTCCAAGCCACTGCAAAATCAAATAAACCTCTCCCGTCAATAAGGTCCATTCTGCCACTTAACCAACGAATCGTGGTCAAACACTGTGACGGGTTATTTTTGACAACCGTCACAAAGAGCGAAATATCCAGCTCTCGTGGGAGACGGCGTTGGCAGCGACGTCGTTACTTGCGATAAAAACCCCCGAGGCGATCCAACAGGTCATTTAAATAGCTTGTCCGCATTATTTATTAATTTTTCGATGGGGTTTTCTTTATTTTATGTAATTCTCCCGAGCGTGCGGTGACCTTACCGCCGCTGCACCACGGATGGAAGATCGAATGCCACAACATCCAGGCGAGATTTCATCACGGCCTGGACCACCTCTTCCAAACGAACGCAAGGCTCACGAGGAGAGCATCACACGGGATCATCTCACATCGATACCCGCTGGCCACCATCATAAGGCCAACCACCGCAGCAAATGATTTGCTACACCGCTACGAGCCTACGCTGTTGTACACTGCTGCTGTGCTTCTCTAGCGTAGGCCCTCGTTACCGCAATAACATTCAAATTTGAAGGCGCCTGCGAGGACCCTATATCGCTGAATTCGCGACAGGGGGCGACAAGTAGCCGAGAGCGAAGGGGTGGGAGATGATCTTCGTTCCCGAGAATTACCGAATTCTCGAGGACTTCAGCATAGCGTATCGTAGAGTAAGGACGTCGTCTCTGGAGCCGATCTCGTGTTCGTACTTCGAGAAACCGGTACTTGCCTCCCGCGATTCGGAACCACTGCGAGGTTTTCCCGAGAGGTTTTCCGATACAGCATAAATTTGGTAAGGCCGCCGTTCGTTTCTGGTTTGAGTAGTGGTGATTTTTGTGTTGAGAAACCCGATCGATATCGTTGTTACGGCCAGCTATCGCGCCCGGATTTTAACTTCCTTTTTTTCTTATGAGCAACCGATCAACCGTTGCACGGTACTAAAAATTATTTCTTAAAATTCGCTTCTCGAGAAATAAAGGATCGCCGAAGGGGTTCCATTTTGATATATTTTGGTTAATAATTTTTAGCTCCTGAAAGTCCATAGCTTTAAGTCGTAATTGTAATTTTAATTGTAAATTAGTTAAGAACGGAGAACCATTGGTGGGAAATTCAGACGCCGTAAAATCCTAAAGTTCAACTTACGCGAGAAATCAAAATTGTTTGTGTGATCGATCTCTTAACTTTTGAATTCGCTCAACCTTCTGTTGACCTTGACAATATCCGTTGAACCATAATTAAGTTCGGAAATTTTATCGTTGGCTTCCATTTTATTGCCCAGGACTAACCTTTTGTTTAATAATTCCGGATATTACCTTATATTGAATAACCTAGAATAATTTAGCTTATGACCGTTATTTAACCATAGATAATTTTATGCAGGGACCCGATCAGATCTCGCGATAACCCAACATCAATCTAGTTGAGCCATTTTATTAAGTCATCTTTTTGGATTGTGTCGATTCTCCGAAAACTATTGGAATTGTGTGGAATAGTGTAGTTTATAGAGATTGGGAGAAAATAATGGTTTGTGAGGATTAATTGAGTGAGCGGAACCCGAGCACGTTAACGCGCAGTGGATTCTCTACCGTGCTCCCGAGATTTTGTTGGGTAGTTGTGTTGGAGAAAATAAATTTGAGATTGTGAGTTCCGCCACTTAAGTTTGAAAAGAGTCAGAAATTATTTCACGAGATCCTATGACTAACCCTGCCCCTCTACCATTCGCTGAGACTGCGGCAAAGCCGAGCTGGCCTCGTTTTCGATTCTTACAAACCAAATTTGTCTCGTGAGATATTTTATCTCACGGGGCTGGCGCCCAGTAAGAATTCGATCTCGAGCTTTTGTAACCACCTGTCGTTAGTAACATGAATTGAATGGAGAATTGAATGAGGTGGAAAAAGGAAAAAAGGTTACAAATTTGGCGCCCAACGTGGGGCGTCATAATTAATTAATATCTGATCTCGTGAATATTCTACTCTTTTAAATATTTGAATTTTCGTATTTTTGTGTTTGGGTGTTGGTAATCTATCGATGTATTATATTTGAGATTTTTATAGGTTCGTTTTGTGAGATCGCAGGCTCACGCGTATAGACGAGTAGTGTTTGGTGGTTGTGGGCAATAGGTGAGCGCTTAGCGTATCAGCGTAACGCTGAGGGCGCACCAATACATCGCGCGAGACGTCTGGAACCGCGCTGCTAGGCGGCAAGCTAGCTAGACGCTCGACGCTCTACCGCTGCCTCGTGCTACGCGTACTACGGGTTGAGAGTTCGATCTCGGGGATCTTTGTCTTGTGATACGCAACAAAAGTAAAAGTTCTCGTGTACTTGGTGAATACGAAGGCAAGGAATTAATTGCTGATTAATTGAGGTAACGATTTATCCTTTTTCCTTATATATTTCTGGTGTAAATTCATCATTAAATTGTTTCACGGGAACGAGCAATCCCTTTGTTATTGTTCTCGGCGACCTCTAAGCACGCCGGTTTTTGTTCTCGTATAGACTTGTAGGCTCGGCATTTAGCTTAATATTTTCAGAGATATTCTTTTCAACGTTCTCGAGTCGAGTCAGTTAAATTATCGTGTATCAATTATTGGTAATTATATTGATTTGTTGGAATGGTTTATTGCTTTTATTTATTAACTTTCTTCGTCTGATTTTATTTATAGATTTTCCTTATTTGATCTTTCTTTCACGACATTTATAAATTTTATTTATCGACATTATTTATAAATTTTATTTATTGACATTATTTATAAATTTTTTTTTTTTATTGACATTATTTATAAATTTTTTTTTTTTATTGACATTATTGGTGCTTTTGATCCATTGACATTATTTGAAAATTTTATTGCACGACTTCGTTTATTGATTCGCTACCGGAATTTTTTTAATTTTTTTTATTATTAACATTATCTAGTAAAACTTCCTTTTATTTTATTTTTCGACTTCATTAGTTTGATTTATTAGACGTCTTGGAAAATTTTATTTATAAAATTGACGACATTAATTCATTTGATTTATTTCAAAATTCTTTTATTTGTCTATTTGTCTTTGGGCGTAGAGTCACCGAAGACAAAAATTATTTAAATTATTCTCGAGAACAATATTTATTGATATTCATTTTCTTTCTTTTTTTTCCTTTTCGTTTATCTGGATAATAAATTTCTGTTCTTATGTTCTAGAAGTATTATATTTCCTATATTTCGTGTGAGACAATTTACCGTACCTTCGTTACTTATAAGAAATCATAATAATCCCAAGCGGACGAGCGAGCCGCTTGCGATATTGCCAAACATATTGACCTCTGTCTTGGTGAGGCTCTCGAGACCTTGAGTAAGTCTCGCAGCCTGCGAACCGAGTAAGTCAATTGCCTCGAAATATTATTCGTGACAGTTGAAAATTTTCGAGTTCGGGATTTCGAACAGTGCCGGTTGCCGCGTGTACGCGAGTGTGGTAGTGTTAGGGCATCGCGTCGCGAGTGACAAGTGTGAGTGTACCGAGCTCGGGATTTCGTTTCGGCGACGATCGGGTTGCTTCGGTTCTCGTCGAGCTTCGGAAGCTCTCGTGGCGTGGTAGATCGTTCGTTCTTGCTCGTGTTTCTGGGGGGAAAATAATTCGACACTTTTCGGGTAAAATGCCGTCGTCGCTAGATGAGGGAGTTTTTACCATAACGGTAAATGAACGTCGCCCGGTGAGCGAGGAGAATTTTAGAGACGAAGAAGTGGGATTTACCGAGGGTGCGCATATGACGGCTAATACAAGCGCTCCTGCTGCAGCATTACGGGGTTCTCGCGGACCCCCTCCTCCTCTTCCTCCGCGTAGAAACCAAACTATGCAATTACCGACTATATCGACAATACCGAATTTTCATTCATCCCCGCATACATCTCCACGTGTTAGTAATTCTCGCGTCAACGTTACCGCGATGTCAGCGTATGATATAATGCGAAAATGGAATATTAAATTCTCGGGAGTCCGGGGGGAGGATGCCGAAGCATTTTTAATTCGCATTCAAGAGGGACGCTCGCTTGTTCCTGTTGCCGATGCAGATCTTTTTCGATGTCTTCCGTTTTTCCTCTCGGGAATCGCTCTTTTATGGTTTAGAAACGCGAGACCGGGATTTGCTAATTTTGAAATGTTTCGCAACGCGTGGAGACAGCGTTTTGGAGATCCAGATTTTCAGTTCTCGTTGCGAGAGGAAATCCTTCGTCGCACTCAAGGCGAGAACGAACCAGTATCTGATTATTTGACATGTTTGCGTGCGCTTCTAGATCGGGTTGTTCCACCGTTCAGTGCGCATGAACAAGTGAATTATGCACACCGAAATATGCTTCCGCGGTTACAGGTCGCGATTCAACGACATAATGTCGCGACTTTTGAGTCATTAGAGCGTGTGGCAGTTAGAATCGAGCGTAGTTATCTCGCTGAACGGTATTATCGTCCACCTCCGCTCCCCGAACGTTCTTTGTTCCCGGAGTTGGCCTATCAAGATCCAGTCGCTTCTTCAACGATGCGAGGTACGAGTTTCGCGTCATTGAGTCACCCATGGCCTCAGGCTCCCGTGAGTCAGTTGGTTGCCCGACAAACTCGCGAAATACAGCCTGGGACTCCGCGTCGCGATAATTCGCCATACCGTCGAGAGAAGAGCGATCCCGTAACGCCACCGCGAGAGCGAAGAGTGTCGTTTTCGGAATCAAACCACGTTTCCACGCGTCCGTCCACACCAGGTCACCTGGCGGGTCCTCGTACACGCTCCCGTTCGACCTTGACGTCGAACCAAACGCCAACTAGATCGGGAAGAGACGGTCAATCGAAAGAAACCGTTTGTTGGAATTGTAGGCAACCGGGTCATTTATCGATCGGTTGTACAGCTCCCAAGACCCGATTTTGTTTTAAATGCGGAAAGCCGGAAGTAACGACACGCACTCCGCACGATTGTCCGGGAAACGCTCCAGGGAGTTGCCAGAAAGAGCTGGGGCGACCCCTATTGCACCAAAAACGGCTCTTGAGAAAACACCCGCAATTAGCATAGATCTTTCGGAATATTTTTGCACTCCCCTTAATAGCACACGATCCCGAACCATTCTAGTCATCAAAGTCTCGATACTTGGTCAAGTGTTACCAGCTGTTTTAGACGGTGGCTCGACTCACACATATTTAGGTCAGGATGGTATTTTAGCAGTATCGCGATTAGGGTTAACGCGTCGACCGACCCCTCCGCGTACAAGTACTATCGCGAATAATGAAAAGATCGTTTCCACGGAGGAAATAGACTTCCCATTAAAAATCGAGGGTTGCGAACAGGCAGTAACAGGTCGAGTATTTCCTGCTTTGCCTGTACCTCTGTTGCTTGGCTTAGATGCTCTCGAGGCGATAGGGGTGGTTATAGATCACAAACGTCGTGTATGGAGTTTTAGCGGGGATCGAAATCGCGAATTCGAATTTGTCAAGGGCGATGGTTCCGAACACACGAACGTTTTATGGGGAATTTCGGATCTCGCACGGGACGAGACGGAACAGTTAATAAAATTTTTGGATATCGAGCTCCCAAAACTTAAGAATGCACCGGGGCTTACTCATTTAACGGAACATAAAATTGATGTCGGGAATAGTAGGCCGATCAAACAACGGTACTACCCCGTTACGCCAGCAATGCGTCAGATTATCGATACCGAAGTCGATCGTATGTTAGAGGCGGATGTGATCGAACCATCGTCCAGTGACTGGTCTACGCCGATCACACTCAGTAAAAAGCCCAACAATACATATCGGTTTTGTTTAGACTTCCGCAAAGTAAACTCGGTCGCGAAAAAGGACGCTTATCCGCTCCCGTATATGAGCCAAATTCTCGATAAATTACGTGCAGCGAAATATATATCGACTCTAGATCTTAGCCAAGCATACCATCAGATCCCTATGGAGGAAAGCTCAAAAGAAATTACCGCGTTCACGGTACCTCATCGTGGACTTTTCCAATTCAAACGAATGCCGTATGGTCTATCGAGCGCTCCCGCGACATTTCAACGACTCTTGGACAAACTTATCGGTCCGGAAATGGAGCCTCACGCGTTCGCGTATTTAGATGACATTATTATTATCACGGAATCGTTTGAAGACCATCTAATTTGGCTAAAGCGTATATTCGATCGCATCACGGGAGCCGGTCTCTCTATTAATCCGGAAAAGTGCGAATTTTGTTGTCCGGAAGTGAAATATTTAGGATTTCTGGTTAATCGTCAGGGCTTACAGGTAGATCCCGAGAAGACCGCTCCGATTAAGAATTTTCCAGCTCCCGATGGAGTTAAGGCCTTGCGTAGATTTTTAGGAATGGCTTCATGGTATCGCAGGTTTATTCCTCAGTTTGCAAAGGTGGCGGAACCTCTCACCCTTCTAACCCGAAAGAACCAGAAGTGGTTGTGGGGACGAGAGCAAAAAGAGGCGTTTGCCCTTTTAAAAGAAGCTCTCGCCAATCCTCCTACATTATCGTGCCCAGACTTTAACGCGAAGTTCACGTTGCAGACTGACGCGAGTATGAGTGGCTTAGGCGCTGTGCTTACACAGGAAGTCGAAGGCGAAGAACATCCTATCGCTTACGCGAGTCGTACTCTCTCCAAGGCTGAAAAGAATTATACAACGACGGAACAGGAATGTTTGGCCATTCTTTGGGCTGTCCGTAAATTCCGCGCGTATTTGGAGGGATACAAATTCACGGTTATTACGGACCACCATAGTCTTCGTTGGTTGCAGTCGCTCAGAGATCCCGTAGGGCGATTGGCGCGGTGGGCATTGCAATTAGCTCAGTACGATTTTGAAATACTGTATCGTAAAGGTGCCTTAAATCACCTGCCAGACGCGCTCTCGCGAATGTACGAGAACACGACGTCACCTCCAAACGAAGTGGCTGATAAAAATTCCGATTTTGACCTTTTAATCTTGTCTGTGGAAACCAAGGGTGTTGTAGATCGCGAACCGATAACAGCTGTCGAAGATCGCTGGTATGCCAAGAAAATCCGGGACGTATCAGAATTTCCGAAACGTTTTCCCTCATGGAAAATCGTCGAAAACCGACTCTATATTCACCGCCGTACGACACGCCGTGTACTCTCGGGAGGAAATAATTCGGAATGGAAACTAGTAGTACCGCGTCCGGATCGACTGATAGTCCTCCGGGAAAATCATGATACCCCTCAAGCGGGCCATTTTGGCATTGAGAAGACGTATCAGCGTCTCTTTCATGCATATTTTTGGCCAGGGATGATGCGAGATGTAGTAAGATACGTTCGACACTGCGGAATATGTCAGCGGACAAAGGTCGAGCAATTGCCGTCATTAGGTTTGATGGGTAGACGCATTGTCGAGGAACCATGGTCTGTCGTCGCTACGGATATTATGGGACCGTTCCCGCCCAGTAAATCTGGATTTGCGTACGTTCTCGTGATCCAAGATTTGTTTACGAAGTGGGTAGAGTGCTGTCCACTTCGCAAAGCTACGGGTAAAAAGATCGGGGAAGCTTTGGAGGAACTCGTCTTTTCTCGGTGGGGGACTCCACAAGTGTTGCTCACCGATAACGGAACCGAGTTCGTCAACCAAGGTTTACGCGCGTTAGCTGCCGACCGGGGTATTTATCACACTACCACACCGCCGTACCATCCGCAAGCGAATCCGGTCGAACGGGTAAACAGATCTTTAAAAACGATGATTGTGTCATTTCTCGAGGGGAATCACCGGTTATGGGACGAACATTTGGCGGAGTTTAGATTTGCCTTCAATACCGCGTATCATTCTTCCATTCAAAATACTGCGGCTTTTCTCAACTTCGGTCGAGAACCACAGCCTCATAATTTTTACCGGAGAAAAACCGAAGGAGCTCTCGAGATCATTCCGCTTCCGCGAGAGCGATGGTCTGAGAGAATGCGTGAGCTCGAATTCGTTCGAGAGAAAGTAACGCACGATCTAGAGGAGGCTTATCAAAGACAAGCTAGTCAATATAATAAACACCGTCGCGTAGTAGAGTTTAAAGTAGGGGATCTGGTGTTGAAACGGCAGCGAATTTTGTCTAACGCGTCGCAAAATATTGCAGCAAAGCTCGCCCCGAAATATCACGGTCCATTCCGCATTCGCAAAGCCCTATCACCGGTGGTATATGAACTTGAATATCCAGACACCCGACGAGTAACCAAAGTCGCGATCGAAGATTTAAAACCTTTTCTCCCCTTGATCCTACAGGAGAGTCCAAGAGATGTCGGACCATGAGGAGGATCCCGAGTGGAGGGCGTTCTTTGCCTCTCTCCCGAAGGAGTGGGGGTTGGTGGTACCGCGGGGGAAACCGAGAGGGAAGTTTCCCGAGGTAGTGCCGGGTCGCCACGGCCTGTTGAAGAATTGGCCCCTGGAGGAGGGTGAATTCGAGGATGCGGCCGAATCGAGCTCTCGGGAGGAATCGGAGTCTTCCGAGGAGTCCGAAGAGGACGTATCCAACCAGGAGGTTCTCGTGGACCCTGACGCGGCGTTCTTTGCCTCTCTCCCGAAGCAGTGGGGGTTGGTGGTACCGCGGGGGAAACCGAGAGGGAAGTTTCCCGAGGTAGTGCCGGGTCGCCACGGCCTGTTGAAGAATTGGCCCCTGGGGGAGGGTGAATTCGAGGATGCGGCCGAATCGAGCTCTCGGGAGGAATCGGAGTCTTCCGAGGAGTCCGAAGAGGACGCATCCAACCAGGAGGTTCTCGTGGATCCTGACGCGGCGTCCGCTCTCGAGAAGTCGGGACCTACCGTCGAGGGGAGCAAAGAAGGAGATTCTGTGTCCAGTGTTCCCGACTGGTACGAGTGGCCGGAGAAGGGAGCTCTCGAGGCCCTGGAAGAGAGGGAGGAGGCAGACACCCCGAGAAGGGAATCGTCTGTCGGCTATTGGGCAGTGTGGCCGCCCTCCCAGTTAAGGCCTCTCTCGCCCGACCCGCTCCCGCGTCCCGCGGTGGTCACCCGAGACTTCCATTGCTGGAACTGCGGGAAATACGGGCATGATCGTGGGCAGTGCCAGGAACCAGGGCGCGGTCCGGTCTGCTACGTCTGCGGCAAGAAGGGGGTGACGGTCCGGACCTGCCCCACGTGCGGGGAGTATTGGGCGAGCCTTGGCGACATCCGGGCCCAACGACGACGAGGAGATGCCCCGAGAGGTCGTGGGCAGAACAAGCCGCCTGGCTGGCTCTCGTAGAGCCAGGGATTTGATTCCACCAGCGGTTCTCGGGACACGTTTTTATATTTTAGTCACCTAACGTGTACGCTCTCGAGAACCAGTAAACGCCATTTCTAACAACCCACCTGATTTGTCATTTCACGCTCTTTTCCCCGAATCGTTACTTCAATTTCAGAATTACCGGAATGAAAAACCAGAGGAAAAGAACGAAATTACCACGTAAGCATGTCTTGAATTTGTCTTGTCCTGTGAATGTCCTTGGGTAAAAACATGTGACTTTCATAACCTGAAAATGAATTTTTACTCGAGTAGAAGACGGTACAAATACCTGTTGGATATCCTCGCGCGGTAGTAGCCGTCGCGAAGTTAATCAAAGAGTAGCTAAGACCACACTCCCAGATGGACGGTGGTCTTGTCCGGCCGAGGACGGCCGTGAAGTAAGGGGGGAGGAGTTGTGACGGGTTATTTTTGACAACCGTCACAAAGAGCGAAATATCCAGCTCTCGTGGGAGACGGCGTTGGCAGCGACGTCGTTACTTGCGATAAAAACCCCCGAGGCGATCCAACAGGTCATTTAAATAGCTTGTCCGCATTATTTATTAATTTTTCGATGGGGTTTTCTTTATTTTATGTAATTCTCCCGAGCGTGCGGTGACCTTACCGCCGCTGCACCACGGATGGAAGATCGAATGCCACAACATCCAGGCGAGATTTCATCACGGCCTGGACCACCTCTTCCAAACGAACGCAAGGCTCACGAGGAGAGCATCACACGGGATCATCTCACATCGATACCCGCTGGCCACCATCATAAGGCCAACCACCGCAGCAAATGATTTGCTACACCGCTACGAGCCTACGCTGTTGTACACTGCTGCTGTGCTTCTCTAGCGTAGGCCCTCGTTACCGCAATAACATTCAAATTTGAAGGCGCGTGCGAGGACCCTATATCGCTGAATTCGCGACAGGGGGCGACAAGTAGCCGAGAGCGAAGGGGTGGGAGATGATCTTCGTTCCCGAGAATTACCGAATTCTCGAGGACTTCAGCGTAGCGTATCGTAGAGTAAGGACGTCGTCTCTGGAGCCGATCTCGTGTTCGTACTTCGAGAAACCGGCACCTGCCTCCCGCGATTCGGAACCACTGCGAGGTTTTCCCGAGAGGTTTTCCGATACAGCATAAATTTGGTAAGGCCGCCGTTCGTTTCTGGTTTGAGTAGTGGTGATTTTTGTGTTGAGAAACCCGATCGATATCGTTGTTACGGCCAGCTATCGCGCCCGGATTTTAACTTCCTTTTTTTCTTATGAGCAACCGATCAACCGTTGCACGGTACTAAAAATTATTTCTTAAAATTCGCTTCTCGAGAAATAAAGGATCGCCGAAGGGGTTCCATTTTGATATATTTTGGTTAATAATTTTTAGCTCCTGAAAGTCCATAGCTTTAAGTCGTAATTGTAATTTTAATTGTAAATTAGTTAAGAACGAAGAACCATTGGTGGGGAATTCAGACGCCGTAAAATCCTAAAGTTCAACTTACGCGAGAAATCAAAATTGTTTGTGTGATCGATCTCTTAACTTTTGAATTCGCTCAACCTTCTGTTGACCTTGACAATATCCGTTGAACCATAATTAAGTTCGGAAATTTTATCGTTGGCTTCCATTTTATTGCCCAGGACTAACCTTTTGTTTAATAATTCCGGATATTACCTTATATTGAATAACCTAGAATAATTTAGCTTATGACCGTTATTTAACCATAGATAATTTTATGCAGGGACCCGATCAGATCTCGCGATAACCCAACATCAATCTAGTTGAGCCATTTTATTAAGTCATCTTTTTGGATTGTGTCGATTCTCCGAAAACTATTGGAATTGTGTGGAATAGTGTAGTTTATAGAGATTGGGAGAAAATAATGGTTTGTGAGGATTAATTGAGTGAGCGGAACCCGAGCACGTTAACGCGCAGTGGATTCTCTACCGTGCTCTCGAGATTTTGTTGGGTAGTTGTGTTGGAGAAAATAAATTTGAGATTGTGAGTTCCGCCACTTAAGTTTGAAAAGAGTCAGAAATTATTTCACGAGATCCTATGACTAACCCTGCCCCTCTACCATTCGCTGAGACTGCGGCAAAGCCGAGCTGGCCTCGTTTTCGATTCTTACAAACCAAATTTGTCTCGTGAGATATTTTATCTCACGGGGCTGGCGCCCAGTAAGAATTCGATCTCGAGCTTTTGTAACCACCTGTCGTTAGTAACATGAATTGAATGGAGAATTGAATGAGGTGGAAAAAGGAAAAAAGGTTACAACACCCAGCAAGTGACCTGACTGACAAGAAGGTACCACCGCAGAATGAGCTGGAACAGGCAATAGCTCGCAAATATTCCCGGACGAAAATCTACTCCGGACGAGTGCGAAGCACGAATCCGGTGTGCAACCACAAGGATAAGAGCACTACCGAACTCGTGAGACAATTAGACATCGCCATCCAAGAGCAGGAAACGATCACCTTGTCCATGAAGCATCGTCTTGTCGAGAAAAAAAATAAATCCATAAAAAAAAAAAAAAAACACCCATAAATCATTTTTTTTTTGTATAACAGCAAAGAATAAAAAGAAAAAGCAAGTCATCACTCATTTTTTTTCTCTAAAAACGCCGATGATTCAGGGGGGCAGTTGTAACGGAACAGCTCATGCCTCTTCACTCTACGAGGAAGAAACACCACCAAGCCATAGATATTCGGCGATCGTCAACCGCTCCCTCCTCTTGCGACACATCAGCCGTGACCACCACACGCCGCGAACCCCTGACCACCTCTCGGGAGACGACCGAACAGTATATAAGCGCAGCGCTCACTGTATCAACCCCCTATTACCTTTCCATATTCCAAAACAATCACTTTCCACTCGAAACTAGTAGCACATAGCGTTGACACTCGTAGAGAGAACCCAGAGCGAATCCCCGCTCCACTGTAGGGTGCCTAACAGCTCAGGGACCTACAGTGTAGATTCTCCTACCTGATCTGTCTATTTAAATTAAGGAATAATTTTAAGTCGTACTGATAAGGTCTATTTTTAAGTAAGGGAACCGTAGTACTACTGCACCATAGCTGGTGAAGCAGTGCAACACGATCCCACTATACCCCACTGTGTGAGTCTGGCTACAGGTAAAACTGTAGCAAGATACCACCATCTATCCTTCTCCTCAACTTGCGCGCTCGTAGGAAATTGCTCTCACACGTGCCCGCGTCTACTATACTCCTCTATAGGCGCGTCTGTTGGAGATCGCTCTTCTACAGACCCGCGTGCACCAATACACGTTAAAACTATACCAACAATTGGCACTTCGCCTTCAGGTGTCTACGTGCTATCTCCCTCACTAGAGCGAGATACACGTATACATCCTCTCTCTCTTGCTCATATAGCGATATTCAAAATATCTCACGCAAAGGTCAAACGCGTACATATGAGCTATCTCGCTCCTCGGCTGTACGTACGCGATAAACTGCTCTCTTCCTCTTTGTCGATCTAATACGAAAGGAATGACCGCGCTCACCATATAGCACACACCTTCCTGTCGCGTGATAAACACTAGGTCGCTCTCTTCCTAGTCTATACGAAATTTCACTTTCGACAACGGTATTCGCGATCTCACTCCCCGTCGCAGTTCCACCGATAGAAGCCATCTCACTTGCTTCCAATCGCCTCGCAGAAGCTACCGTTCGTGCTATACTCATATCGTTACCGTTATTCTCACTCCCGCACTTTAGGACTGTCGCCATCTTAATCCCTTTTGGTAAATAGTGAGTCAGCTGTTTCCATCGGTAGGCCGTCATAACATTGCACCAATAATCCTTTCCGAGAAGTAATTCCGATCGAGCCATTTAAATCGTGATAATTCCGGCAAAGTCTCTCGTGAACCTCGACGATCAAGGAATAACCGCAACAATAGAAGCTACCGAAAAGCACTGGCTATCTCAGGTTAAAACCATACCGAGTCAGAATCATAATATCCATACTAGAAAGGGAAATTTAATTCTTACCTTGCGGTTCATCTGGAGATATAAAAGTTTGTTTTCTCTAGGCAGGCCAATCAGTGCATCAACTCCGAGTTAAAGACTTGATCACCGTCCTCACAAATACTATCGCGTGGTAACTATTCAATTATCAAGTTCCAATGATGAGTTAGAAGCTACCCGCGAGTACTTCTCTGAGGAATAGTGTCTTCAATTTCCTCCTAGAGTGCGTGCTCTTGTACAAATAACACGCAGAGTAAATTCGTGCTATATGAGCCTTGTGCTCCTCGCAGCGGCACCCGTTCGTTGCGTGAACAAGTAGAATCAAAACCAGATATATTCTTTTTCATGTTCCGAGTTATTTTTTTTTATATACTCGTTTAAAACGTCACCACTTCGTCAAGGATCACGTTTGATGTAGACCTCGGATCCTTGTCCTAAAGAATCTTTGTATGCTTCACGCTTCACCTCTTCAAGGTAATCTAAAACGTGTAGTAGGTATCGATGAGTGTCACGAGAGCCTAGTACCTTCTCCTAAAAAGTCTCCCTCCAATCTATGATGAAGAATGTTCCAGAGCTTAATAGCACATGAAACCCCTGAGATTGTTCTTTCATCCTCTTACACATCCTAACCACCTACTCTTCGCGGTCCAGTACACGAACCCATGCGACGAGAATAAACAATAAAATATCTCGGGATATATCTCGTCGACACTGATCCCGAAAACGTTTCAATATATAATATTTTTAATTTTTAATATTATATATAATATATTGTAACGGAATGCATTACCCCCCCTTGGAAGGCGCGAAGGACGCTCCGTTGCCCATCGTCCGCACGTCGTGGAGTAGGGGGGCAAGCCACGAAGGCCGCCTGTATCTCGTCATCGCGCTCGCTACCACCCTCCGCACACGCCTGGCCTCTCCTCCAGCGGGCCTTACTATATAAGCGCCGCGCTCGCCACGCAGAGCCCCATTTACCTTTCCTAAAATTCACGAACCACACCTCCGACTCCGAAACGAGACGCAGATCGCACTGTCTTTCGTAGTGAGAACCTGAGCCTATTCCTGCTCTACTGAAGGATCCCTGATTGCTCAGGCACCTATCAGTATACCCTCTCCTACCCGAGACCATTCTGTAGAGATTAGAAAATTAATTTTAAGTTATAACATAAGCCGTAGAATAAGCCTGCTGTCACTTGGCCGCTTTATCGCAAAAGCCACCAAAGGACAGCCCAACATTATTTTATTTCGTTTCGAGACACGAGCTCTAAACGAAATAAACACCTTAACTATCCAATCCTCAACTTGCGCGTTCGTCTGAGATTGCACTCACACGAGCCCGCGTCAACCATTGTCCTCTAAAAATGCGCGCCTGTCGAAGATAGCACTTCCACCGGCCCGCGTGCACCAAGAAACAACATACCTACGAGTCATGGGTGTTTGCTTTGTATCTTCCTCACTTTAGCGAGATACAGGGTAAACCCTTCTCTCTCTGACCAACTCAAATATTCACTCGCGATATCGTTCGGCCCGACTTGCGTTCTCTCTTCGACACTTAGCGTCGCGCTATAAACAGTAGTCTGACCTTGTCTAGACCACGCGAAGAATAACCCGGAACACCTAAGCAGTGCTAGTGTTGTCTCACTCCTTATGATAGAGTGTGCAGAACTCGACATCTCGCGCCCTCACATAGAGAGAATTCTCTTTCGCTTTTATCCCGAATGTCTCGCGTTCTCACTCCTACACCTTATCACGCGCACTTCGTCTCGCTCTCGCGCAGAGTCACTACACTATCCAAGTAGGGCTCTGGTCATCTCGCTCTGTATCGTAAAGCGCACCGAAGACGGCATCTCCTTTCTTCGCACGTTAATACGCGCACTCTCGCTCAGGCTAGTGAGTGTTATCGATCTCACTCGCATCCATCGCGACGCCCTATAAACAATAGCTCTAACCTTCTCTAGACCACGCGAAGGCTTCCACGTATAGTATAAGTAGGACGGTTGTTATCTCGCTTCTTTCGATAGTACACCCCGGAGACGATATCTCGCTTCAACTCGCGTAGGAAAGAACACTTTCGCTTTCGACGTCGTTGTACGCGATCTCGCTCACTCTCTTGGTACTACTGGGCAAAGACAGCAACTCGGTATATACTCTCTCCGTCACACTCAGGAGCTATTAACACCCGGTAGCTTAATCCTAAGATGTAACCATAGAACAGCTGTCAACGACGGTCTGTACTTGCAGTACTGCAGACACGAGACTTCCGAGAAATAACTCGAATCGAGCCTTTTAAATTGCGATAATTCAGAGGCTATAGACTACCTTGCGAATTGCGGTCATCGACCGATCAAAAGATCAGTAAACGTAGGAGTTTTCATCACCTCCCCCGTTACATCCTACATTCCCATCTCTCTATAAATCAAGGTTCCGATGATGACACCGAGGTAACCCGCGTGTGCTTCACTGAGGAATCAAATTAAAACAAGTAAATAAGTCATATGAAGGGTGCGTGCCCTTGAAACACGCTGAGTAAAATTTTGCTTATGAGCCCGTGCTCCTCGCAGTGGCATCCGTCCATTGCGTGAACATTAGAGTCACCACGTTTTGTTTTCAGTCCGAGTCTAATACTCGTTTAAGTGAATACCTCTTCGGAGATATTATATCAATAGTGATTGCGTGCTATAAAAAGATAGACCACGCACTGTAAAAGTTTGCTTATGAGCCCCGTGCTCCTCGCAGTGGCATCCGTCCATTGCGTGAACATTTAGAGTCACGTCGTTCAGTTTTCTTACGAGTTTTTCTTTACTCGCTTCACGAAAGTCTACTCTTCCGAAGGATCACGTCCTGTGTAGACCGAGGATCCTTTCTGTCAATAATCCCTTCCCAATTGCTTGCCAGCATTTCCTCACCCGATCGATGATGATAAATATCCCGTGGCCTTGCGACAGGTGGGATTTCTGAGGTTACTCTATCCTCATTCTCTCTTACCTAACAATCTTCTCTACGTAGTCAAGTACAAGAATCCTTGCCTGAATAGTATACATCGGTGCGAAACATCTAGATAATCCGCTCTCTCGCGTTCAGTACACGATCCCTCCCCCCGGAGTTCCCTAATCTCTCAAACCAACGTTCTCAACCACGGACTCGAAGGAGAAATTCCATCGTTACGTGGCAACCAAAGGTTGAGAAACGTTTCAGTGGCGCCCGAACAGGGACCCGAACGAGTGGGTTTCTTTCAATATTAAGGAGATAAGCAATCTGAAGGCTACAAAAAAGAACAACAATAATAAGATATAGTTAGACATGGCCATGACAACGGAAGCTGGTGCGGTGATAACAACATCCCTGTCGGAAACAACGACTCCTTGCACCACATCGACAACTAACGCAAAAGTGACAGAGACGATGTCAGCAACCGCTAGTAGTTTTGACTTGTCATATACGCTTCCAAATGTGGCTCAGCAACTCGCGGAGAGTCGAGCTTTTGGACCATATCTGCCTAGTCAGACACTGCCCAAACCATACGACCCGGCTCTTGACAACGCGTCGAATTTTTCATCCCAGCGTCGTAGAGGGGGAAGAAGTCGTGAAAATCCGCGCAGCCAGAGTACGTCAGTACCGGCCGGCTCGCTAATGGAAGAGTTTAGGGCCTTGCAAGTAACCGAGAATGAAGGCATAAATCGAAGATTCGACCTACTCGCGTCTTCGTTAGAACAACGAGTATCTCGCTTACAACACCACGTGGAAAATTCCCTATCGTCCGTATTCAACGAACTACAAACTATAACAAGATCGCTGAGTGGGGGATCGCAACAACAACAAGGGCACGTGCAGCAAGACCTTTGGAGCACGCACAGGCTGACAACGCCTCAAAGGCCGGAGCAACGATATGGTGTTGAAGAAACAGATTCCATGGGTGCTCGCAGACAGCCAATGTATCCTGCAGCTGAAACACGTCCTCTCGATCTGCGTCCAGCTTCAACCGGCACAACTCGGCGCGGCGCACTGCAAAATCGTGATCTTACGAACGTAAGAAATGAAGAACGACGACCTGAGATTCATCACTCCACATCGTATCAGGAGGCGTATGAGAACTTGTCACCTCCCCCGCAAGGACCTCAACAGGAACAGCTCGCAAGTCAATCTCGCACGAGAATTTTAACGTCGCCGTGGAACAGTAATACGGATCAAAAACTATGGGGGGCTCCAAAGTTAAGCGTGCCTGTGTTTCGAGGAAACACCTCTGATAGACCAATGCGCTTTTTACAGGAGTTAGCTAAATATCTTAGAACCCTAGGACCATATTATAATATGCACACGGTTATCGAACAAAGTTTAACGGGATTAGCCAAGGAATGGTGGACAATCACCGAACCCACAGTTGAGACCTGGGAAGATTTCGAGCAATATTTCTGCCGAAGGTTTTGGAATGAAGACATCCAAAGCAATGTCCTCGAAATGCTAGATTGGGGATATTATAAAAATGACAACCGACAGAAGCGAATGTCCTATGCGCTTAACCTCATTGGTCTGGCGAAAGAACTACGACCCGCCCTCTCCGACGTTCAAATTATCAACAAACTCTCTCGTCACTTTTCAGAAGAACTAAGGGGGGCGGTAATTTCTCGAGGTATAGCATCAATGACAGTCTTCTTGGATTTATTAGAAAGATACGATCAGGCAGGAACACTCAACATGTATCGCAAACGACCAGAGCACTCTACGGAAAGGGCGCCGTTTCATTTCCAGGGAACGAGACCATCAGTATCAGATCCAAAGCGTAACGATGATCGTGGGAAGCCTCGTCTGACGTCCAGTGAAAATTCTGAAGCACAAAAAAATGCTGATGTTTCCAAAAAGATACGGGCTATAACGAACGGAACCCGCGAGGAAGACCAAAGTGAGGAATCATACATAATTGTAATTGAAGAGTCGGGAAACGAGGAAGCGTCACCACTCGAAAATACTCCGTAAGAGAGGTGACGTTCGGATACGGAGAAGACATTCGCGAGCATCTACTGAAGCCCAACGATCCAGAAGAGCGTAAAATACCTAAATGTCCCATGCTAATAGTACAAATACATGAGCAACAAATACGAGCCCTAATAGACACTGGTAGTGAGGTGAGTGCCGTCTCATTAGACTTCTATCAGCGGTACATCACAGCATTCCAAAATTGCCCGACGCTTCCTCTCATCGGTGTCACGGTTTCCGGAGCGACCGTTGGAAAAGCGACACGGGTTAAAAAACAATTTTTTGCCCGTATTAAACTTGGGCAGGACTCTGAGTATGCTACACTATTAGTAGTACCAAACCTCTCTGTGGATTGCATACTGGGAATTGACTTCCTCCATAAGCTAAAAGCTCAAATTGATTTGGAATCTTACTCTCTAACGTTCTTTGTACCCGGAGATACGCAGACAGGGCATAGAATCCAGTTTTGTAATCCGCCGATCATGGAAAACGGTGATAATATACAAATACGACCTCTAAACTGGCAAACATTCGCAATATCGCAGGAAGAAATCGTCGTGAAATTAAAAGATACAAACTGGCCATCTGAGGAATATGCACGCCGCATGGAGCAGTTAATTATCAAGCATCGGCGCGTCTTTGACAAGAGACCGGGTTTACTTAAGTCATACCAGCATGAATTGAAAGTGATACCTCATAAAGCGTTTCAAGCCAAAGTATACCCTGTACCTCTTGCTTATCGTGACAAGGTCGACATAGAAATTGAAAAGATGCTGGAACTTAAGATAATACAAAAATCTGGTAGTCCGTACCGCAGCCCGCTGGTAGTGGTACCAAAAAAGGATGGGTCGGTCCGCCTCTGTCTCGACGCCAAACGAATTAACGAAATTTTGATACCTGATCACGAGCAAATGGAAACACCGGAGGTGTTGTTCCAACAGTGTGTGGGAGTAAAGTTCATGTCATCTTTGGATCTCAGATCAAGCTTTTGGCAAATCCCACTGTCTCCAAGCTCACGCAAATACACAGCATTCACGCACAGAGGCAGAGGCTATGAGTTCTGCGTAACACCATTCGGTCTACGTACGAGCACCGCCAGCCTCGTCCGGGGTCTCGGGCCAATTCTCAAAGGACTGGGGAATACCATTAACTTTGTTGATGATCTGCTATGCATGTCTGAGAATTTCGAACAGCACCTCGAGGATCTCAACGACCTGTTTACTCGCTTTGCTCAGCACGGCCTGACATTGAGTCTTGAAAAGTCACAATTTTTAAAGCAAGAAGTCGTCTTTCTCGGTCACGTGATAACCCCGGAAGGTATCAAACCAGATCCCGAGAAAATACGCGCAATCAAGGAGTTTCCAGAACCTCGTACTGCTAAACAACTGAGGGGGTTTCTTGGATTAATAAACTTTTACAGCAAATTCACAAAAGAACACGCCGGATCGACCGTGCCCCTACTCCCTCTAACGCGCAAAAATGTAAAATGGAAATGGGGTCCATCGGAAAAAGACGCCTTCAAACAGATCAAAGAAAAATTCTGCAATGAAGTTATACTTCAGTACCCCGATATGAACCAACCGTTCTATCTCCAAACCGATGCGAGCAACTATGCACTCGGGGCAGTCTTATTTCAAATCAATGATCAGGAAGAACATGAGGTACTCCAGTTTGCAAGTCGTACGTTGAAAGGTGCCGAACTGACATACTTTACTACTGAGAAAGAGCTGCTCGCTATAGTATGGGCACTACAAAAGTTTCGGTCGTACTTACTGGGATCACGGATATACACAATAACTGATCATGCGGCTCTCACATTTCTCCGAGAATGTCGGCTAACGCACGCCAGGTTAACGCGTTGGTCGATCGCTATACAGGACTATGATATGTCAGTCGCACATTGTGCAGGAAAAAACAACCTAGTGGCAGACATGTTGAGTCGATTGCCCGAGTTGGACAGGAAATCAAGTTCTCAACAAATTATAATTGCCCAATTAGTACGCCCCCTCTCTGAAGAGTTAAACGAACTCCTAAACGCTCTACACGAGGCACAAAACAAAGACGAAAAAATCGCGGAAATTAAAACCTCTATACTCCAAAAAGAAAACTCCATGGGATACTCGATACGAAATGGTGTAGTGTACAAAGAAATACAAGGTGTACCTCGAGCATTAATTCCATTACCAATCGCAGGAAAATTAATCCAAGAGTGCCACGAAATATACGGCCACGCCGGGGCAAGGAAGTGTTATCTATTACTCAAAGAAGACTTTCATTGCCCCCACTTCTATCGAATAATTCGGCATCAACTGGCGTCATGTGCTTCTTGCCAAAGGAATAAAATTTATACCCAAGGATCATTTGCAGAAATGAAAGATATATTGCCAAACAATCCGAACGAACTGGTTTCTCTTGACTATTATGGTCCCTTGCCGGCAGGAAAATTCGGGAAGAAATACATTTTGGCAGTGGTGGATGTTTTCTCAAAACTCACCAAGCTGTATGCCCTGCGAAATGCCAACACCAACGCAACACTCAACTGTATCCTCAATGATTATGTTCCTCGATTCGGTAAACCACTAGCCATTCTCTCGGACCAGGGGACACAATTTACATCATCAAAATGGCGTGACAAGCTAGAAGATAATAATATTCGGTGCATCCTCACATCTATACGCCACCCACAGGCTAACCCGGTCGAGCGCACGAATCGTGAACTCTCGAGATTCTTTCGCACCTTCCTCGGTAGTAAACACAATCAATGGGTACAATGGCTGGATACCATCGAGAGCTGCATTAATGAGACACCACATGAAAGTACGGGCTTCGCGCCACTACAACTCCACACGGGCAAGCCTCCCGGGAAACCCTGGCAGGACAGAATAACCTTGCCCACGAAACCCAAAATAAAACACGAGTCCTTAATTTTCCTGGCAAGAGAAAAAATGAAAAAAGAGCGAGGAAAACAGGCCGCTAAATTCAACAAAGCTCATCGGATGACAGAGTATTCCGAAGGACAGCTGGTCCTCCTCAAGGCGTTAAATGTATCGAATCCAACGGCTAAGACAATAGCAAAGTTTATGCCCTTGTACGAGGGACCGTACAAAATCAAAACAAGAGTGGCGGAATGTTCGTATGTACTCGAGCACTTGCACGAAGGTAAGGAACGTGGACTCTTCCACACTCACGATCTTCGTCCATTCCACAAACCACTAAACGAAGCCTGATAGAGACCACGAAATGTTCGGGTAAAAATAAAGAGAGCCAGTGGTCACCGAAAACAATAACATAGCAAGTCCACGGCAATGACAAATCAGCCCGGCAAGCACTCGAAGCTCGGGATAGGCGGCAGTTTAGTCCGAACCGTGATCAACGACGCTCGAAAGTTATCATGTCTAACGACGATAAAATCTTCTGCGACGCAGCCACCCAGGTGGATCGGTCATCGATGGGGAACCGCATTATAACCTCGCGACCCTACTCAATAGTGACACTCCGAGACCCGAACAGACCCAAAAGGGTAGTGAAGTGTTTCAATAGACAATCTGAAGTTAAAGATTTCCATTTCCGATTCATCGAGACGGAATTTAAATTGCTCGAGATATTTGGTAACTGCACGTTGCCGGAAGCACGTAAGTGTCGAAAGACCTCCCAAAAAAAAAAAAAAAAAAAAAAAAATAAAAACCCCTAAGAGAACCAGACAATCAACGTCGAGTCTTTTCTACATAGGAGTCTGCGCCGGAGGCACCACCCGCCGATTCCTGGTCAAATTCTTCCCAAAGGAACTAGGAGAGAAGCTACAGGAAAGTCCTGCGAAACCGTTGCCCGCCATCACCTCCATTCGGCCGTTTAATCACCGAGTGATCATTAAAGATCCGGCTGACCATCAGGAAAAGATCCGGACAGCGAAAAGAGCTGCCATGGAGGACATAGAGTACGCCGTAACCCGGAAATACTCCCGTACTCGTGTATTTGCGGGACGAGTCCGCACGGCGGTCCGCTCGGGCAAAATGGAGAGCGATACCCAACAAACATCGACACCAGCAGATCCATCGGTCCACGAGCACGAGTCTCGATCCATCTCAAAACAAAAAAGCGAGGAAGCATTGGCAGCATGGTGAAGTGGGCTTGGCGGGTCAAACGCGTAATTTGTAAAAAAAAAAAAAAAAAAAAAAATATATATATAAGAAGGGAGTGAAAGGAAAAGAAGGAAAAAGAATAAAAGTAAGTTTATTATTTCGCCCCTTCAATACTATCCAATGCTTCAGGGGGGCTGTTGTAACGGAACGCATTACCTCCCCTTGGAAGGCGCGAAGGACGCTCCGTTGCCCATCGTCCGCACGTCGTGGAGTAGGGGGGCAAGCCACGAAGGCCGCCTGTATCTCGTCATCGCGCTCGCTACCACCCTCCGCACACGCCTGGCCTCTCCTCCAGCGGGCCTTACTATATAAGCGCCGCGCTCGCCACGCAGAGCCCCATTTACCTTTCCTAAAATTCACGAACCACATCTCCGACTCCGAAACGAGACGCAGATCGCACTGTCTTTCGTAGTGAGAACCTGAGCCTATTCCTGCTCTACTGAAGGATCCCTGATTGCTCAGGCACCTATCAGTATACCCTCTCCTACCCGAGACCATTCTGTAGAGATTAGAAAATTAATTTTAAGTTATAACATAAGCCGTAGAATAAGCTTGCTGTCACTTGGCCGCTTTATCGCAAAAGCCACCAAAGGACAGCCCAACATTATTTTATTTCGTTTCGAGACACGAGCTCTAAACGAAATAAACACCTTAACTATCCAATCCTCAACTTGCGCGTTCGTCTGAGATTGCACTCTCACGAGCCCGCGTCAACCATTGTCCTCTAAAAATGCGCGCCTGTCGAAGATAGCACTTCCACCGGCCCGCGTGCACCAAGAAACAACATACCTACGAGTCATGGGTGTTTGCTTTGTATCTTCCTCACTTTAGCGAGATACAGGGTAAACCCTTCTCTCTCTGACCAACTCAAATATTCACTCGCGATATCGTTCGGCCCGACTTGCGTTCTCTCTTCGACACTTAGCGTCGCGCTATAAACAGTAGTCTGACCTTGTCTAGACCACGCGAAGAATAACCCGGAACACCTAAGCAGTGCTAGTGTTGTCTCACTCCTTATGATAGAGTGTGCAGAACTCGACATCTCGCGCCCTCACATAGAGAGAATTCTCTTTCGCTTTTATCCCGAATGTCTCGCGTTCTCACTCCTACACCTTATCACGCGCACTTCGTCTCGCTCTCGCGCAGAGTCACTACACTATCCAAGTAGGGCTCTGGTCATCTCGCTCTGTATCGTAAAGCGCACCGAAGACGGCATCTCCTTTCTTCGCACGTTAATACGCGCACTCTCGCTCAGGCTAGTGAGTGTTATCGATCTCACTCGCATCCATCGCGACGCCCTATAAACAATAGCTCTAACCTCCTCTAGACCACGCGAAGGCTTCCACGTATAGTATAAGTAGGACGGTTGTTATCTCGCTTCTTTCGATAGTACACCCCGGAGACGATATCTCGCTTCAACTCGCGTAGGAAAGAACACTTTCGCTTTCGACGTCGTTGTACGCGATCTCGCTCACTCTCTTGGTACTACTGGGCAAAGACAGCAACTCGGTATATACTCTCTCCGTCACACTCAGGAGCTATTAACACCCGGTAGCTTAATCCTAAGATGTAAACATTAGAACAGCTGTCAACGACGGTCTGTACTTGCAGTACTGCAGACACGAGACTTCCGAGAAATAACTCGAATCGAGCCTTTTAAATTGCGATAATTCAGAGGCTATAGACTACCTTGCGAATTGCGGTCATCGACCGATCAAAAGATCAGTAAACGTAGGAGTTTTCATCACCTCCCCCGTTACATCCTACATTCCCATCTCTCTATAAATCAAGGTTCCGATGATGACACCGAGATAACCCGCGTGTGCTTCACTGAGGAATCAAATTAAAACAAGTAAATAAGTCATATGAAGGGTGCGTGCCCTTGAAACACGCTGAGTAAAATTTTGCTTATGAGCCCGTGCTCCTCGCAGTGGCATCCGTCCATTGCGTGAACATTAGAGTCACCACGTTTTGTTTTCAGTCCGAGTCTAATACTCGTTTAAGTGAATACCTCTTCGGAGATATTATATCAATAGTGATTGCGTGCTATAAAAAGATAGACCACGCACTGTAAAAGTTTGCTTATGAGCCCCGTGCTCCTCGCAGTGGCATCCGTCCATTGCGTGAACATTTAGAGTCACGTCGTTCAGTTTTCTTACGAGTTTTTCTTTACTCGCTTCACGAAAGTCTACTCTTCCGAAGGATCACGTCCTGTGTAGACCGAGGATCCTTTCTGTCAATAATCCCTTCCCAATTGCTTGCCAGCATTTCCTCACCCGATCGATGATGATAAATATCCCGTGGCCTTGCGACAGGTGGGATTTCTGAGGTTACTCTATCCTCATTCTCTCTTACCTAACAATCTTCTCTACGTAGTCAAGTACAAGAATCCTTGCCTGAATAGTATACATCGGTGCGAAACATCTAGATAATCCGCTCTCTCGCGTCCAGTACACGATCCCTCCCCCCGGAGTTCCCTAATCTCTCAAACCAACGTTCTCAACCACGGACTCGAAGGAGAAATTCCATCGTTACGTGGCAACCAAAGGTAGAGAAACGTTTCAATATTGTAATGGAAAAGCCTGGGTCGGGACTGCGCAGCGCCTAGTCTCGACCAACTCCTAGGGTCCCAGCGGGGCATAACGTTCCCCATCCAGATGGGTTCCTAGAAAGAAAAAGAATTAGCATAAATCAAAGGAAACGAGAAAATAAGAATAAATTCAAATCAAAAGAGATAAATAAAAACTCACAGATAAGGCTCATTGGTCATAGAGAGTCGCTGGCTGTCTGGCGCAGCGCCACTGCTCACCATCAGACCTGTAAAATAAAAACAAAAGTAACTAAAAAAAGAAATCAATCATAAATAATATTAATCAAAAAAGATAAATAAAAAAAGGATATATTCCAAATCAGATTTACCTATCATGCCGAATGAACCTCAATCGCACTCCGGATGACAACTAGCCGAAGCTGCCTCTTCTCACAGCCTGCTCTTGAAAAATCTGAAAAGGAAAGAGAAAAATAAATTAAAAACTAGAAACATAATTAAAACTATACATAAAAGAACACATAAATTTATAAAACTAAAAAAAAAAAGTGAAAAGGGAATAGGTTGAGCAAACTGAATGACAAGCGTGAGCCAACAAGAGCATGGCTAGCTAACCAGCTCTAAATAGTAGACTCACGCCAAGGCTAGGAAAAAAGACTGAATGTTAAAATTATTAATATTTAAAGCAAAAAGGGCTACAGGACCAAGGGGGATGGGCTACAGGAACACAGGGATGGTAAAAAGCAATAGAGAAGATAGAGATTAATAGAGGGCTGTTTTGTATATAAACAGACCCAAATTTCAGAAAGGAATCAGTTATTTTTCAACAGTCTACAGTCAACGTTTCTCCAGTAACAATAAAGTGGTGTTTAAAAGTTAAAAATAGTTACGTCAGAAGGATCCGTCAAGGAAATTGGGAAGTATTAAAAGGACTTAGAATTTGACAGACGGTAACGAGCAAGGGAAAGAAATCAGCTGATAACCTCGGAATTTTGAAACCAGATATAATCTGATCAAAGTATCCAATTATCATAAAAATTGGTTCTGAGGACTGAGAAAAAAGGAGAGAATCCAAAAACTTCAAAAGGAAACATTCCAGTTCAAAGAAATAACTCATTAAAAGGAACGGAGATAGACGGGATACGGACTAGAGACACGGACAATTATAAAGACATAAAAACTCACCGAAATAAAGTTTCTCAGCCGCTGCTGCGATTCTCCGAGGCAACGGAAAGGGTACCAGCATCCACGGGACCCTGAAGAATCACGTCCTGGGAAGGGAAACGTCCTGTATCCCTAAATACGGATATTTGACACACACCAGCCGCACCACGCTGGTCACTCACACGGCCACGTCGGCACACTGCGGGATCGCAGCCTTCGCGGATCGAACAGCGAGTCGATCGATTTCAGCGCCACGATGGAAGCGCGGCCGCCAACACCAAGAAGAGACTAGAGTGAGAGGTCCGAGCTCACGAGATCAACAAGGACAGCGACAACCGTTGCACAACGGGAATTCAGCCTCAGAAAATTTCTGACGAACGCACGCTCGGCACGTATTCGCCACCTATAGGGCAACTTTCAAATCTCCAAAAGACGCGATTTGAGCAATCTGCTACATCAATTCTTGACACAATCTTATATAATAAGCGAATGTATATTTTAGTAATTATATATTTTGAATTGTATAAATGTTATAATTATTTACATTGTTCTACCTCAGGTTTTTGAATCCTGGTTTCCCTGCGGGCATGGGCAAATGCCAGAACAATCGTACAAAGAAAAGAGAGAGAGAGGTCCAGGATAAATTATGAGTCCCTCCTCCAATGTACATAAAATACTCAGAGTATATACATAGTATAAGATTTAAGCTATTCCTTTTGCAGACGTCGCAATAAAGCGCACGTGTAAAATTAGTTGGAGAAAATGTGGGTGTTTGAAAGCGACGTGATTCAATCTTTAAAAAGAGGATTAAGACCTTCAGTCATATGGCATGCAGATCTCTAAAAAGAAAGTCTTTTACATTCTTCTCCCTTTTTCTAAACAGGGTTCTTTCCAGTTTTGTACTTTTCAAGAACGAATATAAGTCCTTTGAGAGCGATATTCAAAGAACCCTGTAGTCGCGTATTTTAGTACTCGAACGGTCACATGCCGATATAGTAGCTGGTCACCAAATGTTTTATTACAGCTCGGCGGCTCGAGATGGGCCGGGTCTACCTAAAGGGTCTTTTTCTGTTTTATGTTACGGAAGACGCCGGCCACCGTGCCCCTCGAACCTCTCGGCCCGCCAACATCGGTGGCCCCACGACGCCCGGTCACTTGGGCCACCGCGTGTAGTTACTCTCGCTAACTTGTCTTTTTCTACCCCCACTTTTGACTTTAACGAATCTTGGAAACTTCAATATTTTTGGGGGAGAGAAAATCGCGTTTCTTGATTCTCTCGGTTCTTTTTTTGTCGCGAATAAAAGTGCAGTCGAGTCTTGTGTTTTTCAAATGTGCAATCATTAAATTAGAATATTATTCTTATTATTAAGTTACATTAAATCTAAAAATAACGAAGTATTTTATAAAGTTGTATAAGGTTAAAAGTGTTTATTAAAAACAAGTGTTAAACTAATTGCATAGTGTTTTATTTAGTAGTTGTGAATTCAGATTTTAATTCTACCAGTGTTTTTCCGGCACTTAGGATCGAATTTCTATTCACTAGGCATTCTCGTTCAACGAACGAATCAGGAATCTTTACAGCAGTACGAGTCGATTGGCTCGTAACAAATTACCGCCCGAGACGACATCTGCAGCCCGGAGTGGCAGTTGACAACGGGGAGCAGAACGCTAAAGTCGGTATTATTACCAGTCAAATGACAAATCTGACTGAGAATTTTCTCGAATACTGAATCTAATAATTAAGGACTCAGAATAAAAGTCCTATTTAAAAGAAAAACTTAAAGAGAAAAATTGGAGTTGTTAATTCAACAAAACGTCATCTAAAAAGAGTTGTATTGTATAAATCGGAAGGAATAAGGAAAGATCGATAAATTCGAGAACCTACTGTATCACCATATTGTAAGGCGACGACGGCCAAAAAGGTCTCAAGTGAGGAAATTATTGTCGAATAAATACTTTTTCGCATACATCACGTCTTTACTAATTTTACTACCGCTCGAGTTTCCGACTGTAAAATAAATATTAATGTCGGGACAATAAGTACCGTTACAATATATATATATATATATGTTTGTAATTGGGTATTTCTCAGGACTTTTTTACTCCTCTAACGTATGTTATCGGGACACTTGGTGTTTAGCGGGACTGTCCTGACAATTTTTTATTAGTTTTGTATGATATCGGGACGTGTCCTGACAAATACCATCAGGTTCCATAGCATATTCTAAACTCCGGTTTCCGAATAATCGAGGTTTACCAGGACAGTCCTGACAATCATACATTATCGATAATGGCTCATTCGTTCAATATACTATTAAACCAATGGACATTTGGTATATCCCAGGACAGTCCTGACAGTCATCGTTATTTTGATAACACTTCCATAAAATGCGAAATCGCACGAAACATCTCCCGATTCATTGTTGGCGCAGTTTAAAAGAAGAATAATTAGAATACTTCAAATGGAACTGTACTTAAAAAACAGTTTTACGATCATTATCGGAACCAAGACTTCTTTGCGAGGTTGTTCCCTGTCGATTTGTATGTTGTCGGGACACATGATGCATACACTTACTGTCCTGATAAGATTGTTCTAAAATTTGGATACACTTTGACCAACATTTCAACGTATAGACGTATAGAATCGTTGCTACACTTTCTGCTTTGGCCAGCTAGAAGTTTGCTCTTGAATATTTAGAATCGCCAAACTTTCAGGAAACCTTCAACAATTGTTTACTTGACATAGAAAATATTGTACTAAAAGTGATTGCTTTTGATTCCTGATATACACCGAAATGAATATTTTTCTACAAATACAATCCGTCAACAACTGCTTTTTTTATCGATAAACTGATGAATGGTCGTCATAATTTCGCTTAATTTCAAATCAATGAATGTTTAAGTTTGTAATGCTTCAGGTTACAATTTAACTATTCCGCCATGAGGTAGTTGTCAGGTCTTTTCTAGTTATGTATTGGATGTTGTTAGGACACATGTTGCTTACGAGGACTTTCCTGACAAGATAAATGTTGTAATAAAGCACAATGCTTTTGATTTTTTATATTGTGCTACCGGAATATACATTTTACAGACAGATTCCATGGAAAGAAATTTTTTGTATGCTTCATAGGTATCTATACCATAAATTAATAAGTATTTGTCGCACACTGCAAATGATGTTGAGGCATCAACAGGGCAATAACTGACAGACTAGAAATGATAGTGAGGCCTGGTTTTTTCCTGAGAATAATTCTTACGCTAGAACTTTTTCATAAAAATAATACAGTCGAAAACGTAATTTTAAACCTATCGATCTTTGAATTCGTAATCCTACAAGTTGCGATTTAACTACTACGCCATGAGGTAGTTGTCAGGGCTTTTTTAGTTACGTATTGGTTGTTGTCAGGACACATGGTACTTACGGGGACTGTCCTGGCAAGATAAATGTTGTAATAAAGCAAAATGCTTTCGATTTTTTATATTGTGCTACCGGAATATACATTTTTATCTACAGACAGATTCCATGGAAAGAAATTTTTTGTATGTTTCATAGGTACTAGTCCAGACGCCAGAGCGGGTTCTGTGTGCCATTCGAGGTCCGCGAAATATTCTTGATGCAGATGATAGGTTTTGACCTCCTGAACACGAATATATAAGGTGTTTTGCGGAAAACCCGGTCGTTTAGTTATTAATCGCAATTGTTTATTAACAATAGAAATTGTTGTTTTTTTTAACTCGGATATTTTTTTTTGTATAGTCCTGTCAATTCTGAGACGAAAAGGTCCCATACAATTTTGCTCTACAATCCATAGATTTGGAGCAATAAATTGTTGAAAGTTGCAATTAGACCAAAATTGCTCTTCTTAACAAATTAGTAACTTCGAAAATATAAGTCGTAAAAAAAAATGTAAAGGAACTAATTTTGCCCAATGAACCGAGGAATATGAAAAAAGAAATGCGAACACGAGCAGAACAAAAAATAATTATTTATGAAGAGTCGCGAAACGGTATTTTTTCTCTTATAACATACGCTCGATCGTTTTCTCCGGCCGGCAAGATAAAATTTCGTTCGCGACGGATAATTATAGTCGGCGCAACAACTTTATGGCATTCCCTAGTTTTCCTTTTGCCAGATACGAATATCTGAGGTGACAGTTTGCAAACCCGCTCCTTCACTATGTTATAAACAAATGTTTATAACAATCTATTTTTTTTTTTTTTTCGCTTCGAATATTTTTTTTCGTGTACTCTGGCCAATTTCTAGTCGGAAAAGTCCTATGCAATTTTACGCCTCAAGCCGTAGATTCGGAGCAATACATTTTTTAAAGTTGCAGTTCGATCAAAACTGCTCTACTTAACGAATCTGTAGCTCCCGTAGTATAGGTCGTAGACAAAAATCGTAAAGGACTTTTATTCGTCAAATGAACCAAGGTATATTGATAGCCGGTCCTTTAATTGTTATAAACAATACATGTTTGCAACAACCATGGCAAAAACCTGAATTGTAATTGGTGTTTTCGATCTCGATTTATTTTCTTTGAAGGTTGAAATAAAGGTTTGGTTTGGGTTTTCTTCAGCGGCGGATAACAATGTATGCTATCCTTAGAACACTACAATGTGACGAAAAGTTTAACGAAAAAAAGTTGAACGGATTTTCCAGAAATGATTCTCTCGCATATGGCTCGTAGAGCAAATTATATGCGACGTTCTCAACTCGCGATTATCCAAACAACAATAAATCGTGTTCGAAAATATTAATTACAATTCAGGTTTTTTACCATCTATTGTTTATAACAATTAAAGGGCGGGCTACCAATATACCTTCTTTCATTTGACGAATAAAAGTCCTTTACGATTTTTGTCTACGACCTATACTACGGGAGCTACAGATTCGTTAAGTAGAGCAGTTTTGATCGAACTGCAACTTTTAAAAATTTATTGCTCCGGATCTACGGCTTGTAGCGTAAAATTGCATAGGACTTTTCCGGCTATAAATTAGCCAGAGTACATGAAAAAAAATATTCGAATTGAAAGAAAAAAAAAGAAAATTAGATTGTTATAAACATTTGTTTATAACATAGTGAAGGAGCGGGTTTGCAAACTGTCACCTCAGATATTCGTATCTGGTAAAAGGAAAACTAGGGAATGCCATAAAGTTGTTGCGCCGACTATAATTATCCGTCGCGAACGAAATTTTATCTTGCCGGCCGGAGAAAACGATCGAGCGTATGTTATAAGAGAAAAAATACCGTTTCGCGACTCTTCATAAATAATTATTTTTTGTTCTGCTCGTGTTCGCATTTCTTTTTTCATATTCCTCGGTTCATTGGGTAAAATTAGTTCCTTTACATTTTTTTTTACGACTTATATTTTCGAAGTTACTAATTTGTTAAGAAGAGCAATTTTGGTCTAATTGCAACTTTCAACAATTTATTGCTCCGAATCTATGGATTGTAGAGCAAAATTGTATGGGACCTTTTCGTCTCAGAATTGACAGGACTATACAAAAAAAAATATCCGAGTTCAAAAAAACAACAATTTCTATTGTTAATAAACAATTGCGATTAATCACTAAACGACCGGGTTTTCCGCAAAACACCTTATATATTCGTGTTCAGGAGGTCAAAACCTATCATCTGCATCAAGAATATTTCGCGGACCTCGAACGGCACACAGAACCCCCTCTGGCGTCTGGATTAATAAAAGAAATTGTCAAAAAAGGATTTATAAATCTTAATATTTGATTATATATTTTTTTATCATGGAAAAACAGCACCTGTGGTTTTTATTAGATTTTTTATTTAACTTTAATTCAATTGGAAACATTATTTTGACATGAATATTTGTTTCAAGTATACCTTCTTCTTGTTTTTACATATCTTTTCTCCATCTTTCCTCATTTTGTTGCCTCATAGAAGAAGGTTATTTGTTATCGTAATTTTTTTTTTCGATTTATGACCCTGAAGACTTCTGCGTCTGCAAATTTGATACTTTTGCTAGTCATAAATTATACCCTGCGTTCAATTCATTCATTTCCAGGGCAGATTTTTTCTTTTTTTTTAATCTAATGGCGGTTATTTTTAGTTTTTTTTTTTCGATCTTTAAAAATTTGCCGATCATTTTCGTCATTTTTGTTGCTTATTGTAGTGGAGAGTGGGGTACAGTGTGACACTATTTTTCTTCGAATTTAAAAAAAAAAATTAGAATAGAGTTATAAATAAATCCTGACCATAATCGGATTCACTGAATCTTTGGGCATACTAAAAAGCTGCAAGCAATAATTAAAAAGTGACGAAAATATTTAAAAAATTCAATAGTAAATAATTTGCGAAATATCATATTGTGCCCCACCGGTGGGGCACAGTGTGACAGATAGAGGGGTACAATGTGACAACTGATGTAAAACGTGAGGTACTATGTGCCAATAAGTAACTGTTTTATTTTTTCGATAGATATTATATTTCTTTTTCTTTGGTATATGATCTGATCGATCCTTCGTATCAATACCATTAATATCACATTCGGTATAACTTATTATCATATTTTACATAACTTCCATATATTAAATAAGTTATAAGATACGTACTGGGACTAGAAATTAAGAATAATTTGTTATAAATGGTACGTATCACAGTTACGTTGATAATTTGTCATCGCTCTTTGCAAGGCAGTTTATTTTTGTTTCCTAGGCTTTCGTTTCTTTGGCTCGACCTTTTTCGACAACGAATTTTCCGTTTGATTCTGCTTCTTTTTCTCGTTCTCCCTTTGCAGTAGGATTCTCCCGTTTGTTTGCCTCCTTTAGTACACGTTTTCCATGCGTGCCTTTTTTTGCCTCGTCGTCGTTACCTTTTTTTCTTTTCCGTCTTAGGTAAAGCATTAGTCTTTTTTCGTTTCGCCGCAGAAGCTGCTAATTCTTCACAGATTGCATTTTTCACTGGGCTGTCTGTGAGAATCACACTGCACTTGCGCTTTCGTTGTTGTCGATGGGTTTTCCTCTCGCTTGCTTTCGGAAACGGGCGAATAGCAGACGGTGATACGAATTTCTTTTTCAAATCTTGTATCTTGTAAGCTGACCAAAATCAGTGAAGAGCTCAGCACACAAAGATTGGAGATCCTCTGGAAGCTCTATAAGTATGAGATCTTGGCTATTAATATCATCCGGGGCATCTACGAAATCAATAGAAAAATCTACAAGATTGACGATGGGTTCTATGGCTGCCGTTTGTGTTTCGACGACCACTTCAGATGCACTTGCGCTGTTTGGATTTTCCGAAGTCGTTGTTGTTATCCCAGGTTCGTTGAAAGACGAAGTTGAAGCTTGAGCTTGATGCCGGTCTGTTACGAATGAGCTCAGAAACTCGTCCTCGCCAAAGACGTTTCTGTTGAAAGCCCATATGCCTGTTACCTCAAGACCTCGAGTTATGTTTTTTGTCGAAAAGGCCGGTGGGAACTCCTGCCCGAAGAGAGAAGATATTTCGTATATAGTCAACGCTCTCCCTGGATGAGTGATCATCCAATCGTTACAAGACTGATTGAACAATGTTTTCAGCGAGCCATAGACCGTCCTGACCAATGGTTGCAGTTTGTGAGATGTATGAGGAGGAAGCGTCAGCAATACAATGCCGTTGTTCTTACAAAAGTTTAAACTGTCAATCGTTATGTGTGACTCGTTGTTATCAAGTATCAGGAGGAGTTTATCGCCGATAGATGCCTTCGTGTGACGCTGAAAATGTCGGAGGACGTCAAGGAAGATGGTCCCGTTCATCCATCCAGACGGATGTACATTTCCAGCAGATCCCGCAGGAGCACCATTCAGCATGTGAGCCTTGAAGTTCACTCGTGGAAAAACTAAATAAGGAGGAATAAAAGATCCACTTGCGGAAATGAAGCAACACACTGTGACTAAGATGCCACGTTCTCCCGAAGTAACTTGTTCCATTTGCTTTTGTCCTTTTGGAGCAACGATTTTCGGTGAATTATGTACCGTTGTCAAGCCAGTCTCATCCAAATTGTAGATTCTCGTGGGCGATATTTTATCCCCAAGTTGCTCGTATGCTTTGTTCAAGTTATCGAAGAAGGGACTCACAGTATGTTTATTGAAACTTGTACTTCGAGCCAGACTGGTGCCTTCTGGCTTACGAAGAGGTAATTCTGGCCATCGTTTCATATATTCGTAATAACAATCAAGTACAGCTTGCTTTTTCGTGTCCCACGCTGGCGAATAGTTCAGCTTGTTAGTAACAGCGAGTTGATACGCAAGCTTCACCACCTGCGTACGTGTAAGTATATGATGCATTCTGGCTGAGTCGATTAAATATTGTTTCAGTTCGATCTCCATCGCCTGAGTAAAAACTGAGCGAACGCTGTAGTTTGGAGAAAAGTGCATGACCAAACAGGGTCATCCGATTTATGTTCGACTGTTCAGCAGCTCTCCTTACACTGTAATCTTCGTTGACCACTCGCAGAACTGCTTCTTTCATCATGGCCTCCTCCACAGTGTCTCTCAAAAGATTTTTTTCTATTCCGCACCATTTTCTTCTTCCTGCATGAGTAAAGTGGAAAAGAAACGATTACACTTAACCTCAATGCAGTCCCAACAACAACAACAAGATATGTCACATTGTGCCCCACAAGTCAGTGTCACATTGTACCCCACTGTGAAAAAATCTAATTTATTGTAATTATTAATAATTTATCGAATAAAAAGTTACAAAGCACAAATAACTACTCTATCAATTAAAACCTAAAATCTCGGCTGTCAAGAAATGTGAGGTTAGAAACTACGTTTTACCGGCGAACGAAATATTTCTTCAGAGATGTCCAAATCTATTATTATTTTTTATCTTTTTTTGACTACGTGTAATTGCAATTCATTTTAGTCTGACGAATTGCAATTTAACTTATTGTCTAGTACCAAAAATTCCAGAATTTACGCACCACAAACCTCCGTGATATCCGCTGTGTCACACTGTACCTCACTCTCCCCTACCATTTCACCTGTTCGTGTAATTAACTTTTCCAAGCCAAATGTTTTCGTTTCCAGATTATCTAATTGTTGTTATTTTTTCTTTACCATGATCCTGAAAAATTTGTTGTCATTTTTTGTTTATTATCAATGACCTGTCAATTTTTTTCGTGCTTTGTATACTATTCTTAACAATCAATGGCATCAGATTTTTTATATTATTTTTATTTGCCGAATCTAAAAGATCGAAAGTGCTAAAAATCCTTGTTTTCTCGGTCCAAAATATATTATTTGCAGAACTCAAAGGCATGTAGGTGATTTTTTCAGATTTTTCGAATTATTATTTCTAATAGCTAACTATCCCGGCGAATCCACCCCTCTGCCCTTGACGTTTTCCTCTAATCCAGGTCAATTGACATCAATTAAATTTTGAAAAGAGAACACAAAATTATAGGCGTCATTTTCGGAAACCTGACACACTTGTAGTAGAGTGTACACAGTAGTTCAGTACATTAAATTTTTTTCAGATTTTAAATTGATATTTCCGTGTCTGGTCTACTTATTAATTTTTGTCCACTCTTCATAATTTCATTAATAAATAAATTTTTTCAGCAAGTAAACGTCGATAAAACACTCCGGGTAAAATCCTTTTTTCCATGAAAAGTAATCTTTTCAATGGAAATATTGCCGATCCAATTTGTTTTCAGGAAAGCATCGAAAAACGCGAAAAAATATTGAAACGCCGTTTTTCGTTATGAGCCTATAATTTTAGACCGACAAAACATAATTTTTGGGTTCCTTACAGGGTTTTACCTCCTGGGTGACATATATAGACTGGGGTGGACTATAGTTTTCATTTAAAATCGAAAATGACACAAAAAAATCACTCGATTTCATCATTTCTTAACATAAATTTATTTGTCTAGTTATGCGTATACAGTGTAACGCGGCAGTTTTGCCGCGTTGCAATAAAGGCATCGTCCTCGCACCTCGAAGGCTCAGCGGCGATCACGTAGGGTTGTTAGAGGAAAATTAAGACTATTATTAATTATTTTGTATGTTATTTTTTTTTATGTAAAATATTCCCGAGGAAAGAGAGAGAGAGATAAGGGTCAGCCAACCGGAAGGAAAGATAGAACAAACGTCCCGCGAGTAAATCAGCTCGCTTGCCATATGGACGAGAAGCTCCAACCACCTATATCGCCGGTCAACGCATGGGAAATCAGCGCACTCTCTAATACACCAGAATCATCCGAGCAGAGTTGCTCGGAAAAAGGACTTCGCGTGTGGTCGGTAGCGCAGCGTACTGCCGAACCTTGACACGCAGTAGACAATACGAATTTGATATCTTAATTCGCCAAGCGAGGCGCCAGGTCCCGTCTCAGGTAAAGAGAGCGCGTAAGCGATTCCCCCGATTAGGCAAAATTTGAATATCTAAGGGTGGGGAGCAAAGTCCGAGAGCGCGAGAGCACGCTAATGCTCGAGGCTTTTTCCGGGGATCTATCGAGGTGTGAGGACGTCCCGTTGAACAATTTTCTATCCGAGAAGGAGAAGAAAACCTTTTGTCCCGTGGACGTGTGTTATTTGCCTAGGAGGGAATAAAAGGATTGGCTTCTTGTTCGGTAAGGCTTTATTACTTTCTCTGGTCTTGGGAATTGTTGGGTTTCGTTTTAAAGAGTGAAAAATTATAAAATATAAGATAGTGTTTGGCCGTTCCGGAATCTTCAGTTCGTCTGCGTGGAGATCTAATCGCGAGAGATCGATTTGCTAAGCGTTGCTCGTCCCGCGTGTCGATTGTAACTTCAGGCTTCGTGTCATTTTGATCGAGTAAATATGTTTGAATAAATAAAGTTCCGAATCGTAAAATAAATAGAATTTGATGGGTAAAATAATTAGTCGAGTTTGTGAACGTGAATCGCCCTTGAGCCCGTGTCCTTGGAAAAGCCATAGGTTAAGCCGCGTCGTTGTATGTGAGTGAGTTGTCTTCATCCCGTAAGTGTTTTGGTAGGGAGAGTGAGGCAATAGCCACATTACAGGGCATCGGAAATATTTCTTTATTTGTTATTTTTTTGGAATTATATTTTTTATTATGAACTGACCGAAATATAAAAGAAGTGTAATACGGATCGAGTGCCGTGAATTGGATTTAGCGCGGCCGTCCCGAAACATTTTCTTTATCTTTTTTTTGTTGTTATTGAATTTATTGATAATCATAAAAGGGTGTATTAGGGATTGATTGTCGCGAGTATGGTATGTTTGAGAAATTCTCGGCCGTCCCGAGGCATTACTTTTGTCGAAGGAATTTAAAATTATATTGTTATTTGCTACTTTATTGTTGGAGTACTAGCGAGCGAGTAATTGTGGAAATATTGTGACCACGAACAAGAGGTATTTTACGGGATATTTGAAGTTAAATATTGTCGAGCTTTGAAGTGGAGATTTTAATAAACTGTTAGATTTTGTGAGTCCCGTACACCGTGTTAATTTTGATTTTATGTTTTGTCCTTTTTGTTATTGGAAAGTATCTCAGGAGTCTTACCCCCCCCCCCCCCCCCCCCCCCCACTCTACGTAAAAAATAGCTGCAGTTAGCCTGGGCTGGCAATTGTCACGTTACATCGTTGCTTCTCTCCCGGCGCGAAAGCGCCTGGCGCCCTGTTCTTCGGAACGAAACAAAAGGGAGAGAGGTAACTGACAATATAGATTGTGGCGTTTGGGATTTTTCATCGCGTTGGGAAATTCGCGTTACAACAGTTATGCACACATCACAGACAAATAATGATATTCTAAAAAATCTGAAAATCGCTTGATTTTTTAATTACTTTAGGATCGAACGAGTAATTCCAATTTTCTTACAATTTAAAGTCTTTGAAAATTCAGTCTTATTTATTTAAGTCTTATTCTTCTACTTTTTTGATAGAAAATAAGAAACGCAGTTGACTGATTGTTTTAAAAGTCGCTCACAGAGTTCTCTATGAAGAAGATACGTGAGTAATATTTGGCTTACTCATAGAGGCAACATTTCCAACAAAATTACGTAAATGCAAATTTCTATAAAATCTTAGCTGTTTTATCCAGATTGCTTACATTTAATATTGAAAATTGACAAACTCTTTTTAAGTTCGATCCAAAATTTTATAACGGTTGCTTGAACCGTTCTTGATACAGGCATTTCGATAAAATCACTTTTCTCGACGTTTTAGAGCATTTTGAATATACTGAGATGAAAATTTGAAAAAAATATCACGAAAGCAAAGCTTCCTTTACGGGGAAGCAAAAACGCTCTGAAAGTTGACGAGAAACTTAAGAATAACAGAAAATTATAGTGACAACAAAACGATAATATTTTTATTTACACATAAATAACTACCCGCGCAAAAACCAAAGTATTGAAATAATATTTTTTAAATATTAGTAGAGTCTTAGAATTGAAGTATGCTAAGTCTTGTCTAGTGGACAGAGCAATACTGAATGAATATTTTAATTCAAGGCATTATCGAAGTATTAACGCGTTCTATTAATCACATTTAAGATCTCGAATTTACAGGTTTTTCAAGTATTATCGAAGTATTGAGATATGCGTTTCGCTAAGACCACAAAATATCACAATTTTGGCATATTATTGAGGTATTAACTTGTATTATTTGAGACTCTACTATAATCTTACCAATCCACAGAGTATATCAGGTATTACCGAGTATTAACGTGTATTAATAATCTTATCTAATATTTCGAATCTACCGAGCTTTGAAGTATAATCGAAATATTGAGATCCGAGTTTTTCTAAGACAAAAAACATTCGTTGTCTCGAAGTATTACTGAGGTATCAACGCGTCTTATTATTCACATTTAAGATCTCGAATTTATAGTTTTTTCAAGTATTATCGAAATATTAAGATATGCGTTTCGCTAAGACCACAAAATATCATAATTTTGGCCTATTATCGAGGTATTAACGTGTATTATTTAAGACTCTGTAATCTTACCAATCCACAGAGCATATCAGGTATTACAGAGTATTAACGTGACTTAATAATCGTATCTAATATCTCGAATCTACCGAGCTTTCAAGTATAATTGAAATATTAAGATCCGAGTTTTTCTAAGACCAGAAACATTCATTGTCTCGAAGTATTACCGAGGTATCAACGCGTCCTATTATACACATTTAAGATCTCGAATTAACAGGTTTTTCAAGTATGATCGAAGTATTGAGATATACGTTTCGCTAAGACCACAAAATATCATAATTTTGACCTATTGTCGAGGTATTAAAGTGTATTATTTAAGACTCTGTAATCTTACCAATCCACAGAGTATATCAGGTATTACCGAGTATTAACGTTTCTTAATAATCGTATCTAATATCTCGAATCTATCGAGCTTTCAAGTATAATCGAAATATTGAGATCCGAGATTTTCTGAGACCAAAAACATTCATTGTCTCGAAGTATCACCGAGGTATTAACGTGTCCTATTTTTCATATTTAAGATCTTGAATCTACTGGGCTTTCAAGTATGATCGAAATATTGAGATCCGAGATTTTCTGAGACCAAAAACATTCATTGTCCCGAAGTATCACCGAGGTATTAACGTGTCCTATTTTTCATATTTAAGATCTTGAATCTACTGGGCTTTCAAGTATGATCGAAATATTAAGTTCCGAGTTTCTCTAAGACCAAAAACATTCCTTCGAAGTTACACCGAGGTATGAACGTGTCTTATTATATATAATCAATATTATGCATCTATTACACGGCTTTCAAAATTGGTCGAAGTATTAAGATGTATGGATGTTGTAAAGACCACAAACTCTCATCGCTTCGAAGTATCACCGAGGTAATAAGATGTATTATTTCAGCATCCGCAATTTTACGAGTCGACGGAGTGTATAAAGTATTATAGACGTATTAACGTATCTTATTATTTACATTTAAGATCTCGAACTTACAGGTCTTTCAAGGATTATCGAGGTATTAAGATATGAGTTTTGCAAAGATCGGAAAACAATATCATAAGTTCGAAGTATTATCGAAATATTAACGTGTATTATTTGTGAATCTATGACTTTACCAATCCACACAGTACATCAGATATTATAGAAGTATTAACGTGTCTTGTTATTCATCTTTAAGACTTCAAATCAACACGGTTTTCAAGTATGATCGATTTATTGAGATGTGTTTGGCAAAGGTCATATAGCTTTCGTATCTTTGCAGTGATATAGAAGTATTAAAGTATCTTTTTCACAGTTTTTATATATAATTTTTTTATTTGAAATACCTTTAAATACAAATAAGGTATTATAAGAAATAAATATAGAATTGAAATTGTCAAGTATAACAGAGGCATTTTTAAGTAGAATGAATAAAAATGATCTGTTTGAAGAATGTTAAAAGGACCATCGTAGAACCGGTATGAAATCCTAAAAAAAAGTAGGATTGGTCGCCGAAGAAGGATTGGCATTTGGCGATTACACGGCTTTGCTTGCGAACGCATCGTGGAATATCCTTTTAATACCTTTTTTTAAATTTCACTAGTCCTCGCTGCATATCCACTATAATTTTATTCTACCTCAATCGTATTAGCGGGGATAGCTATGTACTGCTTCCTTAAATCTTCAAGTTTGAGTAAGCAACAAACAGTGTCGAGTTGCTCTACATCTACTGCTACTGCCTGTTGAGCCACACCTGTACACTCGAATACTAGCTCTGGGATGCTATCCTGAATATCATGTGATACGACCGGAGATACAACACATTGCCGTATAATTGCGTAGATTGGAGCATAGCACTCGCACATATTCTCGAAGTGGCAAACACAGTCGAACACTTTGACAAACGAATTAATAACGCCGATCATCTGTGAATCATTGTGATTATAGCGAACACATGTATTATCGTATTTTATAGATCGTGAGTACGATTCAGATGTGTATAGGGAATGGTCTTTTATGAGCCTCGAAAACCCCTTTAATTTTCTGCCCAAGATACCTGCATTAGCTAACGCCGATGCTACGATTTCAGGTAGTGTTTGCAAGTCTTTACATCGTCCAACTATTCGTATCCCTTCTGTCACGTATTGCAGTCTCATTTTGTTCTTTGCATTTGCAAGTGTCGCACAGTACACGTCTACAGGACTACCAGGAATAAGCTTTTTCTGTCTGATTGCGGATAAATTTAACAATGAAGAGACACCATTACATATCTGCACTTCCGGATGGCGACTGCTGTGTACAAGACGTTTTAGTTTCCCATTTGTCGCGAGAACACCGCTGGTAGTACGATAGGTTAAAATAAAATAAACACCAAAATAAACCTTTAATATAAATTTATTATAAATATATTTTCACGCTAATTTTTATTATTGTTTTAATGCACGATAACAGTGCGTCGAATCACTATGCAGCGCGAAGGAAGTTCGTCGTGATATCGTGTGCGAAATGACACATATGAGTTGTCGATAAGAGTGAGAGAGACTGTGTGGTATTTCCCGTGAGTATGAGAGGGAACACTAAATAGCTCCCGTGAGTAAGACGGAGAACACTAGATGGCTCGCGTGAGTATGAGAGAGAACGAATGATAGTTAACGTGAGTATGAGAGAGAAAGAGAGTGGTATCTCTCGTAAGAGTAAGGGAGAACGCGCACTAATTCCCGTGTGTAGGAGAGAGAACGAATGATGTTCCCTTGTCTGATATCATCTACGTTTTACCAGTTTTCTCGTCTATTGATGATGAGTGCACTTTGAGCCTACGTAATGAGCTTTGCGAGTCCTTCTTCCGATCACACTCTCAAGAGCTGTATAGTAATCGAATGAATTGCACAAGAATAGGTGAGCCGGCGAGTGAGTTGACCGTTGAATAAAGTGAGCTCGAGTACGTTGTAAGGATACTCGTATGTTTGAGAGTGATTCACTGTCACAGACTGTTGAAATGGCACAAGAGGTATTCTGAGTAATTCCGTGAGCAAAGTGAAGTCGAGCTTTCATAAAATGAGCGGTCTTAGAATGAGAGGGACTGAGTAACCGTTTTCGATTTAGCACTTGTTGCTTCTACTACATGCGTTGAAACTACAATGTCTGCCCCCACGCGTCGCAGCGTGGTCGAGCAAGAAGGACAGGGACGAGCCGCTGAGGGGTTCCGAGGGACCCCTCGCGCCAGTATCGTCTCAAGATGTTGGGCTAAACTCGATCCACGATACGACGACTCGGGGACTGCTGAGTTCAGTCAATTATCTAACCCGACCGTGGTTAATAATTGAACATTCTCCCCGCCATCAGCAACAGAGTTGATGATGATTATGCTGGAGATTCTCGGTGAGTCCATGGAAGGATCGCTAGCTTGACGATCGGCCTCGTGAGCGTTGTGGTGGCGGTTCTGAGTGTGACAACCCTGGTGAGTCCATCCTTGCCGGGATGCAGTTGAGTGACGCGAGCTAGTGGCCACTTGGATGGTGGATATCGTTCATCCGTGAGTAGAACAAGTGAGCCAACTTTTATCTCATGAGATGGATGATGCCACTTTGAGATTGAGAGATGCTGCTGAAGGTATTGAGCTGACCAACGATGCCAAAAGTATTGGAAACGTTGTTGAATGAGTTGCCACCGATCGAGTCGGGTAATGTTGAGATCGAGCAGAGATGGCTCGATTATCGTGTTGAGTGGCTGGCCGATGAGAAAATGTCCTGGTGTGAGAGCTGAGATGTCTTCAGGATCGTCTGTGAGTGGCTCCAATGGTCGTGAGTTGAGTACTGCTTCGATTTGTATGAGTAGAGTAGTCAGTTCTTCGAAGGTGAGCTGAGTCTCTCCGATGGTCCGACGAAGGTGATATTTGACAGATTTCACTGCTGCCTCCCATTTACCTCCCATGTGAGGTGCAGCTGGTGGGATGAGCTCCCATTTTACTCTGTCTTGAGTAAGTGAGTCAGTCAAGTTGAGTTGATCCCGTGTTCCTTGAGTAAAGAGCTTTTTGAGCATGGTATCTGCCCCAATGAACGTTGTTCCGCAGTCACTGCGAAGAGTATGGCAGAGACCTCTGCGTCCAGTGAAACGTCTGAACGCGGCGAGAAACGAGTCAGCTGAGTAGTCGCTTACTACTTCGAGATGAAGCGCTGAAGTAGAAAAGCAGACAAAGATGCAAAGCCACCCTTTTTGAACCTTTGCACCTCTGCCCTTCCACGTTTTAATCGAGAGTGGACCTGCGTAATCCACTCCAGTGGTGGTGAACGGCCGTGATGGAGTGACCCTCGTGGAGGGGAGCTGACCCATGAGTTGTTGCGCTCGATTGCCACGTAACCGAGCACACCTCAAGCAGCGAAGGATGAAAGATCTGATTGGAGCTCTACCACCGATAATCCAAACAGATTGCCGAAGCAGGTTCAATGTGAGTTGAGTTCCTCCATGGAGAGTGCGAGCATGAGCATCTGCGATGAGTAGGTCGGAAAGGTGAGAATTTCGAGGTAATATTGCAGGATGCTTCCCCTCAGTGTCCAAGGGTGAGTTGTCGAGTCGTCCTCCTACTCGGATAATTCCTTGTGTGTCGATGAAGGCCGTTAAGCGAGTAAAGGAGTGAGATTTTGGTAGATGAACGAAGTTCTTGAGCGCAGTGAGTTCGAATTTAAAGTGTGCTGCTTGAGTTGAGAGAATCCAGAATTTGAGTGTTGCGTTGAGTTCGTGTGGCGTGAGTGGAATGTTCACCGTAGTCTGTGGCATTTTCTTGAGTCTGTTGATTGCTCGACGAATTGTTGCCGTGACTCGCAGCAGTCTCGTCAAGCTTGAGTATCTGTGGATCATGTCCCATTGATCCACCGGTTGAGCGGATGCTGCAGAAAGAGAGAGCCCTGGTCGCTCCTCTTGGTGAACCTGTGAGTCTGAGAAGAGTCGTTGAGCGGGCCATGAGCGCATTAAAAGTGATAACCATGGGGGGCCTGTCCACCATAGTTGATGCATTGCCAATTGGGACAGAGTTACACCCCGAGATGCACAATCAGCTGGATTTTCCTTGCCAGAAATAAATCTCCATTCGCAGTCTGGAGTCAGTTCTTGTATTTGCGACACTCGGTTTCTGACAAAGTCCTTCCAGCGTGATGGGTGTGAGGTAATCCATGTTAGCGTCACTGATGAGTCGGTCCAGAGGTAGACGGGTGCACCTGATAGTCCCAGAGTTTTCACAACGTATTGGGTGAGTCGAGCCAAGAGTAGAGCAGCGGTGAGTTCTAAACGAGGTATAGTGAGCTTCTTCAAGGGTGCAACCCTAGATTTAGAGCACACGAGGGTGCACTTTGCCTTAGAGTCTGAGTTGCCAACACGGATATAGACGACGGCAGCCATTGCGAGTTGTGATGCGTCCGCGAATCCGTGAATTTGAACTGTTGAGTGGTCGGTGATCTCAAGCCATCTTGGAATACGAAGACAAGAGACTTGAGTCAACTCATCCTTGAGGTTGAGCCATCGCTGTTGAGTGTTAGATGGCAGTGGGTCATCCCATTTGAGCTTGAGTAACCAAAGTTCTTGCAACAAAACTTTAGCTCTAACGATGAGTGGTGCAAGAAAGCCGAGTGGGTCGTAGAGTTGAGCAATTTCCGAGAGAATGATTCTCTTGGTGAGATTGGACCCCTTGCTCGTTGGATTCCAATGAAATCTGAAGGTATCAGTGTATGTAAACCATGCCAGGCCGAGTAGAGTTGTGCTGCTGTCGTCGAGTTGTCGTGAGGGTGAGGGCTCTGAGTTTTCTTGTATGTTAATGAGTAGTTGTTGATGATTACTTTGCCACTTTGCCAAAGGGAAGCAGCCTGCCAAGCATATCTCTCGTACTTGACGAGCTACCTCGATGAGATCTACCAAGTTATTTGATCCTCCGTAGATATCGTCTATATATTGAAACGTTTCGCGTTTTTATTATCTTAATTATTTAATTTAATTAAACGAGAATTTAATTATGGGTCTCTGTTATGGATGACCGAATTATGATTAAATTAAATAACTGTCGAGTTTTTGCGAATAACTTTATTGAATCGTTGAGGAAGGACCTTAGGTTCTCTCGTGATTCAAGGATTCGTGCTCGGGGCTGGGAATGGAGCTATTTTGAGTGGTTCCTTTTTTGTTTTCTTGATGAGGCCTCAGAAAGTTTATTTATCCCATGTGCCCGTGGGCGAGATTGACCTTCCTCATCATCGGCTCTCAGAAAACGAGGTACTTTAAGAAGGTTCTTGGGACGGTGATAAAAGGATTTATTCCGGCTCTCCGTGAACAAATTCGGCCCCTTTTATTCCGCGATTTCTGATTGACGCGAGTGGTACTCGAAATTGAATTAAATAAAATTGACTCGAAGGTCATACGACGGACGGATGCCGCCGTATGGAGCTTTACACTCAACTCACAAATGCGTTTAATGATCTCGCTTTTTATGGCAGTGCGATTCTGCTACTCCTGCTATTTATGCGAGTAATACTCGAAAACTTGATTTTAAAAAATAGACTCTAAGGTCATACGACGAACGGGTGCCGCCGTATGGAGCTTTACACTCAACTCACTAATGTTTTAATGATTTCGCCTTTTATGGCAGTGCGATTCTGCTATCCCTTATTTATGCGAGTAATACTCGAAAACTTGATTTTAAAAAATAGACTCTAAGGTCATACGACGAACGGGTGCCGTCGTATGGAGCTTTACACTCAACTCACTAATGTTTTAATGATTTCGCTTTTTATGGCAGTGCGATTCTGCTATCCCTTATCGGGACGTCCTCATCCGCGATCTCGAGTGGAACAAATCGTAAGATTATTCCCGAGATGGTTGGATAATCATTGGACTGCTTTTCTTAATTAATTAATTAATTCTAACGGTGTCGCAATGATTACTCTCCGGATGAGAGTGACGCAATAGGTGGTCGAAAAGAAAAGATTTTATATGGCTGTTTGAAGTGGAAAAGCCGCTGGCGCCTATTCGGCATAGAAAGCGCGATGCATCGTTCGTAGAGTCGGGTCCGTCTTGCGAGTAGGCCTACTCAACGTCTTTGTCGCTGTCTCTCTTTCTCCTACGCTACCAGCTATGTATCGCACCGGAGCAGACGGGGCTCGCAGAGATACCTCTATTGCGATACTGTTTGCCTGGTCACTCGCTCGAATCGCGTCTCGGTTAGAGAGACAATTGATTGTCTTAAAAAAGACAATAATTGCTTTTCTGATTCGGGAGAGTATTTTCAGGATCCAGCACATTCGCAAGGTGTATCTCTGGCCCTTTCGTGGACTTCAGCGTCTCACGTCAGGTACACCACCGTATGCCGGGTGTGGTGGCTCGCAAGACGAAGCGCAATGCTCGTGGTGCTGATATCCACCAATTTTTATCGTTCTCGCTACGGATAGGCACGTCGCTATGCGTGGGGATCCGAACGAAAAAGATGCCCTAACTCCTCAATCGTAGGGTAGGCACGCGCCATGCGTGGGGACCTTTCTGATTGAGGAAAGTTTCCTATCTTGCACGATTCGACAAACCCAGATGGGCACAGCGCGATGTGTGGGAATCAAAGTTCGCCGTCTCGCACACTAATACTGAACAAACGAAGGTTACAATTATTTGAGGCTTTAAAGGGCCTTAAGTGCTCCCGTGAATTTAACTTGATCGAAAGAGAGCCTCATCGTGTCTGCATCTCCTTTATATACCCTCCCGGTGTTCAATTGGAGGGAGATTCGAAGGGGTAATCGCGTGACATTATAACGTCCCCTGATTGGTGACAACAGGGTGGCGTGATGTCGCGTGATTTTCCGAAATCGCGTGATTTTCAGGGGAAGAGTGGCGTGATTTTGTGCGCCTAATAATTCGAGGAGGTCGCTCTAATGCCTTGGAGGTTCAAGTGGCGTCTGGGGTTTGATTTACGTGCTTCGGATAGGTTTAGAGGAGGGTTTATTTTCTCTTTTCCGAAAAGTTATTAATTTGTAGGTTTTTTTCTGGAAATTCAAAATTGTGTGTTGTTGTGAGTTGATTTGTGGATTGATATTTTGTATTGTCCAGGTTTCTTTTATGTAATTGAGCGTTGTATTGTTGATTTTGTGTTGTTTGCAGGTTTTCCCCTTTTTCCATGATTTCCTGCTGTTTTCCGCGTCTTGAGACGTCTTTTCCTGTTTTATTGAATAATTGTTTCTAGTTTGGTGCAAGTAAACGTAGGTTTTGATAATCGACTTGGATGTTTTCGATGGTTTATTGTGATGTAGTGGGCGTTTTGGTTGGTTTTCTCCATGGTTAATTCTGGAGTCATCCTGGAGTTCGTTGCTCTTATTGTTAATTACTTATTTGTTTGTTTATGCAAATTAAATATAAATTTGCATAATGTTTTTGCGTTGGTTTTTTATTGGAGTGTAAGTTTGGAGTTCCGATGAGCACTCCGGATTTTATTATTTAGAGTAGTGTGTTTTTTTTGTGCAAGTTATTTATTAATTATTGGCGTTATTAATTTTTGATTGTCGCGTGGGCCGGGCGTAGTGTGCTGGGCCGTACGGACATTGTCGCGCGTGGCTTGCTGCCTCTGCTGGGGGATCTTTGCTCGTGGGTAGGTCGCGGTTTCGCGTAGTAGGCTCCGCCTACTGGCCTATTACGTTGATCGTGATCGTGGCTAGTTTGGGTGGTCCCCTCGCTGTGGTATAGAGGTATGCGCTTGACACCTCTCTCAGTCTTATATTGCTCTGTTGTTTCTCTCGCGTTCTTAGCTCGTTAAATCGCCTTTATTTATTGCTTTAAATATTGATTAGCGATTTTTTATTCATCTGTTGGGTATTGTGTCTTGCTCCGAGCGGGTTCGGCCGGTTTGTCAATTAAGAGTTTTTTAGTTAGTGGGGCAATTTCATGTTGCCGGCCGTGCTCGCTCGGTCTCGTGACGTCACGTCGGTGGACGTTCCGTCACAATATCTACCAGAGGTGAGTGGTTGAATTGCGAGTGGAAAACGATTGCCTTCATCCTTTATGAGTTGCTCCAACGTGCGAACAGCCAAGAATGGGGCTGCTCTTGTTCCGTACGTGACTGTTTTGAGATCGTATGGTACCACTTCTCCAGTTGAGTCAATCCACAAAATTCGCTGGTGTTTCCAATCGTCCGGATGTACAAGGATTTGACGAAACATTTTGCTAATGTCCGTTGCGAATATGTACTTGTGTTTTCTCACCCAGAGCAGAACGTCGCTGATGTCACGTTGAATCTTCGGACCGGTATGGAGCAAGTCGTTGAGTGAAACTCCTGATGATGATGGACTTGAGCCATTGAAAACGACTCTGAGTTTCGTTGTTGAGCTGGACGGTCTGAGTACTCCATGATGAGGTAGATAATAGGCTGTTAATTCCGACGATGAGTGAGTTGTGAGTTCCATGTGGTTGAGCGTTTCGTATTCTTCCAGGAAGGTGGTATAGAGTTGTTTATAAGTTGAGTCATTCGATAATCGTCTCAGTAAACGAGAGAGAATTCGTTGAGCGGTGAGGTGTGAGTCGCCAAGTTGACTTGCTGAAGATTTGAATGGTAATCTTACGATATACCGCCCTGAGCTGTCGCGTTGATGAGTAGAGACGAAGTGATTCTCACACTCTTTTTCATCTGAGGTGAGCACGGGTGGTTTGGAGTGAATGACTTCTTGCTGCGTCCAAAAGGTTGTCATTAATTCATGAAGTTGTTGAGTTGACGTGTCAACAGATGCATGTTGAGCAGCTGCGGTGAGAGAACTTCGAGTTGACGAAACCGGACCGAGAACAATCCATCCGAAGATTGTGAGTTGAGCAATTGGTGAATTATCGTCGAGTTTTCTCAAACCCGCCTTGATGATTTTACCGTATGAGTCGGCTCCGATGATAATATCGATTGGCTGAGACGTGAGGAAGTCTGGATCGGCAAGCTGAAGTCCCTGAAGATGAGTCCAATTATTTTGAGTTGAGACAAATGTCGGTAAGACAGATGTGAGAGTGTTGAGTACGTGTGCATAGATAGACACGCATTCGTTTGAGTGCACAGAGCGCAAGGTGATTTGAGTAGCTCCCCGCGTGGAAGTTGAGATTGATCCTCCGATTCCACTGATCGAGATTCTTGAGTGTTGCTTCTTCAGGTTGATGAGTTGAACTTGCTGATCCTTGATAAAAGTGAGTTCCGATCCTGGATCTATGAGTAGTCGAACGAGATGAGTGCTGAACGGTGTGATAAGTAGAGCTTGGCTTGTAGCGAGTAATACAGGTTGAGTTCGGCGTTGAGTTTGCTCCTGATGAGCATTGTTGAGTCATGGCGTTGAAGTTGACGAGTGAGACGTGCTTGGCTCGGGTGGCCTTGAGTCCTGGTGAATCATTGTGTGGTGTCTTGCACCACACGTGCGACATAGCTTCTTGCTATTGCACGAGCGCGATGAGTGGTGCCCGAGACAATTGAAGCACAGTCGCTGGTCTTCAACTAGGCGGTTGCGAGCCGTGGATGATAGCATCCTGAATTTTGAGCAGAACACGATGTAGTGATCTCCTTGGCAACAGTCACAAGGGTAGCTAGCAGTCTTTTGAGTTCGTAGAGTTTCCTGTTGAGTCGTCACTACGTTATGAGCGCTTCTTGTTGAGGATTTGGAGTAGTGGGATTGAGTCGTCAATGGTTCAACCTTGGTGGCCTCGAGGCGTTCGAGTGCTCGAGCTCTTCCGATCAAGAAGTTTTTGAGTTGATCGAATGTAGGGAACTCGGTTGACGAGCCGAGTTTATTCTCCCTAGCTTCGCGGGTGGTTGAGTCGATCCGTTGAGTCACCAAGTGGACGAGAAACTGATCCCAGTGTTCGATCGGGGATCCGAGTGCCTGCAGCGCATTGAGCGCCTCTACGATGGTGCTGAGCAGCGCTTGCAACGCTGACGCGGAGCGAGACGGAAGCGCTTGGAGCTGGAATAATTTATCCAGATGAGTCGAGATGAGAAGTCGCTTGTTTTCGTACCTGGCGATGAGTGCTTTCCAGGCTGAGTCAAAAGAGTCGGCAGCGACAGGTAGTGTAGAGATGAGCTTCGCGGCGGATTCCTTTACGCAACCCTTTAGGTAGTGCATTTGAGCGACCTTGGAGACAGCGGGATCGTTGATTATGAGCGACGTGAAGAGATCCTTGAATGACGGCCAGTCTGAGTAGTTTCCGCTGAACTCCGGCAGAGGAATCTCTGGTAGATTTCGTAGGTGAGAGTTGCCGATGAGTGAGGTTGAGCTTCCATGATGGCTGCTGTCCCTCGGCGTGGGGGTGAGCTTGGTGCGGAGCCTTGCGTAGCACTGTTGGATGCAGCGGTAGGCTAGGAATGCTTGATCGAATACCTGCTCCGTCATGTATCGGTGACTGAAAAATTCTTCGGAACAAACGTTGCCGAAAGCCTCGTGTTGTCGGTTGAAACACTCCCAAATTGCCTCGAGTTGAGTTGATTCTGAGTCGAGCTCGATGAGTGATATTTTCTCGACGGAGAAATGTCCAGCGCGAGCGAGAGATTGCTGGATATATGTGAGCCTTGAGAACTGAGAAACTATGCTGAATTCCACTCGAGGATCGAGAGATTTCGGTTGAGTATTTCCAGGTGTGATGTGAGCAGGTTGAGTTGGTTCCGGTGTGGTGTAATCCTCTTCCTCTTGAGGGACCTCCTCCGACCAATCTACGACAACGTCCGCTTCGAGGACGCTTCTCCGCGGCCTCACCTGGGCGTCGATTGACGGCGACGGCGGTGTGGTAACGACCGAGCCCTCATCATCGGTCGTATGGTCGTTGGATGGAGGGTCCTCGGCGCTCGGGTCGACGGGAGTCGTGGTTCGAGATTTCGAGCGCGTCGTGATTCCACCGGCGGGATTCTTTGAGTCGGCCATTTCAAGATTGTCGGCGGGGTATGCTAAACACTGCACCGAAGAGTCTGTCGAGCACTGAGCTACCGAGTGTGTTCACCACTGCGAGAGAGAGAGAGAGTCTTCGAGTTGAGGCAATAGTTGGCAGGGTATGCCAGCCACTGCGCCGATGAGTCTGCCGAACGCTGCGCCAACGAGTCTGCCAATCGCTGAGTAAGAGTGTTCACTGAGAGAGGCACTGATTGGCAGGGTATGCCAGCCACTGCGCCGAAGAGTCTGCCGACCGCTGAGCCAACGAGTCTGCCAATCACTGAGTAAGAGTATTTACCGAGAGAGGCACTGATTGGCAGGGTATGCCAGCCACTGCGCCGATGAGTCTGCCGACCGCTGCGCCGGCGAGTATGCCGACCACTGTGAGAGAGCGTTCGTTGGGGGAGACACTGATTGGCAGGGTATGCCAGCCACTGCACCGATGAGTATGCCGACCACTGTGCGAGAGTGTACACAATGACTTTCCCGATGAGTTGAAAAAAATAGAGAGCGCACGCGCGGAATTGTTCAAAAGAAAAGAGTTCAAAAAACTGAGCGCGCACTCGCGATGAATTGTTCAAAAGAAAAGAGTTCCAAAAACTGAGCGCGCACTTGCGATGAATTGTTCAAAAGAGTTCACACGATTCACTTCACCCCTAGCGCTGAACGATCCGGCTCGAAGGACCAAAAAATGTCGCGAGAACACCGCTGGTAGTACGATAGGTTAAAATAAAATAAACACCAAAATAAACCTTTAATATAAATTTATTATAAATATATTTTCACGCTAATTTTTATTATTGTTTTAATGCACGATAACAGTGCGTCGAATCACTATGCAGCGCGAAGGAAGTTCGTCGTGATATCGTGTGCGAAATGACACATATGAGTTGTCGATAAGAGTGAGAGAGACTGTGTGGTATTTCCCGTGAGTATGAGAGGGAACACTAAATAGCTCCCGTGAGTAAGACGGAGAACACTAGATGGCTCGCGTGAGTATGAGAGAGAACGAATGATAGTTAACGTGAGTATGAGAGAGAAAGAGAGTGGTATCTCTCGTAAGAGTAAGGGAGAACGCGCACTAATTCCCGTGTGTAGGAGAGAGAACGAATGATGTTCCCTTGTCTGATATCATCTACGTTTTACCAGTTTTCTCGTCTATTGATGATGAGTGCACTTTGAGCCTACGTAATGAGCTTTGCGAGTCCTTCTTCCGATCACACTCTCAAGAGCTGTATAGTAATCGAATGAATTGCACAAGAATAGGTGAGCCGGCGAGTGAGTTGACCGTTGAATAAAGTGAGCTCGAGTACGTTGTAAGGATACTCGTATGTTTGAGAGTGATTCACTGTCACAGACTGTTGAAATGGCACAAGAGGTATTCTGAGTAATTCCGTGAGCAAAGTGAAGTCGAGCTTTCATAAAATGAGCGGTCTTAGAATGAGAGGGACTGAGTAACCGTTTTCGATTTAGCACTTGTTGCTTCTACTACATGCGTTGAAACTACAATGTCTGCCCCCAAGCGTCGCAGCGTGGTCGAGCAAGAAGGACAGGGACGAGCCGCTGAGGGGTTCCGAGGGACCCCTCGCGCCAGTATCGTCTCAAGATGTTGGGCTAAACTCGATCCACGATACGACGACTCGGGGACTGCTGAGTTCAGTCAATTATCTAACCCGACCGTGGTTAATAATTGAACACCATTCAAATCTTCGAATGGGAAACAAGACGTCACCCACAACGGCCCGAAATCACGGACTGATTGCGGGAGATGCAATAGTTGATGCAAATTGCACGATATGTACCTGTGACCGTACAAGACATCAAACCTGTTGACGAATTCCGTCAGTAAACTTGATGCTTTTTCCAACATCGTAGTAGATACACTGGGTTGATGAAGGGTATAGATTGCGAGTACCAGCATGCAATAGTGCTCAAAATATTCTGGCAACATTATATCGTACAATATCGGGAGAGAATAGTAAAATAACCATGCCTTTAACTCATTCGCTTTCCAGTACTTAATGTGCCGTTTGATAGGTCGTGGGCGTCTTTGCAAAAACGATGGTGGAGCCATAGCACAAAGTCTCGAATCAACGAGTTCGGTAAAACGGCTCAAAGATGCTGGATGGTCGCTAAAGGTGGGATCGAAGAAAATGCAGCATAGTTTTTTAATTACACCCGCGAAAACACAGTGCATCGAATCTACAGCCGTAGTACGAATATACTGGTGTGCGACAAGATCTATCATAGAGGGCCCTTTTATCCCATAAACTGGATTATCAGTTCGTAAAGCCATTTCCGCATAGCCGCGACACTCTTCCTCTGTTCTTTGATTCAATTCTCTTTCAAACGGGTATGTCCACACCCCTGCTTCGGACCGCCCACGTAATTTACATTTTGGACACCCATAGCGACCATTAAATTGAGTCATATTTAAGAATAAAGCCTTTGCGGGGAGATCACAGGTTCCACAAACAACTAAACCCCTTACTTTTACCGGCATCTCTGTATTAGGCACGTTCAAATAAATGCCCTCATAAACTTCTCGAAGTAAAGTCTCGATCGGTCTTAAGTACAGATTTGGCGACGGCTTTTGAGTACCAAACCACAGCCCTGCGAGTAAAATGTTCTGTGGCTTGGTTCTTTCTCGAAAAGGAAGCTCGTTGATACTCAAATAAAAGGGCCAAATTTCGAATCCTGATGATTGGAAAATAGAAACACCATCCGTATTCCACATGAACGATAAATTCAACGGCGAGTCTAAAAATTCATTATCGCGGCTGAGTTCCCTATACACATTCCCATCGTAAATATCCTCGCGATTCGCAGCATGTTTTTTCATGCGACTGTATCGGTAGCCCAAGCTTGCATAGAACCCCGGCCGATCGAATAACATCTGAAGCTGATGTATAATCGGAATTTCGATAAAATATGACACTCCTTTGTGGTCATCAGAAATTTCGCATACAGAAGTACTCGTGGCAAGTGGGGAACAGCAGACAGAGCAGTAGCAGTGCTTTATCAGTGGGTATCGAATATTCGAGAAAAGCTTGCGAAACAAGTATATACTCGTTTTTAGAACGCAGGTCTGTCCGCAGATTAACTGAATAAGGACCAAAAGGTCTGCCAGCGCCGAGTCAGTGAGGTTGTGGCATAAGACGAATGACAAAATTGCCAACGTGCATTCGCCCAACGTAATCGAAGCTCCGGCGAACAATGGCTGATCCTCATCATCTCCATTTTCTGCATCCGAATATTCATCATCATCATCAGCATCATCGAACTCGAGATCTGTACCATCATCGAATTGCAGATCATCACTGGTAGTGCTGTTTCTGTCATTCTCGCTAGCACTATCTGGAGGCGTAGAAAGTCCATGATAAAATACGAAAAATGACGTGGTAATGAATATGAGAATGGGGCAGTTTTTTTATATGGAGAGCTCACCGATTCGATATTGCATATCGTCGGCAATATTGTCGTCAAGAATTTGGTCCGGCAGACGGTTATCAGAATTCTCCGATTCACTTTCAGACGAACTGAGGGGTGTAATTAGGAAATGTTCAGTTGTGAAATAGAAATTAATATTAATACAATCTAACGCAGAATACATACTTTTGCAGTAAAAATAAATAAATAAACAAATAATTTTTTTTTAACACACCCTAATGAATACCATATACATTCCGAGCCAAAAGTAAGTTTCGATCATAATTTTCAATACTTCTCTATGGGATAAAAATCTGGGAAATATCAATCAAATTGATGGTGCTAAGACCATGGATTAGGCGTAAAATAATTGCAAAAAATTATTAAGAAGGGGACATATATATTGAGGTCGTATTTTAATCAGTGTTTTTTAGAACTATAGCGTTGATACTGTTTAACCAATTAATTTTCAGCTTTCTTTGTTGTTTACGATCAAAGTGATCTAAGGTTTAATCCTGTATCTACAACCGTTACAGAATTAAATACAGAATTAAACCTGATCTACGTAACCTCCGCATTTTTTAAATTGGAGTTTCATTGGGAAAGAACTACAAATTAAGGCATGGGAATGCGATCAGTTTTATTAATGGGGATTTGCTTAATCACCTTGATCCAGGATTTGAGGAATCAACAGAATCGGCTTCGCTGTCATCGACTATCCGAATTCGTCGCGTTCCTTGCTTACGTCTCTTTTTAATCTTGTATGAGGCGCTTCGTCCATATTGTTGGACGAATGCCGGATGCTTCGGCATTCTAAATGTGATATGAGTATTTATAATAATTTAAGTTAAATCCACTGTACTTAATAAAATAAAGTGCGAATTTTCATCTCTATTAGGGTGTGTCTAAAAAAACTTTTTTTTATTTTTCGTCGGCACCGACATGAAACATTCAAGTTGAGCCTCAAAAAACGTCAGTTAATATTTGAGACCCGTACAAAATTATTTAGAAGTGCCTCAACGACCTTTTAGATTTCCTATTTGATTAACTTGTAGATGAATGCGAGGCTTAGCAAATGAACGTCAGCATTCTTAACGGCTCATTTCACAGGGATCTCAACCCTTGGTCTTCAAATATAGGTAATTTTGAAGAGAAAAAGTAATGACACATCTATCGTTCGGGATTATAGTTTCCGAGTTATGAATTTTTTAAATTCTCTCTCATTTTCGTAAAACGAAATTTGACGCATTCAGCATCAACAGAGTCATTTCTTTCGAGTTTTTCCGACAAATTTGTCTTCAAAAATTAAAAAATTAAAAAATTCAAAAAAAAATGAAAACTACAATCGTCGATCTCGAGGATCGGCAAAAAATCGAGGGGTGTCCGGAACACATGTTTATACATCGTATTTTAATATTTAATACTTTTCGAGTGCACTTGTACATATTTTCATGAATGTACTTTTCAAAACATAAATTATTCGTAAAGAAATGATGATAAGATGGGTTATAATCGTAATGAATTTTTTATTTTCGTGATCGTCATTTAATACTCGATAAGCGATAGAAGCACGCGCGTTCTTTGAAACGTTTGACAGGAATACAATTTTGAACTACCACATAGACAATGACCGCGTTGTTTCCTGTTATTAATAAACCGCTTGTCAATGTTTGTAAGATATGCATTAAAACTTCCCGTTGAATTTTTGAATTTTTGAATTTTTGAATTTTTGAATTTTTGAATTTTTTTTGTCGGAAAGACTCGAAATGATTGTTGACGCTGCATTCGTCAAATGTCGTTTTTTCGAAAATGAGAGAGACTAAAAAAAATTCATAACTCGAAAACTATAAACGAACGATAAGTGTGTCAGCGCTATTTCCCTTCAAAATGACCTATATTTGAAGAAAAAAAGGTTGACATCCCTGTGAAATAAGCCGTTCAGAATGCTGACGTCAATTTGCTAAGCCTCGCATTCATCTACGTGTTAATCAAATGGGAAAACTAAAAGGTCGTTGAGGCCCCTCTAAATAATTCTTTATTGGTCTCAAATTTTAACTGACTTTTGTTTAGGTTAAACATAAACGTTTCATGTTAGTGCCGATGAAAAAAAAAACTTTTTTTTAGACACACCCTAATCTATATTGCTTGATATGATATTGCTTGCTTCAGATCAAGACTTTTATTGGTGAGTCTCGTAACTTTCTTCGTTATTTACGTTTTTGTACGGTGCTCTGAATAGTAGATGTTAAGTAATTGCGAGAAAAAATACTGATATTTCGCAATCATTTATCAAGATCCAGAACAAATTAGTTAGACTCGGCCGTCTTTGATTATCGATGGTTCTGTAAATCGAAAATCGGAATAAGAGACGTTGAATAATTGCACGATAAATTGTTTGTTTTTATCTTGAACAATTTTCGAAATCGAGAAATTTATAGCTGTGGGTAGAAACGTCCTTCGTTACCGACGTTTTTGTAAGTCGGATCTCGAAATAAAAGACATTTAATTGCGACAAAAGAAATCGAAATTTTCAAAAACATTTCTCGAGATCGAAAAATTCATATACTTGAAACTCTAAATAAGTGACGTTAAATAATTTTTTTAAAATTGTGACCTTCATATAAATCGTCAGAGATCGTGAAGTATTATCAAAGGTCGTGATGAAAATGCATAATACGGACTCACTGAATTAATTAGTAGTTCTCCGGAAGTGTCCTCCCGAAACTATTTTGAGTCAGCACAGCCGAACTGCTGATGATACGACCTTTCACCAGGATATTTGGACCAGCTTTTTATTCTGTCAAAGTTTTATAAGTTCGTCTGATGTTGAAGCTTTGTATATTCGGAGATGTTGAATCACAAAATCACAGGACTTTTTTTCAGCTCCGCCTGTGAGAGAGACGTTGAATAATTACGAAAAATAATAAAAAGTTTCATAAACATTGCTCGACTCCGAAAAATGTATCGACGAGGCTCAAATTTTCCTTCCTTATCGACATTATTGTACATTAGAGCTCGGAATAAGAAACGTTGAATATTTTTAGGGAAAAAGTTCGATTCTTCGCAAACATCTTGAGTTTGTACATTTTTTCAATCGAATCTCGAAATGTGAGACGTTGAATATGACTAAAAAAAACGCGAATGTGATGGGAATTGTCAGAAATCACGAAAGATTAACAAAGATAAAAATACACAACATAGACTCACTGAATTTGGTTGGCAGTTCTCCGGAAGTGTCCTCTAGACTCCGTGACACCTCGGGAAACTACTTACCGTTGACACAGCTAACCAGCTTGATGAACAGCCCTGTCCCCAGTATTCAACGAATTTGTTGTGCCGTGTAGGGTTCGTATGATCTCGAAGCTCTGTAGGTTCGGAAATGTCGAAGCACAAAATCACAACCCTTTTTTATGCGCTTCTGCCTGTGACAGCACCGCGTTCAATTGTAAGAGCAACGTCAGACCGTTTGATGCGATGTTGATTAAATGAATTTCAATAGTCATGGCAATGAAAAAAGAAACATTTATTTCCCTATGTTCAGGCAGAACTGAATAAATATCTATCTCCAATGCTCTCTTCAAATCAATGAGAGGAGTTGGCAATGAAAAAACATAATGTTAATCTCGCTGTATTCAGGCAGAAATTTAAAAAAAATGATCGATCGTAAATGCTCTCTTCTTATATTTAATGAGATAATCAGTTGCCATGACAACATTGCAATTTTTCTAATCAACATCAATTATTCTCCTGGTGCTCTTGCGGTCGGATGCGCGGTACTCTCACAGCCGAATGCATAAAAAAAGGGTTGTGATTTTGTGCTTCCACATCTTCGAACCTGCAGTTTCGACATCGCTGAACCAACGAAGCTTCGATATCATACGAACCTACGGAACAAAAAGCTCGTAGAGCACTGGTAACAGGCCTGCTCATCAAGCTGTCTAGCTGTGTTAACGGTAAATAGTTTTCCGAGGACTCCAGGAGTTCAGAGGACACTTCCAGAGGACTAACAACAAATTCGGTGAGTCCATGTTGTACATTTTCATCGCGATCTTTAATAATCTTTCGCGAGCTGTGACAATTCGCATCAATTTCGCGTTTTTTATTTCGAAGTGTTTCCTCGTCCGGAAGGTGGACGAATAAATGGTCATTATTCGTCTGATAATTTGCCAAATTCATTAACTTTTTACCGTAACTTCTTGTTTTATTTTTTTTCCCCGTTTTTTCTTTTTTCAATAAAATAAACCATTTTTGTTCCCTCCTACTTTCAAGGATTTTTTTTAAATTTTACAATTTTTTTTTCCTTTTTTTTCTGAAATTCATCAATATTTTCTTTTTCTCAATACTTCTAAAATTTCGTAAGATTTTTTTAGGGTCTCTTTAGATTTCTAGAATTTCTTTAAATTTCAAAAAGAAGATTTTTTTGATTTCCTATAATTTCTGATAATTTCAAAATTTTCCAGTTTTTGTTTGAATTTCTAAGTTTTCTAGGATTTTTCAAGGTTTCTTACGATTTGTCAAGATTTAAAGGATTTCCTAAGATCTGAGGGATTTCTCAAAATTTTTAGAATTACTTAAGATTATAATCTAGAAATCGTGAGAAATCCTATAAATTTCTAGGGTTCCTTGAGATTTTAATAATTTCTTAACTCTTAGAATTTCTGAAGATTTCTCAAGATTAAAAAAAAATTTACAGATTTTTAAGTCTTTTTATATTCTAAAAAAAATTGCTATCATCATTATAAAAATAATTTGAAGCATCTAACAAAAAAAAATCAGTAAAAAGTTAATGAATTCAGCTAATTTGTCAGACGAATAATACCCATTTATTCGTCCGGCTTCTGGTCGAGCAGCCACAGCCTTTTTATTTTGTCATATTTAACGATTGAACAAACGTACGAGACATTTTGCGAAAAAACGAACTTTTTTCTTGAAAATGTTCAATTCTGAGCTCAAATGTACAGTAATGTCGATAAAGAAGGAAGCTTCGAACCTCGTCAATATATTTTTCAGATTCAAGCAATAGTTAGGAACGTTTTAATCTTTTTTCATAATTATTCAACGTCTCTCTCACAGCAGGAGCTTAAAAAAATTCCTGTGATTCTGTGCTTCAACATCAGACAGACGTACAACATTTTAACGGAATAAAGAACTGTTTGAATTCCGGGGATAGGTCGTTTTGTCATCTGTTCAGCTGTGCCAATAATAGACAAATAGTTTTGGTAGGACCCTTGCAGAAGACTACCAACGAATTCGGTGAGTTCGTATTGTGTATTTTCATCACGATCTTTGATAATATTCCTAAATCCCTGACGACTTGTATAAAATTCACAGTTTTTGCTTCCTCGAGGAGGAAGCTTTGTTTTCGTAAAAAAAAAAAAATCTTAAGATTTTCATGACAGGGCTCTGAAAATGGTCCAAAAAGTCGAGTGATTTAGAAAAAATATATGCGTGTGTCTGTTGTGTGTGGTCGGCATGCAATATTCAAATCTACATATCTCAAGAACGGCTTTATCAATCGAGCTGAAATTTGGTGCAAATGTGGAGCAGGTAGACACATTTGTTAGTGATCATTAAAAACATTAGAACATCAGTTTAATTTTTATTCAATTTTAAAGTTTTTAAAAAAAGTCTGTATGTTATATAATTGCCGTAAAATTTTTGCTACCACGCCAAATAATTTGTTACAAATAAAGTTAAACGAGGATTGATATTTAATAATGGAATAAAAAAATTAAAAATTAAAAATAACGGAATAAACCTATAGATTAGGTTTTTACAGGGTTTTTGAATTTATCAAAAAATTTACGTTTTGCTAACTCGCGTCAAATCATATCAAATGAACGAAAATTTTCTACAAACGAAAAATTACATTCAGCGCAGCTATGCACCAAATTTGATGATAATTGGAAAATGGGTTCGGATTTTACGGTCTTTTAAATTTGTGGAAAAATGTACGTTTTTCGAGTATAAAATGTTCATAACAAAGAGTTTCCAGCCTGGCCTACGAATTTCTCGAGAAATGTTTTCGACAATATCGTCTCATTTTATCGCAATTAAATGTCTTTTACACTGAGCTCCGATTTAAAAAATAGTCGGTAACGAAGGACGTTTCTACCCACATCTGTAAATTTCTCGATCTCGAGAATTGTTTACGAAAAAAACAAACCGTGTTCGATTATTTCGAGTTTCGATTTATAAAAACATCGATAACCAAGGGCTTTTAGATAAATATATTGTTTTCGAGAAATGTTTACAAAAAATTGAATTTTTTCGCTTGCAATTATTCCACATCTATTATTTTAAGCATCGATTTACAAGAAAGTCAATAACAAAAGGAGATAATCTCGAGTTATTTCTCGTTCCTCATTCCGCTTTAGATAATTCTTTTTCTTTGCCTCGTGCGAAATCTTCTTTATACTAGTATGATTGCAATATTCACCTCATCAGAAAAAGTTTTATCGGACTAGTGTTGTAATTAACTATTTCCCAACAGTTCTCCCGTCCTCGACGCCGGGGACTGTAGGACAAATGTTTGCTCTTGTACTGTATACCGCTGATAAAACAACCGATGTGGTTAACAAGGACCAAATCAAATACAGCAAAGACGGTAAAGATGTAAGTGTTTTGTGTGGGCGAAAATACTACAAGGCGAAAATTATTAAGGACAGTGGTAAGTTTTATCCTTCAACGATTAATATCCTATACATTCTCAGCCAAAAATAAGTTCCGATCGGAATTTTGAATATTTTGCAACGCGATTAAAGTCTGAAAATTCAATCAAATTAAAGGCACTAAGACCAGGTTTTTTGCATTATAATAATTGTGGAAAGTTATAAACAAATTGATTTTCAAAAAATCTTCATTAAATATAATCTTTAAAATATAAAATAATCTGCAAAAAAAATCTTCACAAATCGCCAGAAAACTTTGATTTTTTTAATATCTTACTCATTATTTTTTGCTTTTTACAAAGCTTCCTCTATGAGGAAGCCAAAATCGATCAACATACTTCCTCATAGAGGTAGGTTTCTAAAAAGCAAAAAATAATGAGAAAGCAATTTGCAAGGTTCTACTTTGCAGGTTTTTTTTTAATGCTATAACTCTAACGGTTCAAGCAACTGTTGTAAAATTTTGCGTGTGAAATTTAGAGTATGTCAATGTTCAGCACTAAATTTAGGCGAAATCGATAAAGTAATTCAGATTTTATAGAAATTCGTATTTTCATAATTTATTTTACAGAAATTCGCATTTTTTCACTTCCTCTATGTGGAAGCCAAAGTTGGCGATCACATTACCGCTTAGAAGTAGCTCTGTGAAAGGTGGAACATGAGGAAGCAATCTGCAAGGCCCGACTTTGCACCATTACCTCTTTTGCACCTCTTTGAGGAAGCCAAAATCTGGAAAATTTTGGGATTTTTATATCTAAGCCACGTTTTTCTACACCTTTCAGAGTATATTTAAATAGATTATTTAAAAAATCCGAGACATTCGTTTATTTTTTACATTAAAAATCGGATTCATTACGAATGACCCATAACTTTTATTCTTCGCAACGTTAATGGAGTTGATTTCTTTCCGATTTTTATCCCATTGCGATATATTCGAAATTCTCATTGAAGCCAATTTCCGCTGGAATGTACAGGTGAAATATCCTTAAGGTGATGTGAAATGGATTCGGTCGGTAACAAAAACTGTAATTCAATATTCTACGAAAAGCGCGATCTCAGTCTAACAATTACGTAGTTCACTGTTGTCATTTTTTTTCTGAAATATCATCCATCTCGACAAAATTTAGGTTGTCCAAAATGAACCTATATCTCCCGCACTCGTAGCGACAATGCGAAGGCGTCGTTGTTTAACATCACCTTGATAAAAAGTCAACAGTAAATTTAATTTTTTTTTTTTTTAAGATAATAAAGAGTGGTTGCAGCAACTTGTGGTTTCCGAAGACGGTGAAATGATTATGAGTGAGAAACCTCGTGGAAAATCGACGAAAAGCGTCTCAGCAAAAGCTCGCGATAAAGCAAATTCTGTGGACAAAAAGTCTGTAGCTAAGACAATGGATCTTGAAGTGATGCAACTAGCAAGAACGTCCGCCAGATCGACGAAGCAACGTGCAGCTGATGAATCTGTAAGCAAACATAGTGAAGCGGATGAATTTAAAAGCAAGAAAAACAAAGCGGCTGAATCCAAAAGTAAGCAAAACAAAGAGGCTGAATCTAAAAGTAAGCAAAACAAAGAGGCTGAATCTAAAAGTAAGCAAAACAAAGAGGCTGAATCTAAAAGTAAGCAAAATAAAGAGGCTGAATCTAAAAGTAAGCAAAACAAAGAGGCTGAATCTAAAAGTAAGCAAAACAAAGAGGCTGAATCTAAAAGAAAGCAAAACAAAGAGGCTGAATCTAAAAGTAAGCAAAATAAAGAGGCTGAATCTAAAAGTAAGCAAAACAAAGAGGCTGAACCTAAAAGTAAGCAAAACAAAGAGGCTGAATCTAAAAGAAAGCAAAACAAAGAGGCTGAATCTAAAAGTAAGCAAAACAAAGAGGCTGAATCTAAAAGAAAGCAAAACGAAGAGGCTGAATCTAAAAGTAAGCAAAACAAAGAGGCTGAATCTAAAAGAAAGCAAAACAAAGAGGCTGAATCTAAAAGTAAGCAAATCAAAGAGGCTGAATCTAAAAGTAAGCAAAACAAAGAGGCTGAATCTAAAAGTAAGCAAAACAAAGAGGCTGAATCTAAAAGTAAGCAAGACAAAGAGGCTAAATCTAAAAGTAAGCAAAACAAAGAGGCTGAATGTAATAGCAAGCAAAACGTGGTGGCTGAATCTAAAAGTAAGCAGAGCAAAGTTGCATCTAAAAACACGTTAAAACTTGATCAATCCAGGATCAAGCAAAGTAAAAGGGCTGAAGAAAAAGAACAAAAGAATGGATCGAAAGGATATGAAGAAAATGAATTGCAAGACGAGCATAATAGCGAAGATGAAGACGAGAATAGCGATAAAGACGAGGATAGAGATGAAGACGAGGTACAAGACAAAAGTTCAGATGAAGAGGTACAAGGCGAAAGTTCTGATGAAGACAAGACACAAAGCAAAGGTTCAGCAAAAAATATTAGACAAGACAAAAATCGAGATGAAAATGACGGACCAGTCCGAAATGGAGATGAAGATGAAGTAGAAAACGAAAACAGAACAAACGAAGACGATGAAGGACCGGAATCATCAATTCAAAACGATGAGCTTGAAATTGATGAAAGACGAGACCCAGGACGTCGTGAATGTAATAATGAAGAAGATGACAGCGATGGCGAAGGTGATGACTATGACGATGACATGATTGAAGGACAGCGGAAACGGAAGATGAATAGAAAACGCCCTCTCGCGGTGACCGATAGCGATACCGAAGCACTGCAGAGTCACGAGGTGGTATCAAAAACATCTGAAAAACGAAGATGCTTATGGACCGATATTGTCAGACAACAACTTCCTTCAAGTATATTGCATTTTGTTACCGCCAAAAAAAAATAGAAGTTTAAAATGAACCACCTTAGTCTATATAGTTATGGAGTATTGAAGAAGTAACTTTAAATAATATTTTTTATGTAGTATCTGCTGACATGATCAAATGTGCGGAGGTTTTTACGACCGTTCTTCGTATCCAGTACGAAGAACAAGCAAAGTCCAATGCTATGGATTATACATGCGGTAATAAGTGATTTTACTTAGATATAAACGATTCGAAGTTATTACCGAGTTATAATAGTAACTAAACATTTGTTTATTAACGAGTGGCCTGATTCCAAGAATCCTGTAGGTGAATTACAAATTCCGATCTACTGTTTAGTGAATTGACTTTGAACAGGCACACTAGGTAGTCTACAGCCAGACGTTGTTTTTCAAATAATTATATTTGAGAAACAAGGTATTCTTCACGTAAATAATTACCATCTGTAGAGCTCAACATTGTCTCGGTTTCATTGTAATTCTTTTCATAAATCAAGTTATAATCACTTTGAAATTATCCTTATTCGTCTTGCATAGGTTGCCGGCCCTTCGAGTGTTCCAAATCTAAAAGAAATGTCTAGTTTCGGAGGTGATTCTAAAGTACGTACATGATATACACTGTTGAAAATCTACTTAAAAAAGTCCACACCACCGGCGTTTAACACCGTATATTTTTAACAGTGTAATTTTAGTCAGTGACAATGACCTCTAGAAATCGGTGGTCTTAACATTAAGCTTGCCACACAGATTTGTTTCTCAATGTAACAGATGCAAGCATCGTTAATATTTCATCAAATTGATTCCTAACCTTGTTACTTGAGGATAATTTGAATACACTGTTAAAAATCCGGTGTTAAAAAATTAACACGGTGTGGACTTTATGAACACCTATGCGGTGTACCATAACGTCAACTCCGTGTTAATGGCCGGTGTTGAATAGCTGATGTCCATTTGCATTTTAACCTCAAAACATTGAACACATTTTATTTAAAAATAGCTAAATGAGATTCAATTATGTTCCTTGGATTTTATTTGTGCAACGATTCTGCATTGATTGCTAACAATTAATTGGTTTTCATCGACTTATTTAAAATATAAATGGGTTTTGAGGTGGGAGCCCTATAATTTCAGCACCACCCGCTTGTTTAAATTTAACACGTGAATGTGTTATGTGAAATGTGTTATTATTAACACCAAATCAGTCAACACTAGTTACAAGCCCACACTAATCGCGTTTAACGCTCCGGATTTTTAACAGTGTACTCAACTGCAGGAGTTTCGCAAAATATATTATAGTCATAACAAAATCTCAAAAATACAGTTTTAAAAAATGGTGCCCTTACCTATTTTCAGCCAGATATCATTTGATATGCTGTAATTTCCAAGAAAAAAAAAGATATCCCCGTGTAAGTTTTTTTTTATTTATGTTTTGAGACAACTTCTGCTCCCAAAACTGACAAAAAATAATAATTCGTAGACTGGGTACAAGAGTGGATGGCAAATCCTATTCCCAGAGACCTATATATGGTTGAGGGAATGTTTGCATAGAAAGTAACTGCATATGTCTCATATGATTTCCACTGATAGATATTACACATTTAGTATTACCAGGTTCTAAGAATACTGTATCATCTATAGATTGAACTACAACGCAATTCAGGCCTTTTCGTCGATAAGGTTGAATTGGAAAATGTCCTGGAATTTGACGATAAGCCGCGGACTATGGTTCGTCGGTTAATGCGATTGATCGTTGGCGACGCGGAACTTCTGAAACTGTCAGCAGGCGGAAGAGGTCAGAGACCAGGAATTCCGAAGGAGATACGAAAAGTCGTATTAAGTACGAATTGCTGATATATTAAACTGGGGAGAGTACGATATCCGGGGCGCCGAATTTTGACGCTTGTTTCCGGTAGTACTTCTCATTGGGAACAAAAAAGTTCATATAGACTATAGTCCTAACTATTTTAGTTTCCGAGATATTTAATTTTTTAAGATTTTAATTCGTATAATTATAACATCTTCGTCTCTGACTTTCCTGCGTTCGATTTTATTGAAATTTGGTATATAATGATTATTGAGGGTGCTGATTACGAATATGCCCATAAAATTAAAAAATTCAAAATGGCGCATTCAATATGGCGGAAAAAATATCAAAAAATTACTTTATTTAATGAAACTTAATATCCTCAATGTTATCCTTCAATTTGACCATTGGACTTTAATATATCGACGAAAAGAATGCGAAAAGCAGGAGTGGTATTTTTTTTTTGGGCCTTATTTTCAGGAGTTATGACGCATCGAAGAAAAAAAAACAATTTTTATGCGTTTTTCCAAATTGGACCGTTGCAGAATGATCTATGGACGAAAAGAATGTGAAAAGCAGGAGTGGTATTTTTTTTTGGGCCTTATTTTCAGAGTTATGACGCATCGACGAAAACAAAAACCATTTTTTTACGTTTTTCGAAAGTTGACCGTTGCAGAATGCTATATGGACGAAAAGTTTGCAAAAAACAAGAGTGGTCTTTTTTTTGGGCCTTAGTTTCGGAGTTATGACGCATCGAAGTAGGGCGGATACACAGTATGTACTTTTTTCATTTTTTTTTTTTTCAAATGGTGGATCCAATATTTATATTTATATATTAATATTTACCTGTCTATGAGGATATTGAAAAAAAAAAGATTTGCTGGCACTATATTAACAAATGATTTACTGACTCAGCAAAATTATTCCCTCCGTGTAAGATTATTAGGTCAACTATTTTTGTTTCCGAGATAATAAATTTGTAAGAATATAATTAAACAATAACGTTCAATGAATATAATTTGCAGACTATTTGCGTTAACCAGAATGCACCACGTGGAGGTTGTCTGCTTAACATTCCTTGGCCCTGATAAGGGCCGTTTTAGTGTTTTGTGTGCGTTGTGTGTGAGCGTGCGCGCGCACAGAGATCAGGACCCATGGTTCGTCACTTCCACGGTATTTTTTGACTCCAAACCCTCTCTATGCGCGCGCACATGAGTGTGCATGCGTGTTTTTAAAAGGCGTCTTCGTCAAAAGTTTCGTCGATGTCCGAAGTTTCGTCTGCGGACAATTCTTCGAATTCCTCGTCGATCGTCTGTAGCCTCGCACGCTTCGCAGGAACTGCATCCTCCAATCCTTCGGATTCCACGGTGGGAGGATCGAAGACTTGCAGTTCCAGACCCATTTGCCTCACTCCATCAACAACTCCTGGATAAACGCGTTTTATATCTAGAAGAAACTGCATTATTTGCGAGCCAAGGTCGTCTTTGTAATCTTTGTCCAAGTGCTGCTGCCTGTAATAGTGCAGTGCCATGTACTGGTGGAGGAGCTTCGGTGTTCGACGACAAAGTATAGCTCGCTTGAGCAACTTGTTTTGATTTTCGAGGTCGTTAATAGTATTAGCGGGATTCTCTCTGCTCACGTATTCACCGATACTGTGGTTCGTTGCCAGGTGAACCGTATTGGCATTGAAAAGGTTTTCCACGTCAATATATTGTCTTGCGCTGTCAGTGCAAACCTGACTCGTATCTTTCGCGACATACTTGCTAATATATGCCCATAGCTCTGCCTTGCTCTTCGAATTCACGCGGAAGAATACGCCGACCTTGTCTTCTTTACAGTAAGATGTCTTTACTTGTCAAGACCGAGTACTGTTGTCGTCATTTGCTGTGTAATTCTCCCGCGATGGTACTTTTGTTTGGTGAGGAATGTCTCGTCGATCTGCACAGTTTTGCCTTCTCCCCCAAGGCATATTTCGTCGTTCGAAGCGATGACCTCTGCTACTTCGCGACAATAACTGTAATAGTCAATTACTGTGGATCGACTCAGTTCTTCCTCGTTTTTGTGTTTTCGCCAGCCGAGCAGATCCCGATGCAGTACCGACACTTTTGTTTTTGCAACAAATGCGATTATTATCGCAAGAACCTCGCAGATTTTTATGCGGCAATGTGTTCCGTCGAAAAATGTGCCACAGCACGGATTCTCGACTCGTCGACATTGCTGTGCACCCTTTCGCTTCGATGATTTCGATGAGCATCGCCATGTCCATCCCAGTTTCCTCTCACTTTGAATCTCGACTTTCATCGGCAAACCACAGCATGTGGGAGGTATCGATGTTTTTGCGGGGACAAGCCCGATTTCCTCCAAGAACGCGATAGCATTTTCGTCACTGTCGATAAGGCCATGGTACGAACAAAACGGAGAAAAATGCTTGAGCTTGCGACGAATCGTAGGATGCATCGCGGACATCGTCAGTATGTATGTATGTGTAATGAAATTGTATGTTTAAGTGATGGTGCGTAATGAAGTTTAATGTATGTGCGAATGAGGACGTTTGAGTGTCTCGTAAAAATCGTGTGTGATCAGAACTCTCGTACTAAACACTTAGACAGCAAGTGGCTGGAAATGAAGAAAATGAAAACGTAAACAAACTCCCACCACCTGACCGCCTGAGGAATGTGAACGAATGTACTCCCAAAACAAAACAATTCCCCCGATGTTAAAGAATGCGGAGAAGTGATGATGAAGCAGAGGGGAGGGTAGGAGGGGTGGGGGGCGCTGTGAGAGAGTAACGTGGCGGGTGGGGGGTGTGGAATCTGACGGGGTCCAGGGGCAGAGCCCCGGCGGAGTCCCGGGGCGGAGACCCCGGCGGGGTCCAGGGGCGGAGCCCCCGGCGGGGTCCAGGGGCGGAGCCCCGGTAGGGGGTTGGGCGGCGGAGCCCCCCCAGAACGAATTATTATTATTATTATTATTATTGTTGTTGTTGTTGTTTTTGTTGTTGTTGTTGTTGTGTCTCGGTCCAAGATAAATCTACGGTCAAATCCTGGCACCCCGAAAATCGTAATACTGCCCATTTTTTACACCATATTAAAATCTTAAAAATTAAATATCTCGGAAACTAAAATAGTTAGCACTATATACCTAATGAACTTTTTTGTTCCGTATGAAAAGTACTACCGGAAACAAGCGTCGAAATTCGGCGCCCCGGATATCGTACTCTTGCCATTAAACTTTACAGTAGCCTCTCGCTAAGTGCACGCTCGGCAAGTGCTCGCTTAGGCGTCTTTCCCGCTATCCCACGCTGGTGGACTTCCCCCACCAAGAGTAGAAATCTCGATTGGCGGAGCGCCGAGTCCGGCCGAGCTCTCTACTGAGTCCGCGGAGAGGTGGTAACTCAGTAAGTGCTCGTTTCCTCTCCTACAGCCCCGTAAGCGAGCACTTGGCGAGAGGCTACTGTACTAATATTTTTGAACGCGATCTTCGTTATTAGGCCAGCATTTATTAATTCTGGCCTAATAGACTTCTATTCACCTCGAATAAACTTTTTAATTTGGAAGTAATATACCTACTGAGTAGTAAATATATTCAAATCTAAGAAATATGTATTTTGTTTCAATTTATATTTATTAGCTCGTAGAAAAAATATGTTATAGTGAAATGTACTTTTCTTCGTGTTGAAGAAAAATATATTCACCTTGAATGATTTTTTCTTTCTGTTTATAAAATAAATGAATGTGTAAATTCATTCCCAATGAATCAAATACACTCGTTCTTTCTATTCAACAAACATATATTTGAGTTGTTGTTTTTCGATTTAACAAACATGTATCTGGGTTAACTAAGTTTTTCTTTTTATTCGATAAACATATATTCACTTCGATTATACTTTTCTTCTTATTAAGCACATATATAATCAAGTCTCATACATAAAAAATAACGTTGATTTAAATAAGTAAATCCTTAATAGAGAAATTATGTCCAATGATTAAAGAAAATAAATACATATTGGATTCGAAGAAAGTTCTAATTGATTTATTTTAAAAAAATACTGAATACATGCATTTAGTTGTTTTAACTAGATCTTTTTCCGGTTTAAGAAAGTATTTAGTACAACGAATATAATATGTTTTTAGTGTCCGCTACACAGTAAAAGATGCTTTAAATAAATAAATATGTACGAAATAAGTAAACTGCAAAATTGAATGAAATACATATTTGTTCCAGGGAAATTACATTTTCGTTGATTCAAATAAAAAAAATTTAAGGGGGGGGGGATAGGGTTCGTGAAAAATTTTGCTATACCAAATTTTGAATGTAGAACATTGAAATTTTTTTTCCTATATGTTTTATAAAAAAAATATATCGCCCTCCTGAAAATTAATTTTATTCCTGTTTTTAATAGATATAAAATTAAATCAATAAAATGAATCGTTCCAGATTTTCGATATCATTTAATTTGCGGAGTACAAAACATCAACGAGGCTAAATTTTTTTTTTTTTTTTTTTCGGGTCGAAGTATGTTGTTTGGATGACCGATACACATATAGGAAAAAAATTTCAATTTTCTACATTCAAAATTTTGTATAGCAAAATTTTTCACGATCCCCCCCCCCCCTTAAATTGATAATTTTTGTTAATATTACTAAATCTTTTTTTCTGAGTGAGATTTTATCAACCATGAAAAACATGAGAAAGCAACGTTCAAATTTAATTTACAGAATTTTCAATATAAATAATAATGAACGTCATTATTAAATAGAATTCGTGAGGAAGAATACTGCTGAAGGAACAGAGAGATTGAGTAGGACCGACTACATACGCACGCTGAATTGCATGTGTTCGACGCTGCGCTCGCAAGCAAAGTCCGCGTTGGCACCAAAAACAAATCCCAATACTTCAGCGATCAATCCTGATTCTTGAAAATTTTAATAACGGCTCTATGATGGTCCTTCTTCTTCGTTTTTCAAATTATTAATCTGTTCAGTGTACTTTCTAACTTAGTTCTGTTATACGTGACATAATTATAATTCTATATTTGTTCCTCATATTTGTATTTAAAGGTATTCCAAATAAAAAAGTTGTATATAAAAACTGTGAAAAAGACACTTTAATACTTCTATACCACTTCAAAGATACGAGAGTTTATGACCTTTTCCAAACACATCTCAATAAATCGATCATACATGAAAACCCTGTTGATTCGAGATCTTAAAGATAAATAACAAGCCACGTTAATGCTTCTATAATATCTGATGTACTATGTGGATTGGTAAAGTCATAAATTCACAAATAATGCACGTTAATATTTCGATAATACTTCGAACTTATGATATCCGGTCTTTGAAACTCATATCTCAATAACTTGATTATATTTGGAAGACGTGTAGATTCGAGATCTTGAATATAAATAATAAGACACGTTAATACGCCGATAATACTTTAAATACTCTGTGGACTCGTAAAATTGTAGGTCCTGAAACAATACATGTTAATACAACATTCATACATCTTAATACTTTGATCATTTTTGAAAACCGTGTAATAGATTCACAATATTAATGATAAATAATATGACACGTTTACACCTCGGTGATACTTAGAGGCAATGTTTTTGGTCTTAGACAAACTTGGAACTCAATATTTCGATCATACTTAAAAGCCGGGTAGAATCGAGATATTAGATACGATTAATAAGACACGGTAATACTCGGTAATACCTTATATACTTAATAATAAGTTTGTAAAGTCATACACGTTAATACCTCGATAATACGCCAAACTTATGATATTTTGTGGTCTTCGAGAAACACATATCTCAATACTTCGATCATACTTAAAAAACCTGTACATTCGAGATCTTAAATGTGAATAATAGGTCGCGTTGATACCTCGGTAATACTTCGAGACAATGAATGTTTTTGGTCTTAGAAAAACTCGGATCTCGGAATATTTCGATTATACTTGAAAGCTCGGTAGATTCGAGATATTAGATACGATTATTAAGACACGTTAATACTCTGTAATACCTGATATATACTCTGTGGATTGGTAAGATTGCAGAGTCGTAAATATTAATACACATTAATACCTCGATAATAGGCCAAAATTATGATATTTTGTGGTCTTCGCGAAATACATATCTCAATACTTCGATCATACTTGAAAAACATGTAAATTCGAGATCTTAAATGTGAATAATAGGACACGTTGATACCTCGGTGATACTTCGAGACAATGAATGTTTTTGGTCTTAGAAAAACTCGGATCTCAATATTTCAATTATACTATAAAGCTCGGTAGATTCGAGATATTAGATACGATTATTAAGACACGTTAATACTCGGTAATACCTGAAATACTCTGTGGATTGGTAAAATTACGGAGTCTTAAATAATACACGTTAATACCTCGATAATAGGCCAAAATTATGATATTTTGTGGTCTTTGCGAAACGCATATCTCAATACTTCGATAATACTTGAACAAACTGTAAATTCGAGATCTTAAATGTGAATAATAGGACGCGTTAATACTTCGATAATGCCTTGAATTAAAATATTCATTCGGTATTGCTCAGTCCACTAGACAAGACCTAGCATACTTCAATTCTAAGACTCTCCTAATATTTAAAAAATATTATTTCAATACTTTGGTTTTTGCGCGGGTAATGTTTCCATCATGGTGATAGGGTTTAAACTTCATTCTAAATTTAGTTTTCGTACACGTTACATACCAGTTGATTTCCGATAATTCCGCACCATATGTTGGCACTGAACCGATGCTGGCAACGACCTCGTTCATGGGGTGCATTAGGATTTTCATGCGCGTAGTGGTGCTCGTTGTGGCAATTACTAATTCCGAAATCGTCAAAATTTGATTCGTCCGTAAATAAAATCACATTGACAAATTCAGGGTCAGCCTCATGGCGAGCAACAAGCCATTCACATAAAGCGAGGCGATCCTCCATGTCCGCTTGATCCATAACATGAATCGGATTTTGATGAAATGGTCGGAATCCATCTGCACGGGTTATACGGTTGACGGTGGAGTAACTGATATCAAATTGACGACCGACGACTCGCGAGCTCGTACCCACGTCATCGTGGAACGCTTCTAGGACACGGTCTTCAAATCCTCCACGATATTGTGGATTGCGACCACCACCTGCAGGTACACGGTGCGGTACAATATCGGCTGCAATATACAGCCGATCGTTTAAGTTCCGCATGACTCGCGTGGTTGGATGCCAACGATTCGGAAAAAGATCCGCATATCTACGAACCGCCGCTTCATAATGTTCTTCGGTCCACCCAATAGCCTTCGCCATATCGGCGTACTCTTGACGCGTATAATTTGCCATGTATAACGAACTATTGCAACTGACGCGGTAGCATGAGAAAACCACTGATAGTAACAAAAACAATTGAAGATCGTCACGAGGAGACAGAAAGGGGAACGTGAGTCCTTTGTTTAGAATTTTAAAGCAATTGACGATCGGCGACTTGTAACAATTCTTGAGCGAGAAAACGCTACAATGTAGTAAATTCTTAACATAATTCTGAGAATTAAACTATTCTTAAGGTGGGTCGCCTACCACCGTGATAATTAAACGCTATTTAGAAGATGCATCTATGTGAGTGTTAACGCATACCGGAGATCGACTATGTCAATGTAACGCCTCTGATGCGGACGAGAATAATTTTTATTTCATTATGTTGTACGTGTGAGTTGATGCTAATCTCGTAATGTACAAATTAGCTATGGAGAGATTCCGAAATTATGTAATGACGTATCCGTTGTTTTCGAACTCCAATTATCATTTGACGAAGATTTAGTCCTTGCGTCGTTCTGCTCGAGTACTATGTCGACGTGACGAGCATCGGAGATAACGTCTCCGTAGTTTTCGAAGCCCAGGTGTTGTTTGTCGAAGATCTCGTTCCACACGAGTACTACTTCAAGATACCGATGATCTCGGATGGCAGCTCCGTAGTTTTCAAAGTCTAGGTGTCATTTCAGTTAGATCTCGATGTGCAGAAGAGGAACGCCGACGTGCCGACGATCTCAGCTGATGGCTTCGTGGTTTTCAAGGTATAGGTGTCAGTTCACTTAGGCCTCGTTATGCACAAGCACTACGTCGACGTCCCTATGCTCTGTGATAACGTCTCCATAGTTTTCGAGATCCAGGTGTCGTTTGACGAAGATCCCGTTGAGCACGAGTACAACGTCGACGTGCCGACGATATAAGATCACGGCTTCGTAATTTTCGAGGTATAGGTGACATTTCACTTAGACCTGTCCGAATCGCACTGCTCAAATCATCCCGGGCACATACAGCGTTATCGCTGAAAGTCACGACGATAACGGCGAGAGTTCACGTGACACATTGCTCGACATCCCGGCGAGGAGTCGGATAAGTACCTTATGATTAAGCAAAACCACGTTCGATCGAAAAAAATGCACTAAATAATAATAACAATAATAATTAAAATAATAATAATGATAGTAATAATAACGAAATCGTTCTTTGGGGAATATAACGAATATTTGCTACTCTCCAGTTATTTTAATATCATAGTTTGACATTTGTGGCGTGACCGAGTAGCGTTTTAAAAACAAAACATAAAACCGTGACAACTTGTACTTGCGTTTGGTCTTGCGAATTTAGTCCTTGCGTTTGGTAGGATGACACGCGCACGGCTGAGTAGCATAGTTATCATTAAGTATTTATGGAGGCAAAGAAATAATTTACGAGTCTCCGATCGGGGTCATGAAAATGCTTCCAAGGATCGGGAAACATGGGCAGCAAGGTTACATTCATCTCAATTTTGTCCAAACAAGAATCGTTGTTTTCAATCGTCACAAGTTTCGGAAAAGTAAATAATATTCGTAAGCAATTGGAATGGCCACGGAATCCGACGATGAACGGAATAAAGCTCAAGGCATCGCAACTTTTTATTATGAAGATGACAGCCGCCAATGGAAATATCGTGTGTCTAAAGGCCAATCGGTGTATCCTCTGTGTATAAGCATAGAGCTTCCGCCCTTCTGATTTTAGACACGCGATATGATCCTCAAACTGATTACTAAGAAGACACATTTTATTTCGGAGTCCGTTTTTCGAAAACGGTTGGAGACAGCCATTTTCATTATTGGGGATTATATATAAACAAAATCTGCCATGGGAGAAGTCCGTAGGATGAAAAACAGCAGAGTTATTGCGTGCCAAAGTTCATATTCCGTCTCAGTTACAAGTACCGTAGAGTTACCAAACGTATCTCACAAATCGTGACAGATGGCCTCTCTTATTTATTAATATTATATATTACTTACAATTAGACGACAGATCGATCGCCGCTGTCGCGAATTTTTTCTATTATCAAGATGAGAGCCGCCAATGGAAATATGATGGAAAATTTTAACAGTATGACCGATTTGCGTCAAATTATATTTAAGCTAAATCTGCAAAAAATTTCAAAACTTTTTTTTCGTGTTGTCATTTTTATCTTTTTTATTCACCAAAATCGAAATTTACCAACATATCAACAGCTCCTTTGATTACATTTATCATTGATAATCAATAAACATGAAATCATGTCGGAAATTGCAGCCTGATATCTCAGAATTTACAAGAGATGAAATCTTTACAGACGTTAAAAAAAATGGAAGTTGCAATAAATTTAGAACCACTCTATCGATTCTCGCCTAATTTGGTATACATAATGCTTTGATGGTAGTCCATTTACGTACAAAATTTCAGCTCGATATCTCTTAATTTGCAAACGTTATAGCGTGAAAACGATATTTTCAAGATTTTCAAAATGCTGTAAAACTTGAATTTTCTAGCTGATATTTGTCAACTACAATACCAAACATTGCTGTAAGACAACCCACTTGCGTGCCAAATTTGAAGAAGAGACGTCTAAAATTACCATAGTTATCGCGCTAACAAGGTAATTTCGACGTACGTACATACACGCACACACACGCATACAGACATTTCGTACAAATCACTTTTCACGAAATTTTGGACCATTCTGAGTGTCCTGACAAGAACATCTCGAAAAAAACAATTACACGAAAACAAAGCTTCCTCTATGAGGAAGCAATAAATGAAAAACAATCGATTATCGTTTTTCATTTGTTTTAGTTTCGTTTTTTATTCATGCTTTAAAAGTACGAATTGACGTTTAAAAAAAAAATAATGGAGCTGAATCCTGTGGAGCAGTTACAGCTAAAATATAATATAATTCTGTATTATACACGACATGAAAATGCAACGATACAGGATGTAGCAAAGCACTTCAGTAAGTTTATAGTACATTAGTATACATTTAATGCGATAACCTTAATGGTTCCTTTTAACGGTATATTTTTTTTCAGATATTCTCGTACCTACGATAAAAATAATTTTAGTAGAAGAATTTTGTGGTGGGCTCCCACCTTTTAAGGGTTGGGAGCCTTATTGGGAAGATTCTTACTGGAATGGGCATCCAGTGGCTCGGGGAGGTTAAAAGAGGACGCCTTGGAGAGCCCCCGATAATAGCGACGCTGAGTCCTGTTAATTTTTTCCGAGAGTTTCAAGAATAAAACACTTGAAAACACTTCTGGAGATACATTTGAAGACACGTCTTGACAGATTTGTACAATTGTCTTCAAGTATATGTTTAGATTTGTCTTTAAATTTATCTTCATATTTGTCACTGATATCTATATTTACATTTGTGTTAAAATATATCTTCAGATTTATCCTTAAATCGGTCTTTAGATTTATCTTCAAATCTGTATTCAAATTTGAAAATATATTGGAACGAAACGTCTCGCGACTGCACCGCTACAAAAGCTATACATTTTTTTTGAATATTTTTTCAAACATTTAACGCGATAAATCGTGAAATATTCTTTCAATGCGCGGGTTTAACGCAAGCATTGTAATAATGTTTCACCAAATTCCTAAAATATCGAAGAACGCGCGACATAACAACAAGGAGCGACGAGCCAAGGAGATAGCTTCGTCGCACTCCACACTATAGCGCGCAACGGAGCAGCCGGCCTCCACGATATAGGCGCGGACTATAGGTGTGGTCCGCTGGACCCCCAGCGAACAGAACGGCACGCGTACCTGTGCGTACTATAGTGCGAGCGTCTCGCGTAACGTGCGATCTCGACTCATCACCGTGGATGGCCATCGCCGACCACTTTTGCTATAGTGAGAGTCAACGGTAGCAACGCTTAGAAGTATAGCGACACCGTTCACACTCACTATGGTTTCTACCAAATACTAACTGATAAATTCTTGCCTAAAATAAACAATAAAGAACACAAAATGAACTTATTAAATCACCTAGAGCGCAGGACATTTTCCCCTGCAAATGAAAAAACATCCGAGCAATAAATAAAAGAAATATCCAGCAATTGATTCAAAACAACCAATTCTCAAAATAGCTTCGTAAACTAAAACCATTTGAAACTGCGAAGGGAGGACAACACACAAAGGAAACATTAGACCTCCATGAAACCTCCATGGAGCCTAAAACAACCGAAAACGTGGTTCGGCCCTCGTGACGCAACGAACATCGTCCGAGGGTCACGTGATGGCCACGCACCCCGAATGTGCTGCCATGGGGGCTTCTGCACCTGTACCGTTACACCCCCCCCCCCCCCCCCCCGTCTATCCAACGGGCACCGGGTATATAAGCAGGGTCCGCGTACGGCACTGCCTTCTTCTACTTCGACTGCTTTCCAGTAAAGAGGCACGTACTGCTGCTTCACAGCACAGTCTCTGCTCGTTTTGTTTCGTGAAATATTTGGAACGTAGAGTCCAGACGAAAGAGTTCGCTCGAAAGATTTGGTACCCAGACATCGCGCTTTGGCTATCGGATCTCAGAGTGAACAGTAGGAAATTCAGCGTATTAGTGACGGCCACGCACAGCGCGCTGGTTGTCATAATACGTCTGCATTAGGGACATTCTATCAGGTTCGGGTTCCCACACACAGCTTAGTGGTGATCTGGCTTGAAGAGTGTAACAAAGAATTATCGTTTCCCAAGCATTGCGCATTGGTGGACAATAATTCACGCAAATGGTTTTGAGATACCACTTTGCATAATTGGCACGTGAGACGCGCACATGTGTGTGTGAGCAAGCATCCGCCCGCCAAGAGTTGGAGACCGAAGACATTGCAATAATTCGCGTGACGTAAGCCGGTCCCACTCGGAAGTGTTAGTGGACCACACACACCCTTGAAACCCTGCACGAGTGGTTAGGTGTGAGCGTCTGATCTGCGAGTTGTGAAAGGGACAGTATCCTTACTACTATCTTGTGAACGAGCCAGCATAGCATAGGTAACGCGAAATACAAAAACGACAAATGAGTAGGCTTGGCCCTATTAAACGCGCTCCTGGTGTCTGCCCGCATTCTTTCCAGTCTGCTGTTCCACCAGGGTGTGTTGCCTTTACCCTCTGTTTTCACCGGGCAGTTGTTTTCGTAGGAAGTGGTTAGTGCATCTTGGAGTATATCTACTGCGTGCTCCACCTCCACTTCACTACAGTATTTCGTTGGAAACCTGGCCATCCTACCTCCCAACTCTTCTCTAAATGACGGTCAGTCCGTAGATCTAGGGTTCCTGTACGGCCCCCTGTCCTTCTTGCCCGCATCCGCGGTCAGTTCGAACCTGATTTGTTTATGGTCCGAAAGCGACGGTTCATTAGAAACCCGCCACCTCGCGATCTTCCCCACCAGTTCATGCGTGCCCAGAGTGAGGTCAATTACCTCCGCTCTGCTACGTATTATAAAAGTTGGTTCCTTACCTACGTTGAGGATTTCTAACTCCGCTCCCGCGAGGAATTCCAGGAGTGCCTTTCCCCTCGGGTTGATATCCGAGCTCCCCCACACAGTGTGGTGCGAGTTCACATCGCACCCGATGATTAGCGGCCTCCTCTTCGTCCTGCAGTCCTCCACGAGTCCTGCGATGTCCTCCGAGGGTGGTGGTGCCGGAGCGTCGTACGGCATGTATGCCGACGCCACTACCACTTCCCTCTTCTGTCCCCCCAGGGAGATTTCGAGCTTGACCGCTGCAAGATCACCCCAGGTGAACTCGCTCAACCCAGCGGCGGCTACTCCTTTTGTGAGGATGCACGCCCTTGGCCTGTCAACAGAGGTACAATAATGCAGCTGTCCCTGCTGAATGTTGAGACCCCTGACTCTGCTGCGGTAGAGCCACGGTTCTTGAATCAGGGAAATCTCAATCTGATCTGTCGTCATTCTCTTGGCGAGGACGCCTGTCGCCGCTGCGCTCTTGTGCATGTTTATCTGTAAGAAACGAAGTCTACTCACCATTATTGGCTGCATCCTCCTGTTCCGTCGCTGTCCTCTTCTCTCCTACCTTCGGGGGGTTGTTCTTCAGCAGCTTCACCGAAGCCCTCCCCATCCCGAAGTAGGGTTTCCACGCCACCGCCTCTAGGAACGGCAGCGACTCCTCGTCTACGCTGAGCACCAGTCGGGTATCTTTCTCCCCGTCCCCGCCCTGGCGCTCATGGACTGACCATCTCCTCGTGTTGAGACCCGCGTTCATCCTCGCCAGCCTCGTCAGGATTTTCTCCGTCTCGACTGGGGGCCCCGGTATCCACGCCATGGCCCTGATGTACTTTGGGAGTTCTTTCGGGTCCACTGCCACCAGACCCGCGCCCTCCCATTTCCTGACGTTTTTCACCTGGCCTTTCAGCCAGGTCGCTGTTTGCTGGTCCGCGCAGACCACCCTCAGCGCCCCCTTGTACAGGTAGGTCTCATTGAAGCGCGGCATGAACTCCCCCTCCGGGATTTCGTCCGCTATCTCCATGAGCCCCTCCTGCACAAGGAGCGATTGTTCCTTTGTGATCTCCCTCTGAAAGCCCTCGTGGATGATGGCTAACTTCGGGAGATCACTTGCGGCGGAGGCGAAACTCTGCTCCCCAGATCCTCCTTCCCTGGGCCTTTTCGGTCCCCTCTTGTCCGATGGGGGAGTGTCCTTCGAGTCCCTAGTCCTCTTCCTCCACTCCGCCCGTCGTGCCTGTCCCTGCCCGCTGACCCCCTTCACACCCTGGTCCTTGCTCGTCCCAGGTTGGTCCGTAGGGCCTGCCTCCAGCTTGCTTCGCCGGAACTTCCTTCTGGCCGCGCCGCTATAGCGCGTCCTCTTAATGGAGATCCGGCTCACATCCCTCGTGAGTTCTTCAGCCCGGCGATCTCCGAGACTTTCACTCCTGCCTGTTTTGCCATCGGAAGTGGTATCCTCTAGGGTCCCACTTTCCGATTGGCCTAGGGCGCTGCGGGGCGTTTTATCGCCCTCACCGCTGATTTCCTGGTGCCTTACCGGCCCCGATGGTTTTTGTGTTTGAGTGTATTGTGTGTCTGCTGTGTTGTCTGAGTGTGTGTTTTTGGTTTCTTGGTTTCTGTTGTCCTCCATTGTTGGTCCCACGAGAATCTAGGGAAAAACGGTCCACCCCGGCAGAGCCCCGAGTGCCGGGGTAAGGTCTAAATACTCCGGAATTCGACCTGGTCTTCCGGAGGCACCGTTCACGACACTATCCCCCAGTGCCATTCAGCCCTCGGTACGGTAGCTAACGCCTTGGCTTGGGATGGCTATTGCAGAGTGCATATACTGCCCCTCTGAGCGATGGATACGCCGCTCTCCCTACGTTTAATATGTCCTTCATAGCTAACACTGATTTTTTTTGATAACTTTAAACATCAAAAGAAATGCGTGTGCGCGCGCGCGTGTGTGTGTGTGTGTTATTTATTACGTCCTGACTCTACAACGCGTTTTTCTTTGCTTCTTCTTCGTACTCCGTTTCAAGTATCTTCTCAAAAAACTTGAAATATTTGACTGTGTCAGCAGATACTAAGAATAAAATCATATTGAGGATTAGGGATCAATCATATATACACTCTCACGATGCAGATTCGATAAGTTATTAATAATAGGCTAACTTGGAGGAAGTGTTTCTGCCATTAAATCAAGCCACGCCAGGTGCCTTGGTTTTTTTTTGGTGAGCTTAATTTCTCATCGTCACCTTTCTGAAAATCTCTTTTCAGGTTGCTGCCATTGCTAGCATCGTTTCCACCTTCTTCGTCATCTTCACTACATTCATATTCGCTGCTTAAGTCATTGACGACTTTGTCGTCATCGATCTCTGCGTCGCTTACTTCATTGATGAATGTATGATCGTTTTGATCACCCTCTTCAGCCACTTCTTTTTCAATTTGCAGTTCTTTTTCTCTCTCTCTTTCTTACGCTTCCTCTATACGGGTTTCGAGCCCTGCATCTACTTTTCTATTATCAGCAACTCCCGTATTTTTATTCTGTGTTTCGTCCTCTTCATCCTGTGACTTTGATTCCGTTTCGTTATGTCCTTTGATGCTTACGGCTTTCTCTTTCGGCTTATCGCTATCAAAATCCACCAATTTCCGTTTCCTATTATTTCGTTTCTCTACATCTTGTGACTTCTTCGTATCTTCTTGCTTTTTGCTACCAACTTTTATCGGAAGGTCAATATTCACTTACTGAACTTTAAGTATTATTGGACGACCACATGTTCCTGCAAGTTTTTTCTTCAAGAGAGCTTCTTCACTCTGTTTTTTTTTTTTTTAATTTCTATCGCTTCAGTTTGCTTCTGTTTTAGTTCTCCCGCTCTACTCTGCTGCTTCTTCAACTCTGCCACTTCATTTTGATTTTTCACTGAAAGAATCATCGGTTTCTTTTTTATTTCTGCCACTTCGACTGATTCCTTGTCTACTTCCGCCACTTCAGCAGCTTTTTTCGTTTTTGTCAATGCAGCATTCTGCTTCTTCTTTGTTTTTGATTTTTCAATTGCCTTCTTATTCGTTTCCGCCACTTCTACTGTTTTCACCTTCACGGCTTTTGACTTCTCCATGACTTGGTAATCAATTTTTTTTTGCCGCGTCCTTCTTGTCGGAAGTATCGGCCCTGTTGTGTGCCTTGGCAGCAATGGCTTTATCCGACTTCGGTGCAGATTTGGAACCTTGTGACACTTTACCGTCTTGCGAAACGGAAAGTGTCTCCAACCATTTTATGTCATCTATACGCCAATATTATACAATCACCTCAGATATATTTAATAATAAATTTTAATAATATATGTAATATAATTTAACTTTTTTCGCATATAGATTCGATAATCAATTTGTAAATATTTGTTTCTCTTGTATATAAATTTAGTAACCGGTTTGTAAATATTTATTTCTTTTGTATATCAATTAAATATAATCGATTTGTAAATAGTTTCATTATTTGTACATATTGGGGACAACAATACAAAAAAACGTGGGCGAAATCTGAGAGGTCGAGGGTCAGACCCAGGTTGATTTGGTATGGAATGCCCCATATATATTTAATAATAAATTTGTATAAAAGTTCACTTTTTTCGTATTTAGATTCGATAATCAATTTGTAAATATTTATTTCTCTTGTATACAAATTCAATAATCAGTTTGTAAATAGTTTCATTATTTGCCCATAAAATATATAAAATTATATTAACGATTAATTTGTAACTTTTTTTTTTGCATCTGTACATAATTTTAAATATCAATTTTTAATTTTTTGACATTGCATGAAGTAGAGAGATAGAGCGTATAGCGTTAAAACCCACAAATGTGCTGAATGTAGTTGTAAAAGGGATGGACTTACCACTTTCCTTAATGATTTTCGCTTTATAATATTTTTTGCCGTGTAAAACGTTAACATCGCCCTTACTACCTTTAAGGTACTTGATGTCCTCTTTTTTCACAATATCGGTTGTTTTACCGGCAGTATACAATATCAATGCAAATATCTCAGTCAAAAACTTCAAATCTGGGGAATAAAAATGCTTATCGTTATAAGGGTTAAAATAAATACATAAAAAGTAGTAGCTTTCTTAATAATTTTCAAAAAAACTTTCTTGTTACTTTTATTCTCTGAATGTACTTGATTTTTAAACCTTTAACTGCTTTTCAAGATACCTTACCTACATTTTCATAATAAAATTCTGGAATAATTTAACATATAAGGCATTACACAAAACTTCAGTCACACAAATATTCGAAATTTTCAATCAACCATTGATTTTTTTTTAATTTTGATTTTTTAAAAAATCTTTAGATGAATTGAATTTGCTATCGGATCGATTGACTGAAAATTCGTTCTCAGCTTGACAAACGAAAAAATAAATAAAAAGGAAAAACATCGACTTGCATTCGTTGTGTTCATGCACAAAAAATCGTTAAATAATATTTAAAAAAAAAGTATTTTAACGTCCGCAATAAATTTATGTCATTTTTTACAAAAGGAGAATGAAAAAACACAACATTTTGTTTTTTTTTAAATTGTATACGATCAATCCTCACAGAGATATCGTTAAAAGAAATAAAAATCAATAGTTTAGTTTTTTTTTAAACGGAATATTGGAAGGGATGAAGATTTTTTAATTTTTTTTATCGTGTCAGTAGTTTTCACGAGAGATTCACTTAAAAATGTTTTTATTTCAGTGCTAACATTTTTAAACTGCAGTTTTCAAAAGTATCATTTATGACATAGTTTTATACAGAAATGTCTCAAGCAGCAGAGAAAAATGATTGTTCGCAATGGGAAAGAGGCTTGTCCGTTAAAGGATTATAATATTATTATACGTTTTCGTTTTTTGGCGATATTTCCTCTAGAATATTTATACAATGGGTGTTCGGCATTACCCGCTGTTCGCTATTACCCCGTTCTCCCCTAATATTGAAAAATATTACACGGAAAAACGACTCACCAGTTCTGTATCTTGTTTTCAAAGTTTTTTTTTAATTCTCGTTACGTATTCATCCACGTCTGAAACACGGATGTTATTAACAATTTTTTCTTCCAATCTCAAATAATTCTCGGGAGTTTGGCAGCTTGTTGATTAAAAAACAATTAAATTCTGTCACCGCGATAGAATCTTCTCGGCTGTAATCAGGTAGCATATGGAAACGATATAATATTGACAAAAGAAACACGCAAAATCGTTCATGAGATGTGGCAGTGTTTCGATATAAATTTATTATCTTGACAAGCTGTCATCTATGTAAGAGAATTATCCGCAGATGGACAAAAATATTTGCATGACCATAAAAACGATTTTAATATTTGTATTTCATCTGTATATACGAAATGAATATCACCAATGATAAGAGGATATATCTGAATACAGCATCGAAGTAAATATTTACATGTATACGGAAATACCATAGGAAGTTGGTCAGTTGTTTTTCTGTACTTTTATTTCTATCTTTTTTTATCTACACTTCGATAAAATTTGTCCGAATTCCACCTTTTTCTCGTATTCATTTCCTCCTATCCCTTTTTTTCCTGCGAGTCGCATTCTTTTTTTCCATTGCATTTTTCTTTCTTAGTTGACAGTTTTTCACTCAAATGTACATGAAGTTAAACGTTTTTAGATACGTAACTGCCTGTTCTTCACGATTGGGGTTGTAAATGGGCATAAAATCCGTTGTAAGGGGACGTGAATTCGGTCGTTAGTGAATGAATAAAAGTAAACCTATTATCTGGACTTGAGATAAGGAAACTAGCATCGATCGTCAGGAAAATCTGTTCCCGAAGACGCATATGTAAACGTATGTAAGGAATATGCATTTATTTAAAATAATATTTAACGTTGCAAATGACTGAAAAAAAACTTTAACTTCAATGGATATGTTGGCTGACTACATTATTATTTTTTTCTGTACCTTAATACTGCTTCGAAAAATTTCAAATTTGACGTATCTCTTCACTATAGTCATAGGTATTTTACAAAAACTTGGGCGATTTTTAACTATAAAAGTTTCGAAGTCCCAGAACTTCAAAGTTTTTTTTTACTCAAAAATCACCATTTATAGAAATAATTGGATTTATATATGACTTGTTTAAAGCCATTTATTAACCGAATTATTTCGTGAATAGTGATTTTTGACTACGAAACACAATTTTGACATTCTGGGAATTCGAAAATTTTATCGCTGAAAATCACCTAATTTTTTGTAAAATACCTATGACTATAAAAAAGATGTGTAAGAAATTTTTGAAGCTCTATTAAGGCAGGAGAAAAATAATAATGTAGTGATTTGAATTGCATTGAAATTATATGAATTTGAATGAATTCATTTAATGAATTAAATGAAATGAGTTGACGAAGTTCCTCGTACATGTTTGTTCATTTATTTGCAAGCTTTATCTGTCTTGTAGGTAGAAAATTAAAAAAAAAACACACACAAAAAAAAATCTTAAATTAAAAAAAAATGTATATATGGGGCATTCCGTACGAATTCAACAAAAAAAATGAAATAAAAGATATTACATTTTCGAAGAAATTCTAAATCGTGTAAAAACAAAAGCGCTGCGTAAATTTCACTAAAAAGGCACATATACATCGAAAGTTCTTAACCCAAGAAAAAGAATATATTAATTCCGGTAGAAAAAATATTTTAAAATTTGCTGTATCTATAGGAACCACCGAACATGATCTTTCTTTAAATCAGATTTATATTGTGGCTGAATTGATATGGAATGGATTTATTTGAGACCTGGAATTAAGAATTAATAAATTAATTTCGTCTCTATTTATTTATGAATATGTATACATGAACATTTTTTGTAATTGTTCTGACACTATCTAATTTATTACTGTAACCTATTTTTCCTTTTTCCACCACATTCAATTCTCCATTCAATTCAAGTTACTAACGACAGGTGGTTACAAAAGCTCGAGATCGAATTCTTACTGGGCGCCAGCCCCGTGAGATAAAATATCTCACGAGACAAATTTTGTTTGTAAGAATCGAAAACGAGGCCAGCTCGGCTTTGCCGCAGTCTCAGCGAATGGTAGAGGGGCAGGGTTAGTCATAGGATCTCGTGAAATAATTTCTGACTCTTTTCAAACTTAAGTGGCGGAACTCACAATCTCAAATTTATTTTCTTCAACACAACTACTCAACAAAATCTCGAGAGCACGGTAGAGAATCGGCTGCGCGTTAACGTGCTCAGGTTCCGCTCACTTAATTAATCCTCACAAACCATTATTTTCTCCCAATCTCTATAAACTACACTATTCTACACAATTCCAATAGTTTTCGGAGAATCGACACAATCCAAAAAGATGACTTAATAAAATGGCTCAACTAGATTGACGTTGGGTTATCGCGAGATCTGATCGGGTCCCTGCATAAAATTATCTACTGTTCAATAATGGTCATAAGCTAAATTATTCTAGGTTACTCAATATAAGGTAATATCTGGAATTATTAAACAAAAGTTTAGTCCTGGGCAATAAAATGGAAGCCAACGATAAAATTTCCGAACTTAACTATGGTTCAAAGGATATTGTCAAGGTCAACAGAAGGTTGAGCGAATTCAAAAGTTAAGAGATCGATCACACAAACAATTTGGATTTCTCGCGTGAGTTGAACTTTAGGATTTTACTGCGTCTGAATTTTCCACCAATGGTTCTCCGTTCTTAACTAATTTACAATTAAAATTACAATTACGACTTAAAGCTATGGACTTTCAGGAGCTAAAAATTATTAACCAAAATATCAAAATGGAACCCCTTCGGCGATCCTTTATTTCTCGAGAAGCGAATTTAAAGAAATAATTTTTAGTACCGTGCAACGGTTGATCGGTTGCTCATAAGAAAAAAAGGAAGTTAAAATCCGGGCGCGATAGCTGGCCGTAACAACGATATCGATCGGGTTTCTCAACACAAAAATCACCACTACTCAAACCAGAAACGAACGGCGGCCTTACCAAATTTATGCTGTATCGGAAAACCTCTCGGGAAAACCTCGCAGTGGTTCCGAATCGCGGGAGGCAGGTGCCGGTTTCTCGAAGTACGAACACGAGATCGGCTCCAGAGACGACGTCCTTACTCTACGATACGCTACGCTGAAGTCCTCGAGAATTCGGTAATTCTCGGGAACGAAGATCATCTCCCACCCCTTCGCTCTCGGCTACTTGTCGCCCCCTGTCGCGAATTCAGCGATATAGGGTCCTCGCACGCGCCTTCAAATTTGAATGTTATTGCGGTAACGAGGGCCTACGCTAGAGAAGCACAGCAGCAGTGTACAACAGCGTAGGCTCGTAGCGGTGTAGCAAATCATTTGCTGCGGTGGTTGGCCTTATGATGGTGGCCAGCGGGTATCGATGTGAGATGATCCCGTGTGATGCTCTCCTCGTGAGCCTTGCGTTCGTTTGGAAGAGGTAGTCCAGGCCGTGATGAAATCTCGCCTGGATGTTGTGGCATTCGATCTTCCATCCGTGGTGCAGCGGCGGTAAGGTCACCGCACGCTCGGGAGAATTACATAAAATAAAGAAAACCCCATCGAAAAATTAATAAATAATGCGGACAAGCTATTTAAATGACCTGTTGGATCGCCTCGGGGGTTTTTATCGCAAGTAACGACGTCGCTGCCAACGCCGTCTCCCACGAGAGCTGGGTATTTCGCTCTTTGTGACGGTTGTCAAAAATAACCCGTCACATTACATAACAGTATTATTATTATTATTAAAAATCAATGTATTTAATCTTTCAAATATTGCGGTTTCGTTTTTAGATTTTTCTCTTGTTGCTTAGTGTTCAAATTTAAATAGAATCAAACTTAAAGTGGGAATAAATTCATATCGCAATAAGTTCATATCGCATCACTTTACTACGAACATATTAAATATGGAATGCTGAACCATAAAGTATTCGTCCGTGACTATGGAAAAAGCTCATCGTCCGTAATAAAAAAGAGGCGCAAAGAGAGACCTAAATGAATTTTGAAGCGTTGACGATAGCGAATATCATCGTTGATGATAGCGAAGAGGAGGATGTCGATTTATCTAGTGGTTTATCGAGGTCATTATCAGAACATTAAAAATTAAGTTACACAGACGTTGCATACAGTTGAAACGTAATTAAATCATTTCAAGCAATGAAAATAATCTATGGGAAACATTTTCCAAACAGCATCGAACTAACATATCATCGACATATATATAAATATATCGACTGCTAGTGAAGGAAGGGGCGCAAGACACATAATTATACGAGTTGCTTTCGCCCTTTTTTCGCCAGAAGTCGGATATATAAATATGGATTGCTAGATCTGCACTTAAAACTCGTTCATTAAAATTCTTAGTTCATCTGGAAATGATTCACAAAGTTTCGGTAACTATTTGCCACAACAAATTCTTGACGTTGATGGTCTTGATGACGTGCAGCAAGAAAACTGTAAGTTTGCAATTAAAAAAAGGTGACTATTATATTGTCATAGTGTTTCCTCTATTTATCACAGTCTGCTCAGCTCCGTTTGTGTGGAAGTACGTTTATTACATTTGACTTTCTCAAGAAGCTCTGTTTTGTGCTTAGTTATTTTTTAAATGTTAGTTTTTACGTAAACATGTAATCAGACATTTTTTAAAAAGTTGAAAATCACATAAAACCCTAACGACTGATTTTGCTTAAATTTAACAACAATCATCGATCTGTAATAGTCCAACTCTGTGCCAATCTTTAGCCAGATATCTTAAAAATTGTGGGGGCTAGAGCACACACAGACATTTTGAAAAATAATTCGAAATTGCGTAAAAACAAAAATACTGCATGGATTTAGCCCAAATTGAATACCGATCTTTGGTCGATAATATACCAACTTTATACCAAATTTAAGCCTGATATCTAAAAAATTACGGAAGCTAGAGCGCACGCAAACATTTTTGAGAAATGGTAAATCGTGTAAAAATTTTAAAAACTTCGTCGACTTGGCTCAAATTCAAGACTTAAAAAAAAGAAACACACACACACACGCACACATCCGGACATTGTTTCTATATGTAATTTCACCCCGTTTTGTGGAACATTCAGAACACGTTTACAGTACAATCACGAAAAAATGTTCACGAAAACAAAGATTCTTTCTAAATGTAATGTCTCCAAGTTTTGGAACATTCAGAACACATTTACATGACAATAACAAAAAAATGTTTACGAAAACAAAGATTCTTGAGGAAGACTCTTGCACAGTGCTTCCTGATTAGTTTTCACTTGTTATTATATATTTGACATACTGTATGGAATATATGTATACAAAGATTGATTTTACCTCACTGCATGCGAAAATGGACATTTTAATTCCGAAAGCCCTTTTTTCGCACCTTGTGAAGTTAAATTTTGTACAATAATCGTTGGAAAAACTTTTTCTTAACTCTAGTAATTCAGACTCCAATTTGTCAGAAAATATTTTACCGCACTTGTATCGTAATATACTATTACTTTTACGGGGATCTCCACTCCACTTAAACTTCGTACTTCATCTTATACCTTCTATTACTCCAGAAGATAGTTCTACCGAGAGTGATGATCTACAATTTGATGATGGTTCGGATCTGGAGATTGACAATGAAGACAGTGGCGATGAATAATACGATGCGGAAAATGGGCGTGAAGATGTGCCACTGTTTGCCGGACCTTCAATCACGTTAGGCGAAAGCATACTGGCAATACTGTCGTTTGTCTTATGCCACAATTTGACTGGAGCGGCGCACGCTGATCTTCTTGCCCTTATAAGTTTACTCTGTGGACAGACCTGCACTCTGAAAACGAGTTTATACTTGTTCCGAAAACATTTTGACCATATTCGGTATCCACTGATCAAACATCATTACTGTTCCGTCTGCTGTTCGCCTCTCGCTACGAATACATTCGTATGTGAAATTTCTAATAACTATAACGGAGTGTCGTATTTTATCGAAATTCCGATAATGCGTCAACTGCAAATGCTATACGATCGACCGGGGTTTTACGGAAGCTTGCAACATCGATTCAATCGGGAGAAAAATCATCCTCTGAATCTTGACGACATCTATGACGGAGATGTGTACAGGGAGCTCTGCCGTGGTCATGAATTTTTAGCCACACCTTCGAATATATCATTTACCTGGAATACAGATGGTGTGTCCATTTTTAAATCGTCGGGATTTCTAATTTGGCCCTTTTATTTAAGCCTTAACGAGCTGCCTTACCGAGAAAGAACCAAACCAGAAAATATTTTACTCGCTGGGCTATTCCAAACCTATTCATGCAACCGTTTCACACAGCGCTTCGAGAGATATTCGACGGTGTTAATGTAGATGTACCCAATAAAGAGGTACCAGTAAAAGTAAAGGGTATGGTTATATGTGGGACTTGTGACCTCCCCGCGAAGGCTTTATTTCTTAATATAACCCAATTTAATGGCCGATACGGGTGTCCAAAATGTAAATTGCAAGAAAAAGCCGAAGGAGGGGTGTGGACATACCCTTTTGAAAGGGTGCTAAACCAAAGGACAGAGGAAGAAAGTCGTGATTATGCTGAGGAGGCCTTGCGTACGAACGGTCCAGTTTTCGGCATAAAAGGGCCATTTGTACTCGATCTCTTTGTACATAAATATATTCGTACTACAGCGGTTGATTCTATGCACTGCGTATTCGCGGGTGTCACAAAAAAACTACAGAGCTTTTTCTTCGACGCAACCTACAGCGATCACCCAGCATCTCTCAGCCGTTTCATCGATCTTGTAGATTCGAGAATACGTGCAATATCCCCACCATCATTTTTACAGAGGCGCCCGCGATCCATAAAACAGCATTTAAAGTATTGGAAAGCAAATGAGTTGAAAGCATGGCTTTTTTACTACTCACTCCCAATCTTGTATGACATAATGTCGCCAGGATATTTTGAACATTATTGCATGTTCATTTTTGCTATCTATACACTCTATCAATCTAGCCTGTCCTCGGTAATGCTGGAAAAAGCATCGGGGTTATTAGTGGAATTTGTAAAAGTTTTCAACTGTGTGTGTCAATTTGAAATTGTATGTGAATTCTATGCCACGATCTACGCTATTATTCGGCAATGCACTGTATCCCCAGTCGTATCCCAAAACATGCAAGAAGATCTGCCAAATCTAGTTTACGAGTGTACGAGTGTCACACACCAGGCTGTTGCAGTAAATGTACAACAGCTCGTTTCTGTTTGCTTCTTACTGACGATAAAGGAATTAGGGACACAGTATATCGGAGTATCCGCTAATACGATTGAATTCGAATAAAATGGTATTTGATTTACTTTATATACTGTGACGGAACGTCCACCGACGTGACGTCACCAGACCGAGCGAGCACGGCCGGCAACATGAAATTGCCTAACTAAATAAAAACTCTTAATTATCAAACCGTCCGAACCCGCTCGGAGCAAGACACGAATACCCAACGGATGAATAAAAAATTACTAATCAATATTTAACCAATAAATAAAGGCGATTTAACGAGCCAAGAACGCGAGAGAAACAACAGGGCAATATAAGATTGAGAGAGGTGTCGAACGCATACCTCTATACCACAGCGAGGGGACCACCCAAACTCGCCACGATCACGATCGACGTAATAGGCCGGTGGGCGGAGCCTACTACGCGAACCGCGACCTTCCCACGAGCAAAGATCCCCAGCAGAGGCAGCAAGCCACGCGCGACAATGTCCGGACGGCCCAGTACATTACGCCCGGCCCACGCGACAATCAAAAATTAATAACGCCAATAATTAATAAATAACATGCATAAAAAACACACTACTCTAAATAATAAAATCCGGAGTATTCATACGAACTCCAAACTTGCACTCCAATAAAAAACCAACGCAAAAACATTATGCAAATTTATATTCAATTTGCATAAACAAACAAATAATTAATTAACAATAAGAGCAACGAACTCCATGATAACCCCAGAATTAACCATGGAGAAAACCAACCAAAACATCCGCGACATCACAATAAACAATCGAAAAACATCCAAATCGATTAACAAAACCTACGTTTACCTGCACCAAACTAGAAACAATTATTCAATAAAACAGAAAAAGACGTCTCAAGACTCGGAAAACAGCAGGAAATCATGGAAAAAGGGGAAAACCTGCAAATAACACAAAAATCAACAATACAACGCTCAATTACATGAAAGAAACCAGGACAATACAAAATATCTATCCACAAATCAATTCACAACAACACACAATTTAGAATTTCCATAAAAAACCTACAAATTAATAACTTTTCGGAAAAGAGAAGATAAACCCTCCTCTAAACCTATCCGAAGCACGTAAAATCAAACCCCAGACGCCACTTCAACCTCCAAGGCATCAGAGCAACCTCCTCGAATTATTAGGCGCACAGGATCACGCCACCCTTCCCCTGAAAATCACGCGATTTCGGAAAGTCACGTGACATCACGCCACCCTGTTGTCACCAATCAGGGGACGTTATAATATCACGCGATTACCCCTTCGAATCTCCCTCCAGTTAAACATCGGGAGGGTATATAAAGGAGATGCAGACACAAGTTAAATTCACGGGAGCACTTAAGGCCCTTTAAAGCCTCAAATAATTGTAACCTTCGTTTGTTCAGTATTAGTGTGCGAGACGGCGAACTTTGATTCCCACACATCGCGCTGTGCCCATCTGGGTTTGTCGAATCGTGCAAGATAGGAAACTTTCCTCAATCAGAAAGGTCCCCACGCATGGCGCGTGCCTACCCCACGATTGAGGAGTTAGGGCATCTTTTTCGTTCGGATCCCCACGCATAGCGACGTGCCTATCCGTAGCGAGAACGATAAAAATTGGTGGATATCAGCACCACGAGCATTGCGCTTCGTCTTGCGAGCCACCACACCCGGCATACGGTGGTGTACCTGACGTGTGACGCTGAAGTCCACGAAAGGGCCAGAGATACACCTTGCGAATGTGCTGGATCCTGAAAATACTCTCCCGAATCAGAAAAGCAATTATTGTCTTTTTTAAGACGATCAATTGTCTCTCTAACCGAGACGCGATTCGAGCGAGTGACCAGGCAAACAGTATCGCAATAGAGGTATCTCTGCGAGCCCCGTCTGCTCCGGTGCGATACATAGCTGGTAGCGTAGGAGAAAGAGAGACAGCGACAAAGACGTTGAGTAGGCCTACTCGCAAGACGGACCCGACTCTACGAACGATGCATCGCGCTTTCTATGCCGAATAGACGCCAGCGGCTTTTCCACCTCAAACAGCCATATAAAATCTTTTCTTTTCGACCACCTATTGCGTCACTCTCATCCGGAGAGTAATCATTGCGACACCGTTAGAATTAATTAATTAATTAAGAAAAGCAGTCCAATGATTATCCAACCATCTCGGGAATAATCTTACGATTTGTTCCACTCGAGATCGCGGATGAGGACGTCCCGATAAGGGATAGCAGAATCGCACTGCCATAAAAAGCGAAATCATTAAAACATTAGTGAGTTGAGTGTAAAGCTCCATACGGCGGCACCCGTTCATCGTATGACCTTAGAGTCTATTTTATAAAATCAAACTTTCGAGTATTACTCGCATAAATAGCAGGAGTAGCAGAATCGCACTGCCATAAAAAGCGAGATCATTAAAAGCATTAGTGAGTTGAGTGTAAAGCTCCATACGGCGGCACCCGTCCGTCGTATGACCTTAGAGTCCATTTTATAAAATCAAGCTTTCGAGTATCACTCGCATCAATAGCAGGTTAGAAGGAGTAGCAGAATCGCACTGCAATAACAAGCGAAATCGTTAAACGCATTAGTAAGTTGAGTGTAAAGCTCCATACGGCGGCATCCGTCCGTCGTATGACCTTCGAGTCAATTTTATTTAATTCAATTTCGAGTACCACTCGCGTCAATCAGAAATCGCGGAATAAAAGGGGCCGAATTTGTTCACGGAGAGCCGGAATAAATCCTTTTATCACCGTTCCAAGAACCTTCTTAAAGTACCTCGTTTTCTGAGAGCCGATGATGAGGAAGGTCAATCTCGCCCACGGGCACATGGGATAAATAAACTTTCTGAGGCCTCATCAAGAAAACAAAAAAGGAACCACTCAAAATAGCTCCATTCCCAGCCCCGAGCCCGAATCCTTGAATCACGAGAGAACCTAAGGTCCTTCCTCAACGATTCAATAAAGTTAATCGCAAAAACTCGACAGTTATTTAATTTAATCATAATTCGGTCATCCATAACAGAGACCCATAATTAAATTCTCGTTTAATTAAATTAAATAATTAAGATAATAAAACGCGAAACGTTTCATTGGCGCCCAACGTGGGGCTGGGCATCACACAGCTAAACCGTGGATCACTCGAAGAAAACGGGGGGAGCAAAATCTCCACGAAAAAAATCGGCCAAAAATATAAGAACAATGGCTGAGACATCCACAGGACAAACGACGGGAGTCTCAACCCCAACAACAACTACAGCGATCTCGACAGGAATTATAAATCTCGATGACTCATACGTTCCCACAATGGGACAGACTATCGCACTGGCACAAGCCACTCGTCCCAAAGACCGGACTAACGAGCCACCGATTAGCCACGCGTTCGCGTCTCAAGATCAACTTTACGAGACGCAATAATATGACGAAACAGAGAATCGAACTATCCGCGAACGTCTGCGACAACTCGCAGCTACTGCACCAGACGGCGCCAGCTTTCTACCAAAGAAACAACAGCTTCCGCCACCTCCACCACACGAATCGGTGCAGCTAGCAATGCAGTCACTGCTCGTAATGCTAGAAGAAATTCAGCAAAGGCAATTTGCCGAGAGCGTGCTACAAGCGCAGCGGTTCACGGAACTCGACAAAAGATTCACAAAAAAACTCGATAATATCCAGAGCTTCGTGACGGACTCGATCGCGAATTTCCACGACGAAATTTCTAACATAACAAACCCAAATGTACGATTTAACGATACGCGCGTAACAAACAATCCAGTACACAACATCACGCAGACTATCGGCACATCGAGCACACGAGCACAGCCGCCTGAAATGCCACAAGCGCTGAATAACCCTGCTCGGGACTCATATGGGCCTCCCATCTCGCCCATAGCGTTGCAAGGGAGATCCGAACGTGTAGGAGAAAGGAATTCACCTCCACGAGAAGCACAAGCGCTCCTCGGCCCGAGCAATGTCACAGCAACATGCGGCAGCTTAAAACTCGAGGCTCCAACATTTAATGGAACCTCAGCCGAGCAACCGATGCAATTCCTCGCCGATCTACGCTGCTATCGTGATGTGTACGTGCTGCGATATCATTTCAAATTAATAATAAATCAATGCATGGCTGGCATCGCCAGATGCTGGTGGAACATCACGCGAGACACAATACGGGACTGGGGACAATTCGAGACTGAATTTAAACGTCGATTCTGGAGCGAAGAAACTCAGAACGCAATCAAAATGAAGTTGGACTACGATTGGTACGACCCGACGAAGAAAGAAACGCGACTTGGCTACGCGCTACGTTACATAGGACTAGCAAAAGACTTACGACCGGAACTCTCGGAGGAGGAAACAGTCAACAAAATAAAAAGACATTTCCCGGACGACATACGGGCCACGATACGAACACTCGACATCAAAACAACGGCAACACTGCTCGATCTTCTATCATCTTACGACGAGGAAGGGCCGAGCAATCGCGAACGAACAAAACCACCCACTCGCGAACCGTACTGTGCACCGACAAATACGCAACAAAAAACCAACATCGAGAGAAATGGCCAAAGCAGCAATCAAAACTATAGTAACAACTACAATAATAATTACAACAACAACAAACAAGGTTATAATAACAACAACAAACCAACTTACAGCAACAATAACCCTAAACCACCGTACAACAATCCCAGACAGCCAAAAGACGAAGACAGAAGTCAGGAAAAGCCTCCGTGGAAACCGCGTGACAATCCAAGGCCAATTCGAGCCCTAGAGCTTGAAGAAGGAATGTCGGAACGATTGGAATTAATAAGTGACGTCGAAGCCTCGGGAAACGAGGAGGCGTCACCTCTCGAGAATTAAATATTTCAGAGGTGACGCTGGGCTACGGTGAGGACACTCGCAACTTCTTATTAACCGAAGACGAGCACCAGCTTCCCAGAAATCGGCCAAAATGCCCACTATTGTTCATTACAATCAACGGCACAACCATAAAGGCACTGATCGATACGGGAAGCGAAGTAAGTGCCATATCGGAGCAATTCATGCTCGAGCACGGGGCAATACTGGGAAAATGCCCTATGCTGCCACTCACAGGCGTGTCTGTGAGGGGTGCAACATCCGGAAGGGCGGTTAAAGTTACAAAACAAATCTTCGCGAACATCCTCCTCGATGAAAAAGGAGCGAACAACACTCTGATCATCGTACCGAAACTCACGAGTGATTGTATAATCGGAATAGATTTTTTGGTAAAAATCAAAACCCACATTGATCTCGAAAATTACGAAATATCATTCATCCTTCCCAGCGAACCAAGCATTCGACGACGTCTCCAATTTATAGACCAACACACACGCCTAAACGAACAACAAAATCACATCCGCGAAGTGACGATCTGGGACAACGAGAAATACGGAGTCACCAACGAGGAAATACAACAGAAAATAAACTCAACTGTCGGACTAAACGGAAAAGAACGTGAAAGATTCCGAAGAATTCTAATAAAACATCGCGACGTTTTTTTGAAACGACCAGGACTACTAAACTCGTACGAACACGAACTACGAGTCAAAGAACATGAACCTTTCAAGGCCATGAATTACCCAGTACCACTAACCTACAGAGACAGTGTCGACGAAGAAATCGAGACACTAACCAACCAAGGAGTAATCCAGAAATCGAAAAGTCCTTACAACAGTCCTCTGGTCGTCGTAGGGAAGAAAAACGGGCTGATTCGACTCTGTTTAGACGCCCGAAAAATTAACGAAATACTCGAACCCGACCACGAACAGATGCAAACAGCCGACGAATTATTTCAAGAGTGCCGAAGCGTGAGATACATCACCACATTCGACCTAAGGTCAAGCTTCTGGCAGATTCCTCTCACGGAAAAATCCATGAAATACACGGCATTTATGCATCGTGGCCGTTGCTACGAGTTCCGAGTAACCCCCTTCGGACTACGCACCAGTACCGCAAGTCTTGTACGAGGACTCGAAAACGTGCTGAAAGGCCTCGGCTACGTAATTAATTTCGTTGATGATCTTTTGTGCACCTCAGAAACATTCGAGGAACACATACAAAACCTTGACGAATTACTAACAAGATTCAACGAACATGGACTAACAATAAATTTAGAGAAATCAAACTTCTTTCGCGAAGAAGCGAAATTTCTCGGCCACATCCTATCTCGCGAAGGAATCCGACCAGACCCCGAGAAAATCAGGACCATTAAAGATTTTCCACCTCCAAAAAACATTAAACAACTTCGAGGATTTTTGGGTGCTGTCAATTACTACAGTAAATTCAGCCGCGAACACGGGGAGTCCGCGGTCCCACTACTCCATTTACTTAGGAAGGGCGTTCGCTGGAACTGGACAATGAAGGAACAAGATGCCTTCGAGAACGTAAAAACAAAATTCTGTGAAAGCATCATCCTTCATTACCCATTAAGAAATCAGCCATTTTTCGTCCAAACAGACGCAAGTGATTTCGCCTTAGGGGCTATTCTGTTCCAGAAAGACGAAAATAACGAACATCGAGTGCTTTACTTTGCAAGTCGTACGCTAAAAGGAGCCGAAATAGGCTACAATACCACCGAAAAGGAACTTCTAGCAATAGTGTGGGCCCTGTGCAAATTTCGCACGTACCTTCTCGGCACGAAGGTCATGATAGTAACCGATCACGCAGCATTGACATTTCTACGCGAGTGCCGATTGGCACACGCACGTCTGTCGCGCTGGTCTCTCGCTATACAAGACTATCACCCTACGATTGACCACTGCGAGGGAAAAAACAACGCTGTCGCAGATTTGTTGAGTCGACCAAACTCCAAACGCAAAGTCGACGAAATAATCATCGCACAACTCGCCGAAGAAATGACCGACGAATTTATAAATCTGCTACAACAACTGGCAGAAACACAAGACAACGACGAAAAATGCAAACCCATAAAAAACGCACTTGCAAACAGCGAAAGAATCCAAAACTATAGCCTCGAAAATAATATATTGTATATAACGAAAGGAGACACCAGGCGTGCAATAATTCCGCAAATCGGCCTTGCTGCAATTATTGACACTTGCCACAACATCTATGCGCATGCAGGAGCAAAAAAAATGCTACCTAATACTGCGAGAAGATTTCTTTTATCCCAACCTATACAAAGCCATTCGCCGACAACTTCGCTCTTGCGATGCATGTCAGCGAAATAAAGTGTACACCCAAGGTATGTTTACAGAAATGCAAAATATTTTGCCGGAGAAACCCGGAGATCTAGTATCACTAGATTTCTACGGACCACTCCCAGCCGCAAAATATGGGAACAAACACATTCTCGCAGTCATTGACGTATTCTCTAAATTAACGAAAATATACCCGCTAAAAAATGCAACAACGGATGCAACGTGGAAACAACTAACAAATGATTATTTTCCCAAATACGGCAAACCACAAGCGATCCTCTCAGACCAGGGCACACAGTTTACCGCGAAGAAGTGGGACCAGCTGCTACGAGACGCAGGAATAACAAAGGTCATGACCTCTATAAGACATCCACAGGCTAATCTCGTAGAGCGCACGAACCGTGAGCTCTCACGCCTCTTCCGAACGCTGATACCTGGACGACACAACGCGTGGTACGATGCAATCCCCATTGTGGAACAATGCATTAACGAAACGCATCACGAAGCCACCGGTTTTACGCCAATCCACCTGCATACATCAAAATCACCTGCTCGACCTTGGCATGAAATTTTGCCAACAGAAGAAAAAATAGAAAATAGCGAAAAAATCATAATGACCGCGAGGGAAAGATTGAAAAAAAAATCGATCAAGAAGCGCTGCAAAATTCAACCAGAAGCACAAACTCTCCGAATTCAATGTAGGAGAGTGGGTGCTAGCACGAGCACTGAATGTCTCCAACCCAACAGCGAAAATCACGGCTAAATTTCTACCTCTGTACGAAGGCCCATATAAAATCAAAACACGCGTCGGAAAGACTTCATATATTATCGAAAATATACGAGGCGACAAGGAGCGTGGCCAGTATCACCTCAGCGACTTACGACCATACTATTTGACCGAAAATCAAAACAGTAGCCAAGGCCGAGAGCATACACTGGAGACGACTCCAAGGGAGACAATTCTCTCACCACCAAACATTAAAATTAATTCATAAAATAAATATTACACCTATGCATGGCCCACCTAGAATTCGGCAGAACCACGAGCAGAAATCAGTCTTCGTTTAGAAATCACCGCAGCGATATGTTCAGAGAGATCGAAACGCAAACTTGCGCCAACCGCGACGGTCACGTCCTCTTTTCGCGACCATACGTGCCCGCTCCTCCGCAAGGTGACTCTCGGAATCGAATCCCAAAAAAAACTCGAGGGACAAGGTCTATAAGTGCAGGAACGGAGAAAATGTACTTCTCCTTCTTGGCAGAAGACGAGCGCTACCAGCGAGAGATGCTGGGGCTGCCACTCGAGGGACCGGTGGAGTATAAAAAAAAAAAACCCGCGTACTACCACTCCCCTACATCCCGTGGGCTCCAGCCATCTTAATGATGGAGCGGCTGCCTCCACGTTCGACCTCAGGATGGGTCCAAACCCCTAGAGGATTAGCCATCCATCTGGACCCCCAGGTGGGGAAGATACACGCACGGGAACAGGTGAATAAATAAATAAATAAGCAGACGGATAAATAATTTTATAAATAAGTAAATAAATAAATTAACAAACAAACGAATAAATAAACAAAAGAACGAACAAAAACAATCAGCTTACTAGCGCACAAAACACACATAAAATAACATTGCCCATGACGCCCACAGCAACGTGTAAGGGCATTCGTGGAGGATGCCACGGTCACAGCCGCCACTACCCGTCAGAATCGACGTACCAAGGTAACGGCGCCTCCACCCCGCCAGCCTACTCACCAACGCTCAGGCCCACCAATGGTCATGATGACGCCCGAGCTGAGCGCCGTGATCTTGGCAACCCAACGTTCGCAGGCGAGGGAGGAGAGGACCCACCACCCATACCGGCCACCAGCAACGGCCGCGGTCCCCGCACCGCACCCGCCACGCATCCGCCCCGCCGCCTGGCTCGAGCGTGACCCGCGTCTCCGCCAAATTCGCTTCACGCGGTACAACCGACCGAATGCCAACACAAATGAATAAAACACACAATAATTGAAAAAAAAAAATAAAATAAAATAAAATAAAATAAAATAAAATAAAATAAAAATAAAATAAAAGGAAAAAACAAACATCCACTTTTTATGTTTTTTTATTTGGAAGGGCGTTGTGACGGAACGTCCACCGACGTGACGTCACCAGACCGAGCGAGCACGGCCGGCAACATGAAATTGCCCAACTAAATAAAAACTCTTAATTATCAAACCGTCCGAACCCGCTCGGAGCAAGACACGAATACCCAACGGATGAATAAAAAATTACTAATCAATATTTAACCAATAAATAAAGGCGATTTAACGAGCCAAGAACGCGAGAGAAACAACAGGGCAATATAAGATTGAGAGAGGTGTCGAACGCATACCTCTATACCACAGCGAGGGGACCACCCAAACTCGCCACGATCACGATCGACGTAATAGGCCAGTGGGCGGAGCCTACTACGCGAACCGCGACCTACCCACGAGCAAAGATCCCCAGCAGAGGCAGCAAGCCACGGGCGACAATGTCCAGACGGCCCAGTACATTACGCCCGGCCCACGCGACAATCAAAAATTAATAACGCCAATAATTAATAAATAACATGCATAAAAAACACACTACTCTAAATAATAAAATCCGGAGTATTCATAGGAACTCCAAACTTGCACTCCAATAAAAAACCAACGCAAAAACATTATGCAAATTTATATTCAATTTGCATAAACAAACAAATAATTAATTAACAATAAGAGCAACGAACTCCAGGATAACCCCAGAATTAACCATGGAGAAAACCAACCAAATCATCCGCGACATCACAATAAACAATCGAAAAACATCCAAATCGATTAACAAAACCTACGTTTACCTGCACCAAACTAGAAACAATTATTCAATAAAACAGAAAAAGACGTCTCAAGACTCGGAAAACAGCAGGAAATCATGGAAAAAGGGGAAAACCTGCAAATAACACAAAAATCAACAATACAACGCTCAATTACATGAAAGAAACCAGGACAATACAAAATATCTATCCACAAATCAATTCACAAGAACACACAATTTAGAATTTCCATAAAAAACCTACAAATTAATAACTTTTCGGAAAAGAGAAGATAAACCCTCCTCTAAACCTATCCGAAGCACGTAAAATCAAACCCCAGACGCCACTTCAACCTCCAAGGCATCAGAGCAACCTCCTCGAATTATTAGGCGCACAGGATCACGCCACCCTTCCCCTGAAAATCACGCGATTTCGGAAAGTCACGTGACATCACGCCACCCTGTTGTCACCAATCAGGGGACGTTATAATATCACGCGATTACCCCTTCGAATCTCCCTCCAGTTAAACATCGGGAGGGTATATAAAGGAGATGCAGACACGATGAGGCTCTCTTTCGATCAAGTTAAATTCACGGGAGCACTTAAGGCCCTTTAAAGCCTCAAATAATTGTAACCTTCGTTTGTTCAGTATTAGTGTGCGAGACGGCGAACTTTGATTCCCACACATCGCGCTGTGCCCATCTGGGTTTGTTGAATCGTGCAAGATAGGAAACTTTCCTCAATCAGAAAGGTCCCCACGCATGGCGCGTGCCTACCCCACGATTGAGGAGTTAGGGCATCTTTTTCGTTCGGATCCCCACGCATAGCGACGTGCCTATCCGTAGCGAGAACGATAAAAATTGGTGGATATCAGCACCACGAGCATTGCGCTTCGTCTTGCGAGCCACCACACCCGGCATACGGTGGTGTACCTGACGTGTGACGCTGAAGTCCACGAAAGGGCCAGAGATACACCTTGCGAATGTGCTGGATCCTGAAAATACTCTCCCGAATCAGAAAAGCAATTATTGTCTTTTTTAAGACGATCAATTGTCTCTCTAACCGAGACGCGATTCGAGCGAGTGACCAGGCAAACAGTATCGCAATAGAGGTATCTCTGCGAGCCCCGTCTGCTCCGGTGCGATACATAGCTGGTAGCGTAGGAGAAAGAGAGACAGCGACAAAGACGTTGAGTAGGCCTACTCGCAAGACGGACCCGACTCTACGAACGATGCATCGCGCTTTCTATGCCGAATAGACGCCAGCGGCTTTTCCACCTCAAACAGCCATATAAAATCTTTTCTTTTCGACCACCTATTGCGTCACTCTCATCCGGAGAGTAATCATTGCGACACCGTTAGAATTAATTAATTAATTAAGAAAAGCAGTCCAATCGCACTAGTAATCGTTAAACGCATTAGTAAGTTGAGTGTAAAGCTCCATACGGCGGCATCCGTCCGTCGTATGACCTTCGAGTCAATTTTATTTAATTCAATTTCGAGTACCACTCGCGTCAATCAGAAATCGCGGAATAAAAGGGGCCGAATTTGTTCACGGAGAGCCGGAATAAATCCTTTTATCACCGTTCCAAGAACCTTCTTAAAGTACCTCGTTTTCTGAGAGCCGATGATGAGGAAGGTCAATCTCGCCCACGGGCACATGGGATAAATAAACTTTCTGAGGCCTCATCAAGAAAACAAAAAAGGAACCACTCAAAATAGCTCCATTCCCAGCCCCGAGCCCGAATCCTTGAATCACGAGAGAACCTAAGGTCCTTCCTCAACGATTCAATAAAGTTAATCGCAAAAACTCGACAGTTATTTAATTTAATCATAATTCGGTCATCCATAACAGAGACCCATAATTAAATTCTCGTTTAATTAAATTAAATAATTAAGATAATAAAACGCGAAACGTTTCAATACATCTGAAAATATAATTCTAAAATAAAATATTATAATAGTTTCGGTATACTTAAACACAAATTAATACTTGGCTTATACGTAATTTACTTAGTAAATAGGTAGAATCCCTATAAAAAATCAAGTACACTCGAGATATGTAAGGTATATAAAATATGTGAAACGTCAAATATTCGATATCCTTTGTATATCCGTTAGACATATATTGATTAATATATCTCATGTGCATCTCAGATGTACCTAATATAGTTTACAGCGAAAACTTTGATATCTATTACATATCTTACAATATACTTTATTCCCATGTAAAAATAGTCATTTCCAAGTAATACATCCTAATACCTTGATAACACTATGAAAGTATTCAGTTTCGTTGTTTTGGCAAAACTCAATATCTCAATACTTCGAAGCTATAGGAACCTGTGATATTAGAAATCTCATACCTCAATACTGCGAACGAACTTCAATGCCATGCATATTTAAAGTATTAGATACGAATATTAAAACTCGTTAATACTTATTCTTGACATACTACAACAGATTTGTATCACTTTTAACTTCAAATAATACATCCTAACACTTTGATAATACTTCGAAGCTACAGGAGTTGGTGATATTAAAATAAACTCATATTTCAATACTGCGATCATACTTCAATGCCTGGCATATATTTAAAGTATTATATACGAATAATAAAACTCGTTAATACTCCGTTTATACTTGACATACTACAATAGACTTGTATCATTTTCAAGTTCAAATAATACATCCGAATACTTTGATAATACTCCGAAACTACAGGAATTTGTGATATAAAGAACTGATATTTCAATACTACGATAATACTTCAATGCCTGGCATATATTTAAAGTATTATATACGAATATAAAACTCGTTAATACTTTGTTTAATACTTGACATACTATAATAGACTTGTATAATTTTCACGTTCAAATAATACATCCTAATACTTCGATAATACTTCGAAGCTACATGAATTTGTGATATCTAAAAAACTCATAGTTCAGTACTACGATAATATTTCAATGCCTGGCATATATTTAAAGTATTAGATACGAATATTAAAACTCGTTAATACTTCGTTGATACTTGACATACTACAACAGACTTGTATAATTTTCAAGTTCAAATAATACATCCTAATTCTTTGATAATACTCTGAAACTACAGGAATTTGTGATATTTAAAAACCCGATACTTCAATACTACGATAATACTTCAATGCCTGGCATATTTAAAGTATTAGATACGAATAATAAAACTCATAAAACATGTTAATACTTCAGATACTTGAAATATCCGGTGGATTTAGGGTCTTGAATATGGATAATAAGACACGATAATACTCTAATTATACCCCAAAGCCCAGCGGCATTTATGTATGTTCCAAACATGTATATTAATACTTCCGACATACTTACCAGGTCCAAATAAAATAAAAAAAATGACGGTAAGTTTGAAATCTTAAAAATATTCGCAACACAATTTTTGAATCTCGTAAGACTCATTAATACTTCTCGCATGCCCACCGCTACTCGCTATTCGAAATATTATCCGGTATGTGTTATTCCAATACGCCAGCCTTGGCATACTTCAATTCCAAGACTTTTTTAATATCTAAAAAATACTGTTTTAATACTTCCGTTTTTGCGCAGGTCTGCTCCCGACGCTCCTTCCGTTGCTTCTTCCGACGCTACTCCCGTCTCTTCTCACGACGTTGCCGTTGGGCTGTAAAAAATAGAGGGATTCTAAAAACGGCGTTGGTTCCAGGCCTCACGAAGGTTTGTATACCCGAAATTACAAACAATTGTCACTGCCTAAATTGCAATATTACATTAGCGGCAAAATATTGTTATAAATTATCATCATTTCCAGATCGAGATAATACCTGGAAGCGAAATATTCTTAAAAGAAACTGACCTCGAACGCTAGACACGCCTGTATCGAGGAAAATCAGGGAAACTCGCATGCCGCTTGATGCGGCTGATTGTCGGCGAGGATAATTTGGTCGGCATGTCCCCCACAGGTCGTGGAAAGCTGAAGCAGATTCCGAGAAAGGCGTACGATGCCGTTGAAGGTAAGTATTGTTTTAAACCTGGCCGGGTACTAAGCACCAATAGATTTTAAATTATCTACTTACCGTATTTTTCAGCTTACGTATCGCTGAATGCTACTCCAAAAATGGATAACGAAAAATTTCAAACTACGATGAAGTTTTTGTGTCGCACCGTGAGGAAGAGCCGAAAATAAAACTGAAGAAACCCGAGCAAAATAAAATTGTCCCCTTCAGATCCGAATAATATATACTATGAAATTTTTCTAAATTTATTTATGTATTTACCTTGGCTCCTTAATCAGAATTGCCAGAAAATATTGTCCAACCCTACTTGATTCAATTTTATTTCACACGAATTCGAATGTTCGACTGATTAAAATAATCAATCGACGCTGTTTTTTAAAATTATAATTCGAGCCAGTGCACTGCAGTATAATTACCCCCAGCATAATTCGAGGCTGTTAGGACATTCACAGTGTCGTCTAGTCGCTCGGCGTCGGTCGCCGCTGTTTATGTTCCCTATCCAAAGTTTTTATTCCGTGAGTTTTGCAAAATCAATTAGATTTATCAACTGTGCTCATGGCTTGTGTCTCATTAACAGAGTGTCGAGGCACTAGTTATGACGTTCACCATCCCTGGATCGATTTTCGGCATTATTTTTTTGAGTGGGACCTAAAGAAAATGTTCCCATACACACGATTTCACCCCAACTTTTCTGAATAATTGTTACTCTCTTAAGCTCTGTACGATCAGCCTCCTTAGCAGAATGTCGAGAGACTTTACAAAGTTCTTCCCAAAGCCTGAATTATTTACGAGTTTACTTCTGAACGTGCGAGAACTGCACAAGATTTTTCCATACAAACTATTTATTTCAAACCTTTTGCAAAAGCGATTTTAAGTACAAGGTTTTTTCTCGTTAATAGAGTGTTGATAATACTAGGTATTTTCATCCATAAAACCTATTTTACTTACGTCTAGTGCAGCAATGACCAAATCATTCCTATCGATCCCTTACTACATTCAAGTCGGAGAGCAATATTTCCCATATTTGGTTTATCGTATCTCTGCTTTTATCAACGCATTGTTTAAACTTCGCGAATAAACAAACAAGATCTGAAACCACTTCAATTCGACAGAGCAGACTTTTTTCTAGGATACGTTTTTCGCGCGCCTCCGTCAAACGGTCTCTAGCTTGTTTATTCGGGAAGTGTAAAGAATGCGTTAATAAAAAGCAGAGGTACGATAAACCAAGTATGGGAAATATTGATCTCCGACTCAACTGTAGTGAGGAATCGGTAGGAACGCGGTTAGGGAAAAGGATGAGAGCATGTTTTACTTTTTTTCAATTTTCAAAAAAATAGATTTGACTAAATAATAATAATAATCACAATAATTAAAGCGGTTCGGATTTTATAGAATTTTGAATTTAAAAAAAAATCATTTTGCTCTAAACACGTCGTATTTCAACAAATCCACCGAAATGTTCTACAGACGAAAAATAACGTACCGCGCTACCACATACCATCGGTCAAGTGGTTCGGATTTTACGACATTCTGAATTTAAAAAAAAATCGAGATTTTCACTCTAACTTTCGCAAGACTTAAGAAAGTAAGCCAAAAGTTTGCACTTGATGGGAATATGATGTAACGACATTTCTTACGGAATTTTCAGCATCATCTGTAACATAATTTTTGTGATGTTGTACAAGAAACTACCGAAAATATACAGGTAACTAAATTAAAAAGAAAATGCTAATTAAAATTAAAAACTTTGCAAAGTGCTTCCTCATTAAGTTTAATTTTTCACGAAGTCACCTCTATGAGGACGTCTATTTATTAATCTCGGCTTCCTCCCAGAGGAAGTTTTATGAAAAATGAAATGTAATGATCAACTGTGCGGTCTCGACTAGTTCGACGTCGATCGGCCGAGCGCTCAGTTAGTTGAAGGAACCGAAAGTCGCGCTTCGATTCAACTCGGCCATATGGCGCTCTAGAGCGATGAGTCACAGTTCAATCGATACTCTACGGGATTCTGAAGATTAAATTATTTGTGAGCCTCGATCGGCCGAGCGCTCAATTAGTTGAAGGAACCGAAATACGCGCATCGATTCAACTTTGCCATTTGGCGCGCTAGAGCGATGGGTAAGAGCTCAATCGATTCTCTACCAAATTCTGAAGATTAAATAATTTGTGATTCTCGATTGGCCAAGCGCTCAGTTAGTTGAAGGATCCGAAAGTCGAGCATCGATTCGACTCTGACGTTTGGCACCCTAGAGCGATGACTCTAAGTTCAATCGCTTCTTTCCCGAATTCTGAGATATACTTACGGTAGCTCAAGATCGCAATATGAATATCTGAATCAGTAAAAAATGTATACTGTAAAAAAATGTTATTGCTCATAAGCAATATACAATATCATTAAGCAATAATCATATATCTTATATTATTATATGCTTCAATCCTCCTAGCACAATAAATATTTTTCACCATGTTCTCACCTTGCGCTTACCTCACTTTCATCTTCTTCTCAACTTACTATCCCCACGTGCCGCCTTCCTCTCACCCGGTCCTCGCCTTGTTTCCATCTTACGCTGCTTAATATTGAATTTTTGAATTTTTGACGGAAAATCAGGTGTTAATCAAACGGGAAATCTAAAAGGTCGTTAAGGCACCTCTAAATTATTTTTTACGGGTCAAATTTTAATGTGGCATCTTAGTGTCGATGGAAAAAAAAACATTTTTAGATACACCTTAGTCAACATACAATTATGAAGGACCGCAATCACGAACGCACACAAACGGATACAGATACAAACACACAACGCACACATCGTACCGACCAAACATAGGCTCTCATAATACCGACCAAACATACGCACTCATACTACCGACCAAACATACGCTCTGATACTACCGACCAAATATACGACTTCATACTAACGACCAAACATACAATCTCATACGACCGACCAAACATATACACGCATACGAACGGACTGACATACTAACACACCCACTGCCATGCCTAAACCGAAAAATACGAAGATGAAAAGAATCCAGGACCCTTTTAAGGCCGTTTGTAAATTTAGAGAGGATGCGTCGCGAGTTTCTTTCGAGAAAGTGTGAGGTCGATGTTCTTCTATTGCACAACAGAATAATAGAAGTTTAAAAAACAAAGGGCATGAAATATTTATTGCACAAAAAAAACGTTGGGCAATGACTTTGCCGAGTAGAGATGTTGATGACGAGGGCGAATCATCTTCGGCGATTGTTCCTCCTGGACATCAGCTCGTAATACCTTTCGAGGCACAAGATCTAGCCACGTTGCGCGGAGATACGAGGGTCAATGAAGTAGTCATTGACTTTTGTGGTACCATGGCGATCGAGCACAGTCAGTCCAACGATTCAATTTGTTATGTCGATTGCAAAACGTCCTGGAATCTATTCAGAGTCACATCCGCGCGATCGAAAAAATTTGTTTTGCAGAAAAAAGAGCCCGCGTTGAGTAGAAACCGTTTTGAAAATAAAAGTATACTCATGTTCCTGATCATGGATAACTGGCTTACGATCCTTTTCGTTGCCTATGTTCGGGAAAGGATGGCACATGTCTTTGATTCGGTAGACGATTCAGGGCACAATTTTATTTCACATTCGTTAGATGATTCAAAGGACGCCCTCGGCTGGGAAATGCAACATAGTGAGCCTAACGTGCCCGAAGCAACGGGATGATTTTAATTGTGGGATCTTTGTAATTGGGTTTATCTGACAGATTGTAGACTGAGGCTCAGAGCCCCTCTCAAATATTACTGACTTCTCTCCGAGCGCATTACGAAGAACACTGTACGCAGAGTGCATCGCAATCCGGCCGCAGTTACAGACATGAACGCACACGCACACGCACACGCGCGTTATAAAATCGATTCATAAAATACTACGGAAGTGACGAGCCGTGGGGTCCACACGCGCGAGCACACGCATACATAAACGTGCGCACAGAGGCTGAGAGACGCGCGCAAACTAGCACTCTTTTTTTTGCAGGTGAATTTCTTTCAGGTGAACCGACCAACGTTACCTCCTCCATGTCCTTGACATGAAGTTTCTTTATCCTTTTTTTCCTCTCCCGTTGGTTCCTCGCTTCTCGAGGTACAGAATAATTTGACTCGCATTTCATAATGGCCAACGATGATGAGTCAAACACTCGAGTGGCGTGAGTTACATAAGTGATAAAAACCATTCTGAGGCCTTAAAAAAAAAATATTCAGAAGTTATGGTATGTATTCAATTCCTATACTTCAACTCCTTCTCCTTGACAGTAATATTTAATAGCACGACGGCAGACAAAGGGGAGAAAACGGGATGCGTTACAAAGATTGAAGACGGGGGATACGACGATGGACCACGGAACACTCAGGACGGCAAAGGTAAGACGACGAGTCACACCAGCGGTCAAAGGTAAGATCTCGACGGACATCGGAGAGGCAAGGAGTCTCGCCCGACAGCGCGACGGCGAACAATGGTAAGATGTCGGGGAACGCTACAGCGAAAAAGACGAAAGAAGATTCCGTGCCACTGGATGATTTCATGGCAAGTATTTCAATCGCGTGTGATATTCATATCGCGAATTCGTGTTCATCAGCCACTTATTATTCTTTCAACTTTCCCGGATTCTCGAGGACGGCATCTTAGGTAAGTATGCATTTGTTTCTGTGTTTTACTAATTTTTTATTCTTCTTTCAGGCGTTCCGGACTCGATAGCGCAGTATACCAGGTAAGGATATGTTTTTCGATGATTAAATAATCGTTTCTTTTTCTTGAAGATGTTTCAGGATAACCGTGCAGCATTCCCGGTAAGTATATGCTTGATGATAATCAATTAATCGTTTCTTTATCTTTCAGGTGAGAACGCGAGATGATGCGTAAAGAAAGTAAGCCAAAAGTTTATAACATAATTTTGTAAAATGTTTGTAACATAATTTTTCTGTTGTTGTACAAGAAACTACCGAAAATATAGATGTATCGAAATAAAAAAAATGCTAATTAAAATAAAAAACGATGCGAGCTAGAACTTTGTACACTGCTTCCTCATTAAATTTAATTTTTCACAAAGCTTCTGTGAGAAAGCGGATATTAATAAATAGACGTCCGCATGGAGGTGGCTTTGTGAAAAATGAGGTCCGTTGAATATAACCTTGTTTATTTCATACAGTTTTTTCTGCAAAATTAAACGTACGATTGCGGTATATTTATAAACGATACCGTATATACAGGGTGACAATTTAGGGGTGGCCACCTGTTTTTACAGGCATTTGCGCCGTCAATAAAGATCAAGTAAAGGGTGGTTCTTGAAGGATTTTTCATGCCCTCTTTGATGGCTGAAACGATTTTTTGCTGAGATGATCAGTTTTTAAGGTGCAAACTACTTTTAAATGAAATTTTTTGGAAAATTGTTTCTCACATTATATTTATAAAGTTGATTAAAAGCTGAATCCAGAGCACTCGTGGGCCGAATAATTTGATCGCGTCTTGATGGAGAAATTATTTTTCAAATATCTTGTATTCGGCAGCCGATGTGCGATCTGAACAAGGAACGGTGGACTTGAAACGGCGCTTCGAGCGAGGTGGCGCCGCGAGTCTCGAAACCCGGCTGACAGCGGGCTAAATGCCCGTCTGTCACCAAACGTGGTTAGGCCGGCCAGCTGCTGTGTGTCAATTTGAATGGCAATCCATATTGACGCACAGCTTTGCTCCACTACGCGCGCGGCAAAATCAACGATACTAATTAGCTAACCTCGCATCTTACAGCGACGTAAATTAAATGCATTACATTTTTTTATCTCTGGGCACGGCTTTCTCGCTAATTTTCATTTATCAAAACTTCCTCTGAGTGGAAGCGAAAGCTGTTCAACAATCTTCCTCTCTGAGTTGACTTTATGAAAAATAAGGAATAACGAGAAAGTGATGTGTAAAGATCTACTTTGATTTTTTTTTATTTTTATTTTATTTATTTCCATTGAACCAACATTCTCTTTAGGTTTTCTTCGAACAAAAATGCCTCGCGAGCATTCTCGGTTCATTCGTAACTTCGGTTTCATAAAACTCACGAGATAAGATGACAAAATATTGATAAGCACCAACAACAATTATTTTTTGCACACGGTTTTCTCGCTAATTTTCATTTATCTCAACTTCCTCTGAGAGGAAGTCAAAGCCTATCAACAATCCTCCTCTCGGAGTTGGTTTTATGAAAAATGAAAAATAACGAAAAAGTAATGTGTAAAGATCTACTTTGAATTTTTTTCATTTTAATTTTTTTTACTTTCATTGAACCAAGGTCCTCTTTAGGTTTTCTTCGAACACAAATAACTCGCGAGTACTCCCGGTTCAATTGTAATATTGGTTTCATAAAACTCACCAAATAAGACGCCGAGATATTAATAAGCAACAAGAATATATATTTTTTTTTAAATTTTTTTTTACCTCTTAGGAGAACCGTCGTGTCTAATCTAGGACAGCACGCAGTTGCTAGTTTTTATACTTTTCTTTTTTTTTGGATCAGGATGCAAAGTAAATCTTTGGGCACGGCTTTCTCGCTAATTTTCATTTATCACAACTTCCTCTCAGAGGAAACGATAGCTATTCAACAATCCTCCTCTCGGAGTTAGCTTTGTGAATAATAATAAATAACGAGAAAGTAATGTGTAAAGATCTAATTGAATCTATTTTTAAATTTTATTTCCATTTATTTTAATCGAACCAATATCTTCGTTAGGTTTTCTTCAATTAAAAATGCCTCGCGAGTATTCCCGGTTCATTTGTAACTTCGGTTTTTTAAAACTCTCAGAGGAAGTTGTGATAACTTAAAATTAACGAGAAAGCCGAGCGCAAAAAAAATTACTGTTGGTGCTTATTAATATCTTGGCATCTTATCTGGTGAGTTTTGTAAAACCGAAGTTGCAAATTAACCGAAAATACTCGTGTAGCATTTGTGATCGAAGAAGACCTAAAGAGAACGTTGGTTCAATGAAAATAAATAAAAATAAAATTTAAAAAATATTCAAAGTAGATCCTTACACATTACTTTCTCGTTACTTCTTATTTTTCACAAAACCAACTCCGAGAGGAGGATTATTGAACAGCTTTCGTTTCTTCTCAGAGGAAGTTATCATAAATCAAAATTAGCGAGAAAGCCGTGCCCAAAGATTTATTTTACATCCTAATAAAAAATAAATAAATAAATAAAAGTATAAAAACTGGCAACTGCGTGGTATCCTAGAATAGACACCACGGTTCTCTTGAACGAAAAACAAATTTTAACAATAAAAAAAAAATATTCTTCTTGCTTATTAAAATCTCGGCGTCTTATTTCGTGAGTTTTATAAAACCAACATTACAATTAAACCGGGAATACTCACGAGGCATCTTTGTTCGAAGAAAATCTAAAGAGGACCTTGGTTTAGTGAAAATAATTTTTTTTTTTCATTTTCATAAATATTCAAAGTAGATCTTTACACTTATGTGTCTTATTTGGTGAGTTTTATAAAACCAATATTACAATTGAACCGGGAGTACTCGCGAGGCATTTTTGTTCGAAGAAAACCTAAAGAGGACCTTGGTTCAATGAAAGTAAAAGAAAAATTAAAATAAAAAAAAATTCAGAATAGATCTTTACACATTACTTTTTCGTTATTTTTCATTTTTCATAAAGCCAACTCCGAGAGGAGGATTGTTGATCACCTTTGACTTTCTCTGAGAGTAAGTTGAGATAGATGAAAATTAGCGAAAAACCGTGCGCAAAAAATAATTGTTGTTGGTGCTTATCAATATCTTGTCATCTTATCTCGTGAGTTTTATAAAACCGAGAATGCTCGCGAGGCATTTTTGTTCGAAGAAAACCTAAAGAGAACGTTGGTTCAATGGAAATAAATAAAATAAAAATAAAAAAAATCAAAGTAGATCTTTACACATCACTTTCTCGTTATTCCTTATTTTTCATAAAGTCAACTCCGAGAGGAAGATTATTGAACAGCTTTCGCTTTCTCTCAGAGGAAGTTATGATAAATGAAAATTAGCGAGAAAGCCGTGCCCAGAGATGAAAAAATGTAATGCATTTAATTTACGTCGCTGTAAGATGCGAGGTTAGCTAATTAGTATCGTTGATTTTGCCACGCGCGTAGTGGAGCAAAGCTGTGCGTCAATATGGATTGCCATTCAAATCGACACACAGCAGCTGGCCGGCCTAACCACGTTTGGTGACAGACGGGCATTTAGCCCGCTGTCAGCCGGGTTTCGAGACTCGCGGCGCCACCTCGCTCGAAGCGCCGTTTCAAGTCCACCGTTCCTTGTTCAGATCGCACATCGTCTGCCGAATACAAGATATTTGAAAAATAATTTCTCCATCAAGACGCGATCAAATTATTCGGCCCACGAGTGCTCTGGATTCAGCTTTTAATCAACTTTATAAATATAATGTGAGAAACAATTTTCCAAAAAATTTCATTTAAAAATAGTTTGCACCATAAAAACTGATCATCTCAACAAAAAATCGTTTCAGCCATCAAAGAGGGCATGAAAAATCTTTCAAGAACCACCCTTTACTTGATCTTTATTGACGGCGCAAATACCTGTAAAAACAGGTGGCCACCCCTAAATTGTCACCCTGTATATAAAACATAAGCGAGCGTTGTTATTGATTTGGTTACTAACATAAAACAAATTTAGTCTGTTGGCATATTTCAAAGAGAGTGGACGTATAATTAAATAAACGAGATTTCTTTCATTTAAATTGTGTACTAAGTCTCTATTATTATTTGATTGATCCTGACGAAAAACCGAGATGTGCCACAATTATCAGAAGTGGGATAATTAATTCGAAAGCTATACGCGTTTAAGTGGATGAATCTGGGATTCATCGGTCGAGTCAGGATAACGAATTTTCTTGGTCGATTAGTAACGTGAGTGATTTGAAGTGAATTGTCGATAAGAATCCGGGATTCGTTACCACATGCGAGATACACGTTGGATTTAAACGCCGAAAATACATCGCAGAAAAAGAAGAGAGGGCGACCAAAAAAAATACAAGTTGACGCCGTAATTAGTACACCAGATCACGGGGAAACAGGAGTAATGGATCGGACTCCAGTTCAATCGACCTCGGGTCAACAAAATAATATGGAAAGAGGAGATGAACGAGACTACGCGGACGGTGGGCCGTTACTAGATCTGGGTGGACAGAGACTACGACGAACACCGATTCCACCAACATCCGGACAACAGCAAGCGAATGTTGAACAAGAAGGAGATCGACGAGGTGTGTTAAATAATATTCAACTGCTGGATTTGGAACCCAATCTTCCGGAACTAGATCGATTAAGTCTGCTGAACCAATCGACGTTTCGATCTCGAAGTTTTATGGATTTGTCCAAAGTTTTGCCGAGCTTCGATCCTGTCGTTAACGATGCCGATGTAAATCAATGGATTGAGAACATCGAAGAGTATTCTGAGATGTACCGGTGGGATGATTTGGCGCTGAGACACTATGCTGTTTCAAAACTGGAAGGGGTGGCGAAGAAATGGAAAGACAGCCTTGAAAAGGCTAATAGATCGTGGAATGATTGGAAAATATTATTGAAGAAAACTTTTTTATCGGAAGAAACGGGCATGAGAGAGGTTCTCGATGCTCAAAACTACAAGCGTCGTCACAATCAAAATATAACGGAATATTTTTATGAGAAATTAGCAAAATGTAACCGAGCACGCATGGGGAAGAGAGAGACTATGGAATGGATTATAGACGGATTGGACGATTCTCAATATCGAGCATATTTGGCACCACTTTCACGTTATGCGGAACCTGCTGATCTTTTACCCGATTTGAAGAGTGGAAGCACGTTCATCAAGAATAACGTCAGGGCGACTCCGAAACCGACGATTGCTAGGAAGGATATGGAATGCTTCAATCGCCATCGCACGGGACACACAGCGAAATTTTGTCGTAAAGAAGAAACCGAAAAGGCGTCGTCAGCTCCAGCACCGAAAGAGAACAGAGAGTATGCGTGTTTTAAATGCGGTAAGGCAGGGCATTACGGGCGAAATTGTAAATCGAACAAAAAAAAAGAGGAGGTATCGAGTCAAAGTACCGACGGAGAAAAGGTTATGCATATTCCAGGTAACTCGCACGCGAAATTTTTCAAAACAGCGTTAATAAATAATAAAGAAATTCGGTGCTACGTCGATTTGGGTAGTGGCGTAACGATTATTCGAAAAGAAAACGCGGATAGTTTAGGATTATCGTATTATGAGAGCGAGCATAAGTCGTTGACGGGTTATGGAGGCGGAGAGGTTACTCCGATCGGAATATTGACTTGTAATATCGAGATAGATGGAGTATCGGTGAAATGCAATGTGTACGTTGTACCGAGTGATTCGCAGATCGTTCCTTTATTGGTAGGACATTCTTATACTGAGCAGCCGAACGTACATATTTTGAACAGTTTCGGATCATTGAATATATCGGACGATATTCGCGAACTCTGTCAAATCGAAACGTCAAGATCGAACAAAACGAAACTCATATCCGTCGATGATATAAAAATTCCGCAAAACTATTTAGGTTACGTGAATGTGATGGGTAATATACGAGAAGATGATTTGTATGTAGAGGCTCGCGTGTTAGAGTGCGGAGATGCGATACCTCGATGTATAATTAGTACCAACGAACAGGGCGGTTCGGTAATACCAATAATGAATTTGAGCGATAAGGAGATAAATATCAAGAAGGGACAAACGATTTCCCGCGGGGAAAAATGCGAAGAAAGGGAATTGACACGAGAATTCAATACCGAGGATATAATCGAAGATGAGATCGATTCTGATTTAAATAAAGAAGAACATACGAAACTAACTGCACTGATAAATAAATATAAAACTGTAGTATCAAGGAACGTTCACGAAATGGGAAAAACGAATATAGCGGAAATGGAGATCAAGTTATCTTCCGAAAAGCCGGTTTTCTATAGACCATATCGTTTATCTATTATGAGAAGGAGAAAGTCAGAACCATGGTTGAAGATTTGAAGAAAGCCGACGTCATCGAAGACAGTTCATCATCATATGCGAGTCCAATTATTTTGGTTCGTAAGAAAAATGGGGAAATGCGTATGTGCGTGGATTACAGGGCGTTAAATAAAATAACGATCAAGGACAAATATCCCATGCCGTTGATCGACGATCAAATCGACGGTTTGAGGGGTCATCGTTATTTTACGAGTCTCGACCTATTCAGCGGATATTATCAAGTGCCTGTTTCGAGAGATTCGAGAGAGAAGACCGCCTTCGTAACCCCGGATGGACACTATCAGTTCAAAAGGATGCCCTTTGGACTATGCAACGCACCTGCGGTTTTTCAGAGAATGATTAACATTATTTTTGGAAAAAAACCGGAAATTTGGCAATGACGTATCTCGATGACATTATTACGGCCTGTAAATCTTTCGAGGAAGGAATGGACAAATTGGAGGCGGTGTTACAGATTTTAGTTTCGGCGGGTCTGACACTAAATCTAAAAAAATGTCATTTCTTTAAAAACAAGGTCGAGTATCTGGGCTTCGAGATATCACAAAGCGGAGTCGAGCCAGGAGCAAAGAAAATAACGGCGGTTAAGATGTTTCCGATCCCAACGAATGTACGAGCGATACGAGGCTTCGTGGGATTAGCGAGTTTCTTCCGTAGATTCGTGAAAAATTTTGCAACAATAATTAAGCCATTAACAGATCTACTATCGAAAAATGTGACGTTCGTGTGGGGAAAAGAGCAACAGAGCGCTTTTGATGAGATAAAGTTGAGATTGACTTCGAGACCGATATTATCGATTTATAATCCACAAGCAAGAACTGAGGTTCACACGGATGCGAGTCAACTAGGTCTAGGAGCGGTATTGTACCAAGAACAAGAAGACAAACGTTTACATCCCATTTGCTATTATAGTAAAAAGACAACGAGAGACGAATCGAAATATCACTCTTTCGAATTGGAGGCTTTGGCGATCGTATGTGCATTAGAGAGATTTCGAGTGTACCTGATTGGGATCGAGTTCGTACTAAAAACGGACTGTAATAGTTTGAAGATGTTAGAAGGTAAACGAGATTTGAGTCCTCGAATTGGGCGGTGGTTCATCAGGCTTGCAGAATTTAATTATCGGATTGAGCATGTGAAAGGAGAACAGAACGTAGTAGCCGATGGATTAAGCAGATTTCCCGTCGAACCGGAGGAAGAGACACCGATAATTGGAATACCAATTTTGGGAATTAATATAAATACAAATTGGATAGCAGCAATGCAGAGATTGTCTCCGGAAATCTTGGCAGTTCGCGATAAGTTGGAACTAGGTGACGAAGAAACGCATAAAAAATTCAGTATGGCGAACGCAAGAGTATATAAAATAACTAAAGGTCGGTGGCGATTATATGTACCAAAAGAATTACGAAGCGAAATCGTGGCGGTGACTCACAAAAGTTTAGCTCATTTAGGGATTGATAAAACGTTGGCGAAACTAAAAGAAACCTATTATTTTCCCGGAATGCGTGAATATGTGACAACCTATGTGAATCGATGCATAAACTGTCTGTATTATAAACCACAAACTGGAAAGAAAAGTGGGTTTTTGCATCCGATCGACAAAGGGAGTATCCCATTTGAGACGATTCACGTGGATCACCTCGGTCCACTTGTCGAGACAGAACGAGAAAACAAATATGTTCTTGGAATAATTTGCGCGTTCAGCAAGTACGTAATTTTGCAACCGGTGAAAACCACAGGTTCAGACGAGACCATAGAAGAACTTCGCAAAATTATATCGCACTATGGGAAACCGAGTAGAATAATTACCGATCGGGGTGCGGCCTATATTTCGAGCAAATTTGAAGAATTTTGCATTCAAAGCGAGATTGTACATGTGAAGATAGCGTCCGGCACACCACGAGCGAATGGTCAGATCGAGAGAATTAACAGTATCATTGTAAATTGTTTACCGACGATAACTCGAGATTTGGAAAACAGCGATTGGGACGAAAAAATTTATGATCTACAATGGGCAATTAACAACAGCATCCACAGAATTACGAGAAGAACACCAGCCGAATTGATATTTAATTATAAATCAATGGGAAGGCAAGACAGCTTGCTAACAGAGGAAATCAGAAAATTAAACGAGGAAATGGGGACAGAATTAGAAGGAGAAAACGTTTCTGATTTGTTAAAAAAAAATAAAACAATTCTCTGCGAACAATTTAATAAAAAAAGGAAGGAAGCCAGGAAACTAGAGCCGGGTCAGTTAGTACTGATAAGATATGAAGCACCTGCAACTGGAAAAAGTAGAAAATTAACAGAAAAATATCGCGGACCGTACGAGGTGGTTAAAGATATCGGAAATGATAGATATCTGATACAGGATATCGAGGGCGAACAACAAAGTTCAAGATTTTATAAAGGAATAATCGCGATAGACCGATTGAAAATAGTACCAAACGAAAATTCTAAATAATTATAATAAAAAAATGTAAACTGCCAATAAACTGAAAGCAGTAATAAAAACGTTATTGTCGAGGACGACAACAAATCAGGACGGCCGAAATTGCGGTATATTTATAAACGATACCGTATATATATATAAAACATAAGCGAGCGTTGTTATTGATTTGGTTACTAACATAAAACAAATTTAGTCTGTTGGCATATTTCAAAGAGAGTGGACGTATAATTAAATAAACGAGATTTCTTTCATTTAAATTGTGTACTAAGTCTCTATTATTATTTGATTGATCCTGACGAAAAACCGAGATGTGCCACACGATATTGATTTTTTAAATCTCAATTGCTTTTCTTCATAACATGTTAGATGCATATCTTACCAGCGTTAAATATACTTACTGTTTAGAAAGCCTAAGAGAGGGGGGGGGGGGGGCGAGATTACAAACACGTTCAATATTTTTTCACTTAACGTTTTTATTTAGAATGATCACTGATGCTAGGGGTCAGATATTTGCAATATTTCGATATATGTTATGATATTTACACCACGCCTCGTTAAAGAGGGAACTAAGATTTTTTAGGTTTAAGAAATAAGAAAATGAGAGGGGTCATCTGTCACGGTTTGTGAGATACGTTTGCTAACTCTACGGTAGTTGTAACGGAGACGGAATTTAAGCGTTGGCACGCTCTAACTCCGCTGTTTTTCATCCCACGGACTTTTCCCAGGGCTGATTTTGTTTTCAATTGTCTGAGGATAATATAATCCCCCAATAATGAAAATGGCTGTCTCCAATCGTTTTCGAGAAACGGGCTCCGAAATAAAATGTGTTTTCTTAGTAATCAGTTTGAGGATCATATTTCCATTGGCGGCTTTTATCTTGAGAATAAAAAAAATTCTAGACCGCGGCGACCGATTCGTCGTCTAAGTAACATATAACATTACAAAATAAGATTGGCCAACTGTCACGGTTTGTGAGATAATCGCCATCTTCTTCCACCTTCCTCTCACCTTTCTCTCACCTTTCTCTCACCTTTCTCTCACCTTCCCCTTTTATCTCCCACCCACCTTCCCTTCATCTTTATCTTATCTTCATCTCACCCTTCCCCTCATTTTCCTCTCAAGATGTCGATATCTCAATATATTTAAAAACAATATATTTAAAACAATATGATTTTTTATCGGGAGGCATATCATAATATGAGATCAAGAAATAGTTTAATTTCCACACCGCTATGAAGTAGATAATACGACGCATTTTCGTTTTACCATTCGATTTATCAAAATATGATAAATTGAGTGTTCCCCCCTCCCCTTCCCCTTTCCAGGCCCGGATTTTTCTAAGTCCAACAATATCTCCCTCTCCAATCCAGGATTTTTCTAAGTTCTGCAATATAATTTTCTGTAGGTCAGGATTTTTTCAAGCGCACAACATTTCCTCTCCTGGCCAGGCGAGCTGGCCAGGCACAGCCTGGCGAGCTGTGTGCCATGGAGTGGATGGGCGAACAGTGTGAAATTGGCCATGGAATTAGTGGATCAGTGGTGTAAAGGTGGCCATGAAATTTATGAGTGAGTGATATGTTAGTCGCCATGGAATCCATGAGCGAGAGGTGTGAAGTTAACCATGGAATTCATGAGCGAGCCGTGTGAAGTTGGCTATGGAATTTATAAACGAGTAGTGTGAAGTTGGTCATGGATTTTGTGAGCGAGCGGTGTGAAGTTGGCCATGGAATTTATGTGCCAATGGTGTGAAGTTGACCATGGATCCGAATCTGTAGCCAGCTTCACACACCATCGATTCTTGTACACCGCGGCGGCAGCGGCGGCGATATCTTTATATAACATAAAGAGATATTTCACTTATTGGTGAAATAATTATACAATCTTGAATAAATCAAAGTTGTACATGTACGAATTATTTAAACTTATAACTTAACTTATACTTACACGCGAACCTTAAACAGAGTAAATACTTAAAATATTTAGTTATTAATTGATATAAAATTGATTGAAGACTGATTAGTTGAGGGAATGAGGTTGACCAAGAATACTTGGGTGGGTGAAGAGTGGTAATTAATTTAGTGGCCGTGGGGAGGCCCAAAAGGTGCTGACCGTGCGGGGCACGTATAGCCAACAGTCTTTATAGGAAATTGGAAGAAATTTATGATTATTAGGGAGCAAAAATTTGTCAGCGGAATTATAGATGACTGTTTGATGCACTTGAGGATTCAGCATCGGATGATTTCTAGGGAGCGGTGAACCGGGGTTGGAACGTAGCAAGAGCAAGAAGGCAGTTTATGAATATAATGCTTGAGTATTGAATGTTGAACGTAACGATGGCTTAAGGAAAAAGATTTGTCGATGTACGATGATAGTAAGAATGATAATATATAATAATAATAATAATAAAACAATTAAAAATAATAATAGTAGTTGGCAAGAAAAATAGCCAGAACATAACAAGAGGTAAATGTGAGAAAAAAAGGGGGACTCAGGGAGTGAATTCCCTATCTCAATGGCTACTTAATTATTATTTCGGTTTTACTAACTTAAAAAGAACAAGAACATCTCGATTCGGGCAGAAAAAAGGCTTTAAATTATTCAAGCGACGATCGCTGGTCTCAAAAGCATGCAAACACCACCACTCACTTGCTCAACGCAAGAGGTGCTAACGTACGTGGTAACTCGACACACGTGGCGACCGGTGCTTCGTGGAAAAAAACTACACTTTATGACTTAAAAATGGGGGGGGGGGTGAACAGGACAGAAAAATGCACTCAAATACTCACTTAATACTTTTTCGATGAATTTTCGATACAAATCCTCCTTCTATTATCCTTAATCCTAGAATCCTGTCGTTTTCAACACCCGTAATCCCTGAACATGGGTCGTTCGTGGCGGTCGCTTATTTGACTATGCTATTGTGTAAGGAAAAATCTTTAAAAATGTATAGGTTTTCTTTAGACTCTTAACTATACGATAAAAATGTTGCCATCCCTAAAAATCCTTTTTTCAATATACATTTTCATAAAAATTCGGAAGTATGTAGACTGTTTACACTAAAATGTACGGACACAAACGATCCATCTTCACGAATGTAGGGTTAAAATTGCTCTCAATAATTAATTTCCCCCCAACAAGAGACTGCACGTATTGGGATTCGCCCGTGGGTCGAGCGAGGCAGACTTTATCTTGGAGCGGCGGCATTCGGGAGTAGCAACACTATTCTCGTGTAACGGCAGTGGTGAGCTGATTGACGGAGGACGGCTTAGGGTCGGCTCTCACACACGCACACAGACACACAGTCGCACACGCACACTCGCATACGCACACACACATACACACTATACTCTAGCACACAGGACAGGACGGGGTGTTTAGTCTAGTACTACTTATAAACTACTCCTACCGTTATCGCTGTAGTGGCGGCCTCCACCTAGTCCGCTTACGCGGCTGAAACCGTACGGGGTTACACCTTATATGCAAAAATCACATCGAAAAAAAAATAGTTATTAAAAAAAATAAGCTGTGCTTTAACATTCGTAACCTTCAATTACAAAAAATAAAAATAGTTTTCTGCAATAATAGATCTTTACCGGTAACGAAGAAATATATTTCATTCAAATATCAATCACGAGTGAAACATGTTAGTGTAGTTGCCAGCACCAGGGATCGGCACCATCAATTATATTTGTAATTGAATTACTGTTCAATTACAAATGCAAGTTGTAGTTTATAATTATTCCGAAAAGAATTACTAATTACACTGGTACTTAGTAATTAATTCAAAAATAATAAAAAATTACAATTTTTATTTGTAATTGACTAATTTTAAATACAAATTACAATTGGAAATAATAATCGTTTAAAATAAAATATAAATTATTCAGAGTAGTAGTAATCTATTTTAATTAATTATTAATTCCACTTGAGAATTATAATCTATACCAATTAATTACAAATTGTATTTAGTTTCAATTAATTATTAATTTCACTTCGAAATTGTAACCTATATCGATTGAATTACAAACTCCACGTGGACATGTAATTAATTTCGAATCAATTACAAATTTCACGTGGATTTGTAATTAATTTCGACTAAATTACAAATTTCACGTGGAGTTGTAATTAATTTCGACTAAATAGCGAATTGCAAATAATGGAATTTGTAACTAATTACAAGTTAATTATCAATTTAACGTGGAGTTAGTTACACCGTAACTAACTAACCACCTAACTAACGAACTACCCAATTAACTAACTTTTTTTTTTTTTTTTTTTCGAGGATGTGTGGAAATTCTTCAAAAAGACAATTGGGGAGGGTACGCACTCCCCAACGTGTGGGATTTGTACCCACTAAAAACCGCACACCCTTTCTCCGACATCGGTGCCTCCCCGAAACCGCTTTCGCATTACATCAGGGAGGCGTCATATCCGCGTCTATCTGAGCGCCAGCTTCATGCGCTTAGGGATTGTGCCCTTCCCTTTCGCGCTCCTCCTGGTTCTTCATTCGTAGGATCTTCTCCACGTATGCCGAGATGCTAGCCCACTTCGTATCACTATGCAGCATTACTTCTACTGCATTCTCCGGTGTTAGCTCGGTCTCCAGGGTAGCAATCAGCGCTCTCCTCTCCTCTGCCCACCTTGGGCACGTAAAGAACGTGCGGTGGGCATCGTCAGTGTGTTCGCAGTAGTCGCACTGCGGGCTGTCTCTTCTTTTAAACCTATACAGGTAGGCGTTGAAATGGCCGTGTCCGGATAAGAACTGGGTCAGATGATAATTAACCTCACCGTGTTCTCTACTCAGCCACGAGGGTATCAGTTGATGGGTCCATCGACCAGTAGTTTCCTGGTCCCACGTGTCCTGCCACTCCCGGAGGACTCGCACTCGTTCTTGTCTCTTCACGTTGAGCCGATTTCCCTCTGCTCGTCGTTGATGCATCCGCATCCTTTCCCTGGCTAGCAGTACAATGGGGATTACACTTGCAATCACCATCGCGGCGCTCCCAGAAACCGTGCGGTATGCACATGGTACTCGTAGAGCACTGGCCCTTTGGACAGAAATTAGCCTCTTCTGGAGTTTCTCGTTTTCGAGAGACCCTGCCCAGATCTCCGAGCCGTAGAGCATGACCGAGTGATAAAGCCCCATCATAGCTCTTCTTTTGGCTGCCCTTGGTCCCGCAACGTTAGGCATAAGTCTGCTTAGTGCCGCCACTAGTTTAGCGGCCCTGTCGGCGGCACCGCGTATCTGCTCTGCGAAGGTCTGATTCTTGTCCATCCTAATGCCAAGGTACTTGACCGACCCCTTTGAGTCAATAGTCGTCCCGTCAATCTCGACGCTAAGAGGCTCCGGGAATAGGCGTCGTCTTGTAAGGATGCCTCCACCTCCGTTTTGCTTGCCGGAAGGTCCAGGCCGTGCTGTTCTAGCCATTCACCGATTCTTCTCGCGGCTTCCGCCACCCTTCGTTGAGCCTGTGCTGCCGACTCCGCTGTTATCACCGCTGCGATGTCGTCAGCAAATCCTACCATTCGAGAGCCTTCTGGCATTTCCATTCTTAGGATGTCATCGTAGTTGACGTTCCAGAGGTCTGGTCCAAGAACTGAGCCCTGTGCAACTCCCGACGTGATCTTCGAACTGCGCTGTCCCTCCGTTGTATCGTACACAAGCTGTCTGTTTCGGAGGTAGTCGCTTAGCACTCTTTTGAGGTAGGCTGGGGTTTGTAGCCTCTCAAGAGCTTCCAGGATGTCGACCCACCTAGTTGAATTCAACACGTTCTTGACATCTAGTGTTACCAAGACACAGACTTTCCTATTCCGACCACGCCATGCCGCCCTCCGCTGCTTCGACAACCTCTTGGATGGCTCCTATCGTCGATCTACCTTCTCTGAAGCCGAAGTGCATTTCTGAGAGGCCGCCGGCCTCTACAGTAGCAGCTCCGACTCTCTTGCGTAACAGCTTCTCGTAAATTTTTCCTGCGTTGTCCAACATGCACAGGGGTCTGAACGACGACGGGGTTTTTGGCGTGCCCTTGCCTTTGTCGAGTAGTACAAGCCTCTGCTTCTTCCATCTCGTGCTGAAGATTCCGGCCCACAGACATGCGTTATATATGTTCAGAAGCAGAAACGGGTAGTAAGCCGCGACCGCTTTAAGGACTTCCGAGGGTATGCCGTCGGGTCCCGGAGCCTTGTGGTTGGGCAGATTTTGGGTTACCTCTAAGAGCACTTCTTTGGTGAAGAGCGGAATTTCCCCTACTGACGTTATCATTACCGGTTCTCTTTCAAGGTGTTCAGGGAATAGTTCCCTGACGATTTCTTCCATGGTTGTAGGGTCCTTGGGTCCCTCGGGGCCGAGAGATCCTAACTTCTTCGTGACTATTTTGTAGCCGAGGCCCCACATATCATTGTCCAGCTCAAGGCTTTCCAGCTTGGCGTTTTTGCGTCGGAGATGGCCTTCCTAAGGGTCTTTTTGGCGTCCTTGTAGCGGGCCGAGGCTGCTAGAGCCTCGACGGCATCGGCTGCAGGGCGTCTTCTGACCCGGGGCGATCTGCGTCGAAGCTTGAGACACTCCGCCCGCATGGTAGCGATGGAGTCCGACCACCAGTAGACAGGTGCTTTGCGGTGTTTGCCGGATTTTTTGAGCATAGATGCGTTGCAGCCTTTTTCAATGAGTCGCATTGTACGGCTTACAAGCATCTCCGCCTCTTCTTCGCTGGAATCGAACAAGTCCACTTCCTGAACGAGTAGTCCACCTTGGCTCAGTTCCGTGCGTAGCCGTTCTCGATGTAGTTTGGTTACAATCCATCCCTTATGTCTTGGCTGCTCCGTTCGGTATCTGGCAGGGCTTGTCGCTGCAGCGATCTCAAACCTTATGAACTGCTAGTCACTCGCGGTGAAATCCTCCAGGACCTTCCAGGTTTTGATTGCCGTTACGATCCTGGGGGTAGCCAATGTTACGTCGATGATGGAGCCTCTGGTCCCAGCCCTTCTAAAAGTCGTTACTGATCCAGTGTTCATGATGGTTAGGTCAAGTCTGGCCGCCATCTCCACTAGACCTGCTCCTCTCCTGTCAGTCCATTCCATTCCCCACTCCACTGCCTTGGCGTTGAAGTCCCCTCTGACGATGACCTCTCCGTCCATCGCTCGGATCGCGCCCTCCAGGTTGTCAATCTTCTCTCTGTAGTTTCTAATGCGATCGCTTGGGGAGAAATAACAGCTTACATATGTTGTGTCCCCGGCTGTGATCCACACGAAGCTGTCACCCTGGCCCTTGTCCGGTTTTGAACCCAAATCGCCGCCCAACCTGTGCTATCTTTGTACCAGTTCTGATAGTTTTCGTTCCGATTTTGCTCGCAGATGAGTAGCAAGTCTGCATGATATTCCATGGCTATTTGCGGCAGGAGTTGTTGAGCCAGCCTTGCACGATTCAGGTTACCTTGTAGTATTACCGCCATCGCGTTCGTGTTGTACTTGCCACTGCAGAAAACGCTGCGCAACCGCCAGAGCAGTGTGGGCTCCTAGTACATGCCCTTGCCTTGTGGTCATCGCCCCCACATCTCCAGCACTGCTGTGCCCTGTCCACTCCCTTGCACTCGGCTGCCTTGTGACCAAATCCATGGCACCTGTAGCATCTCGTGGCCTGCGGAATTAGTCGGACTCGGCAATTGACCCAGCCGATTTTTATGTGCCCGATTTTGTCCAGTTTCTTGGCACCTTGGGCCTCCATTTCTATAAACGCCATTCTGTTGCCTCTGAGTGTGTTCTTCGTCAGATTAATACTCATATCTTCGCGGCAGTCTGTGTCTAGCGCTGCAATGAGAGCGGCTTCGATTTCCTCCAAGTTGGCGATAGCGTCAATATCCCTGATTTCGATCGTCGCCCTTGGTGTCAGTATTTGGACGACGCCCCTGGCACCGATTGCTGATTGGATCGCGACCCCAAACTTTTCATTAGCTTCGGTTTTTTCGCCTAGCGCTACCAGTACGGCCCCTGTTCGGGTCTCCGTAATAGATCTAATCTTACCTCCATGCACGGAGGGGTTAATACTGGCCCTGATGTCTTTCAGGACATCGACGTATTTCCTGTCAGCAGTTGGCTTGATTAAGACTGCCTCAGGGCAGATCTTGGGCAGTCTCTTGACGCGTTGGTCTTTTTTTCCTCTGCTCACTTGGTTTTTCGTGGGGGCCACTACTCCTGGTGGTGGTTTAGGCGGCTTCCTCGGAGGACGCACTACTATAGACCGGTTCTCCTCTGCATCTTTTCTCCTTCTTCTGCTACTCCTGGAAGCCTCGGAATCCTGCGAACTTGGTGTCTCCCTGATTGGCTCGGTTTACTTTGCCGGACTGTGGGCATTCGTTGTGAACGACTTTTCTCGGGCTTTGCAGCGTCGAGCTCGGCGGCAAGGTCGACAGTGAGTCTCGCCTTCTTCAAGCTTTTACGGCACCTTAGGCTTTTCCCCAGGGCGTGTTCGGCTTTTTCTACGCCTTCCTTTATCTCCTTTGGGACGGTCTTGAACTTCGCGAAGCTGGCCTTCATTGCCTTCAGTATGTCGCTTACGGTTTGGAGATGGGTTTCTTCTTCGTTCTCGTATTGGACGACTTCTTGCCTGAACGATACTTGGCGTTGCCCAGGTATCTCGTCGCCCTGGCTAACTAACTAACTCACTCCAACTAACTAACTCTATCTGACTAACTCTAACTAACTAACTCTAACTAACTAACTCTAACTAACTAACTCTATCTGACTAACTCTAACTAACTAACTCTAACTAACTAACTCTAACTAACTAACTCTAACTAACTAACTCTAACTAGCTAACTCTAACTAACTAACTCTAACTAACTAACTCTAACTAACTAACTCTAACTAACTAACTCTAACTAACTAACTCTAACTAACTAACTCTAACTAACTAACTCTAACTAACTAACTCTAACTAACTAACTCTAACTAACTAACTCTAACTAACTAACTCTAACTAACTAACTCTAACTAACTAACTCTAACTACAGAACTGGGCAGTACTTTAAGTACCCAGGTACTAGAGCTAGAGGTATAGTTAGACGTATAGCTAGAGGTTCAGTTACAGGTAGAGGTAGAGTCAGAGGCAGAGTCAGAGGCAGAGTCTGTGACGTGATTTTCTCAAATTCACGGACACAAAATATATCGTCGTGCATTTGTTGTAGTTAAATGAATCTCTCGAGTCACCCTGCCGTTAAGTTACCGTATAGATGAAGAAAAAATTGTATCGTTTTAGTTCTTGAGATTAAGTTAAGGTCGGAGTGCTCAAATCTGTCGAGAGGAGAAAGTCTCGACGAAACGAGTTGCCCGACAGAGGAGAGCACCCGACGAGACTCTTCCACGAAATCGGCAACAGTACGGCTGAAATACCGGCTCCCTCAGAGGAGATGTAGAGGGCTGGAGAACGAGCAAAAGTAGAGTTTACGTTCCAGTCAAGGGAGGAACCCCTTCGATTTTTGGTCTTGTGTATGCTCTGTTCTCGCCCGATGCACCAGGGAAACGATCGTGGGGGGTTTTATAGTTAGATGCTACCGATTTACGTGTATTCGTTCTCGTTAAAGTTCGGAGGTGGCTCGAGACAGAGGTCAGTTAGTTAGTTAGTTAAATCGTCAAAAATGATGAGTTTCGAGTGAAATTGATTACTATTCCAAAGAATTTACAAATTCAAGATGAATTAGTATTTATCGCAAATTTATATTTAATTTCAGGTGTAATTGGCAATTAAAACATATCGAATAAAAATTCCAGGTTTAATTGGTAATTGACTCGAACTGAATTACCAATTACAGGTGTAATTGGTAATTAAATCGAACCGAATTACAAGTTTCAGGTGTAATCGCGAATAGAGTTAAAACCAATTTTAAGTTACGTTGTAATTAAGTAGTTCTTTGACGTAAATTACAAGTTCTATGTGGAATTGTTAATTGAATTAAAATTAATTTTTAATTAGTGCTGTAATTCGTAATTAAATTGAATCAATTACAAATTCTATCTGTAATTTGTAATGAATTCAAAATAAATTATAAATTCTATCTGTTATTTGTAATTGAAATCTGAACATTACAAATATGCCGATCCCTGGCCAGCACTGCGTAGGGCTTATTCAAAGCTGTTTGACAAGGCCGTTTGTCCTCACAAATGTAAAAAAATTTATTGTCTGACTAATTTTATGCTATATTAATATGTCGTTTTAATTATAATATACGTATTTCTTGACAATACTCTTCTTAATAATGACTTTTAGTTTGCACTCAGAATAATGCAAGGTTGGGCCCACTTCGTTTGTACACTGTTGTCGGCCACTTGGGGAGAATCTGCTTTTTGGTCCTGAAATCCTGACCTACAGAGGGAAATATTGAAGGACGTAGAAAAATCCTGGCTCGGAGAGGGGGACGTACAGGACTTATTGTTAGAAAAACGGGGGTTGACGCGCGGAGCGCGCAGTGAATCGGAGCCCCCCTAGTCTCAGTAAAAAATATATGTACATATTCCTATATAATTACATTCTTATAAGTTTCATAATAATATAGCTATTACAATAATATTGAATAATATTCAGGCAAAAACTTACAGTTGGAACAACAGTGGCCACAAATGGAAATACCGGGCACCATATGTGGCCACATTGTATTTACATCATATTTTAGATTATTTTTCAAGAAATTATATTGTTATCGAGAAAAAAACCATACTGTACAATTTGTGCATGACCGTGTTGAGAATAAGCCGAAAGAAGTGAATATCGAAAGGTTACCAACCACTTGCTTAACGTGTTCGGGAAGATTTATCCAGAATCTCTGATATGCTACATATTTCGTCGTTTAATCTGCTACGTCGCTTTAAAATGAGTCGTAAGCGGTAAAAAGTGTTGCTAATAGAACTTTTATGTTACTATGACATCGTTGTAATATGCTATGAACACAAACAATCTTAATATTTAGCATTAAACGGGACAGTGGCCACAAATGGTACGTCTACCCTAAGTATACCATGCTTTTGAATTGTCTTAAAGCAAGGATGTAAAGTAGAACTTTACATATTGTTCCCGCAATATTTTTGGATTCTTAAAAAGCTTCCTCTATGAGGATTCCAAAAACGATAAACATAATTCCTTATAGAAATAGTTTATAAGAACTCAAAAATAATGAGGATGCAATGTGCAAAGTAGTCGTTTTGCATTATATAGACAGACTATTTTTTACACAAAATTTTTAATTGCAGCTTACAAGATAAACTATTTTTTAACGTAGTATGGGTATAATGAATTTCTACGCATACTACGTCAAATATATCGTATGCGACACGTGCGTACGTTTTTACGCACTTGTCGCATAATATCATATTTCCAGATATTTAATTTGCATCGTACAAAAGTCTCAAAAACCTTTTTCATTGCTATTTGTATAACCTTCTATGTAGAAGATTGCATCTGTAGAAGCTTAAATATCGGTAACTGGCTAGATAATAATTCGGAAAATCCCGGCGGAAAATGAAAGATACTAAACTAAATACTGTAATGGAAAACGTTGATCTTCGAATTTATCTAACGGACCACATTCATTTCTGATTGCACATCGATATTCACTAGTGAGTGCTAGATAGGCTGGCATAATAATCGTTTCTTTTTAACAAGGCGGGCATCAATTTTGGATGAGACGTTTGGATCGTTGCTCCTTACTCAGATGTTGATTTATACAGTGACATTCGGCTTCCAGGGCTACTCAATATTCACGGTGAGTTTAAGTAAAAATATTACGAGCAACTATTTTTCACTAATTGTAAGGTCATTGCAGAATATTATGGATGGAAAGAATGCCGCTTACCCATTGCCTATTCTCCTGTTTAATGTCTGCTACATAATTTATAGCATGGTACATATCTACGTCTATTGCTACGTGGGTGATAGACTTTTCATAGAAGTGAGTAGCTTCAAGCATTTTCTTTTTAAGCGAAAATTGATATTTTCCGCATATTATATCCGAGATTTTTCTAATTCCATCGTGAAGAAACAAATATTGGTATTCAATGAAGTTCAAAGTCAATGTCAAAAGAGACAGTTAATAGCGCTGATAATTATGGATTTATATATGCTTTTATTTATGCATCTTCATACACTCGTTGGGAGCTAAATATCAGCAGTCTGTAGCTCACAGCTTTGTCTAAATGTACGGTAATCATCTTATCAAGCAGGATAGTGCACACCTCCCGCGGACGTGCTACGTCCTGATCTGTATTGATTCATCCCGGAGCATTAGACTATAAGGTGAACGGTCCAGTTAGTAACAGTGTCCCAGTTACTAACCCGCCCATCGATTTTTCGACACTACAAGAGCATTATATGATTACTGCATACGATCTTTTTCTGTGTTGTTTTATATCGCAAATAATTTGCTAATGTATGTTAAAATCATGATAAATAATGTCAAACTTTGGTAAATTATGCTGAAAGTATGTTAAATGATACAAAAATGATGTTAATAGATGCTGAAAGCATGTCCTTTCGCATTCAATATGGGGCATGTGTAAAAATTTAGTCAGGTGACCGCAATATAGTATAGGGCTTTATTAGATTTTTCATAACAGAAATTACGAACTAAGTCCTCCCTATAACCTATAAAAGCTTTCTGTAAAGACCCCACTAAGGCGCGCTCACTGGGGACTTGTTTCGGCATTGTCAATGATTCCACGCTAATGATTACGGACTAGGGGCTTACTATAATCTTCGATAGTTCCCTTCGAAATCACCTACTGACAAAAAACGAACACTGTCTTATCCATTAGGAAAGTAATATATTTCAGGAGGTATAAACGTGCTAGCTTCGGTAACTTATCATTTATTAAAAACAATAGCTGCAGGATTAATACCACCTGGTCTAGAACTACAGAAAAGGTTCCCAGCGGCCGACAGTTCTCCTACGCAAGGAGCCTGGGGGACTTTCATCAGGGTAGCTCTAGACTTCTGGTGGAGGATCTGATGAGGGGTGTGACTGAGAAGGTCGAAACTGAGGGCTGGTACAATAGGCTATGCTTTAGGGTTACGCGATAAAATATCTGACGACAAAATATCTGCGACAAAATATACGCACAATAAAATATTCGCTGCCTAGATATCTTTACATTATCCGGGTAATTGTTTCCACGAGAGAATATACGCCCGACAAAATTTGTAGCTTTGTTTGTCCTTACAAATATTTTGCCATTTTCAACTTGTCAATTTGGTTTCACTGATGGACTAAATGATTTTATAAGGCCTGCAAGGAATTTCCAGTTGAATTTCTTACGCAGTTATAAGAAAAATGGATAAAAAAATTACTGCATAATGTTTCTCAAAAGCGAGTATATTTTCTGTACAAGAACTTCACGAAGTAAATACTAAATTGAAACTTATGTAATCGTAGCTAAAAGATTTTGCATTTTTCTTTATTTTTAATAATTACTGATATAAAAAAAAGTACAAATATATTTGCTGTTGATAAGGCTGTGGCCGATGATGAAACAATGTATTGAGGAGCTGCGGGTTCAGGCGGCCTTATGGGTAGTGCATGACACTGTTTTACGTTTCGACTTCGATCGGAGTCATCCGTACATACTTCGAAAATACCATGAGGTACTAATTGTAATTGAGGCCGGCTTCTGCGGCCAAAATATTAAATAATTACACCTCGTACGTATAAAAAAAAACCAAGACAACCGATACAAAAGGAATATAACCCAACAATCATATCACACATACTCACATTATCGAATATTTTGGTCGGAGAACCTGGCCTCAAAGCGATATTCGCCATATGGACGTCACATTTATAATGAAAATACAAAACAAAATAAACATTCACCACTTCAATGCTTCAAACAAAAAACATTGACGGATTATGTCCATAAGGATAATGTTTCATTTTGTATTTGTGTGTACCATCCATTTAAATTACATCTTAACAATAAAAGTATAAATACGGGCGCGATGAATCTCCAGACGTATACATGAGATCCACACAGGTATCTCTACCTGTGGAGGTTACATGTATACAGCTGTAGTCCGTGTTTACGTTCTCGACGAAACGTGACGTAGCTCCAGTGTCTGGGGGCAAACTCGAGATCGGCTATATCGGCATAGGTTTTCCGCAGTTTTCCTATGCCCATAGTAGAAATGCTATGGCGAATGCGATATAGAGGGGGAAGTCGGATACGGCCGCAGGGAGCCTGGTTACTGATTCGGACCAGACACCTAGCCGGGACTGGCTAATGACCCGGGCCGACCCTGTAATAGGCGTAATGCCTGCATACGGCAGGAAATGCAACATAAAAAAAAGTTAAAAAAAAACACCTTAACAATAAAAATTCTGATGATGACTCCGATCGGAGTCGAAACGTAAAACAGTGTCATGCACCACCCACAAGGCCGCCTGAAGCCGCAGCTCCCCAATACAAACATATTTGCATTTTACGAATTTTTTTATTATGATTTTAACAAGATATTTTTCATTTTAGTATGACAATAACTTTTTTTCATTTTTATAAAAACAAAAGAATTGTCATGCTTTGATATTTTTGTTTGTTAAAGTAGACGTAAAAATTATTACCTCTTTTGTAAATCCAACATTCTCTTTTGTAACTTGGACAAATTTAGTTCGTTAATTCTAATTTGAAAACATACTTCTTACTTCTTACTTTTGAAATGCAACATGCAGAAAGAAAGTATAACAAAAAATATGTCAAATTAACAAAAAAACTTACTGTGAAAACTGAAACCCCAATTTCACAAAAACAAATAAATAAATTTAAAAAGATTTGAAAGTAGTCTGCAATTAAAGTCCGTGATTAAAGAAATTCCTAAATCAATTATGTTTGTCGAAACTATTAAAACTCTGCAGAAAGTTAAAAATGAAATAGATATTTACACCAATGATCTGTGATTCTCAGAAACACAATAATAAACATTAATTCCCTAACACATGTGTACGTTAGCATGAATCTAGAATACAAGTTCATTCACTGGTATATCAGTCTTTTTCTTACTGTTCGATTAATTTCGAAAATATTTTATTCTAAAAGTACCTTGAAAATAAATAAAATAAAAAAATATATTTATTGTAACGGGACGTCCGTAACCTTATAAAAAAACAATTGAAAAATTAATTAACAAACAAACAACGTGTCATCACGTGACATCACGTGATGACACGCCACACGGCGACCCGCGAATCACAAGGATCCCCGGGAATCACACGATACCACGCGAGCACCTCTACATTTCTCCCTCCAGCAAGACGCAGCAGCAGTATAAATTGGCGAAGCCACCCCGACAGGGCACTCTCTCTTTTGTCACCAACATAGACGGGAGCACGTACCGCTGAAGATCAGCAATCTTACAATTATTCTATTTTAATCATCGATCACACCTCAGAATTTCAACCTCGGTTACTGATTCCCACGCATTGCGCAGTGGCCGTCAGAACCCGAGATACGAAATTAATAGGAGACTTTTCTCAACTACGACGATCCCCACGCACAGCGCCGTCGCTATCTAGTGGTTGAGAAGTTAGGGCATTCTTTTTTTTCTGGGTCCCCACGCACAGCGTCGTGGCTATCCAGAATTAAAAAAGAATGAAAATTGGCGAGATGTCGTACCCCGAGCACAGCGCATCGGCTTGCGGACTCGCCTCACGCATTGTGCGGCCCATCTCTCTAACGTTTTATCAAACGAGGAGAAGCAATACCACCACAGCCCATGAACTTCCTCCTACGATTACTCTCTTGGGTCATAACGACAATTATTGCTATTTTTCGAGCAATTAATTGCTGTTCTGGCTGCGCGTCAGCCCGAGAGAGAGATCAGGATGACAGTGAGGCCGTAGAGGTATCGCTATCCGCGCCGTACAATGGAGTGCGACAGCTAGCTTCTAGCGTAGGAGCGAGCGAGAGCGCCCGACACCTCGAGTAGGTGAGCGTCGATGAAAACAATCTCTGCTCGACTAGTGAGAATAGCGTAAAGGGCATTCCTCGCGTAATAGCCACCTGTGAATAAATTTCGGGGTATCCAAGGGAAATAATTTAAATCGAGTAATTTAATACTCCTTACGAGAATTACAATAACACGAATGAATTCCGATAATTAAAACACCATATTTCGCTGTCCCACCGACTTGGAAATAAGCACACGATTATTTCTTATCGACATCGCGGATGAGGAGAAACCTTCGGGGGTATTACAGGGCCGCGCGGTATATAATCGCGAGGAGTAAAATCATTTTTCCAAAAAGAGTGACATCACACAGTGACACAGTGACATCAGATCGCTGGGTAACCTCGTAGAGTCAACCCATTTAATTTTCACAGATTAATCGCACGGAGTTCATCTCCATTATATGACCCTATCTTTTCATTCATTTCCCGTTTTCTAACAAGGAGTAAAATCATTTTTTCCAAAAAGAGTACTACACAGTGACATCAGATCGCTGGGTAACCTCGTAGAGTCAACCCATTTAATTTTCACAAATTGATCGCACGGAGTTCGTCTCCATTATATGAACCTATCCTTTCATTAATTTCCCGTTTTCTAACAAGGAAAGCTCCCCGCGGGTTGGACCCGTAATACCATACGTTTTACAAGCGCGAAAACCGACACTTTTCGAAGTAGAATAAAATTTGCAAATTGAGTGTAAAGCTCCTTACGGCGGCATCTGTCCGTCGTTTGAATTTAGTGTCATTTTTTTCTATTTTGTAGTAAATTCACCGAGGCAACTCGTATAAAACAACTCTCGCGGGATAAAGGGAGGTCGAGTTTATTTGAGGAAGGCCCAAATAAATCCCTTTACCACCGCAACCTAACCTTAACCTTAAAATCCTCGTTTCACCAAGAGCCTATGATGAGGAAGGTAAATCTCGTCTGCGGACATTTGAGATAAAAATAAAAATACTCCACTGAGGCCTCCTAAACAAAAAAAGAAATTATAACAATCCACAAGTTCCAACTATTTCTCTTCGCGGTCCAGAGCACGATCCCGTGTAACGAAGTCTTTTCGCGTAGCCGCGGGGAGCAAAAAGGTTGTCGGGAACGAATTAATTATTTATAATTAATCCAACGAATTTCCGAAACGTTTCAATATATATTTCATAAACAGGGTGTATCTTAAGTATTGGATGATCCATGGAGAATAGATAGGTTACGTCATGATGAGTAACAAAGAATTTGGTTGCAAATTCGAGAAATTGAAATTGGCGAAGATATCGGGGTTTCGATATCGGGACAAATATTGGCGATAGTCTCGGCTATAGTCTCTGCAAGACTCTCGGCGGGACTTTTTTTTAGTTTAAAACTGGGATTTATTTCCAAGAATCTCGCCAAGAGTCACGCCGAGAATATCGGCGTCGATAGTCTCGGCAATAGTCTCTGCGAGACTCTTGGCGAAGTATTATATATTTTTTTAAACGGGAATAAATTCTCAAGAATCTCGCGCAGAGTCTCGCCGAGATGAAAATTGTCAGAGATATCGAAATCCCGATATCTCCGTCAATTTTGATTTTTCGAATTTGCGCCCAAATTCTTTTTTACTCAACATGATGTAAACTATTTATTCTCCATGGATCAACCAATAGTTAAGATACACCCTATATATAGTTTTGTCAATTCGCTAACGTCACGGAGTGGCTAATGTCACGGTGCGGCTAAGGTCACTGTGTGGCTAACCTCACGGAGTGACTATTCCCACGAAGTGGGATTATTTTTTATTTTCAAAATTTCAAAATTTTTTATTTTCTTTTTTTTTTTTGAAAATCGGAAGTTTTCAGAATTTGAAAATTTGAAAATTTGAAAATTTCAAAATAATCCCACTTCATGGGATTAGTCACTCCGTGACGTTAGCCATGCTGTGACGTTGCCACTCCGTGACTTTAGAATTTCAAAATTTTTGAATTTTTTTTTTTAATTTGAAAAAGTCTCGTTCAAATTCCCGAGGAATAGGAGGTCTCTGAGGGATTTGTTCCCTCAGTGGTCGGTAACATTTGACGTTTTATCATCTGACATTCTGTCGATAGACGTTGAATGTGTCATATATCAAACACGCATCAACGTAGTACGTATCAAATATCTGATGGATACTTGAAATACACAAGTACGAGTGTTATATACGAGTTTTTCGAAGTGTTCTGATGGATACTTCAAGACGAAGACCAAAAATGTAAATATTTTTTTTAAGTAAAATTTAAAAAATGATATTTTTGTATAACGTGTGTATAACGGCTACCGGGTTTAAGCGCCACGTTACGACCATTTAGAATTAACACACCCATATCATTGCACTGTTCAAAGCGGTGGATAATTATCGCGGATAATTATCGCTATAGAATAAATTATGGGTACATGTATGTTATTATTTTTTATTTACGTGTCTTACATTCATCGTTTATTGCATTTTGGAAAATTGGGTACGGCAACGATAGTAGAGTACCTTAATGAGGTCCCTTCCAGTCCAGGATTGGCCTGGAAAATAGCAGTTTTCAGGCAGTTGTTTTCTAAAGTGGTCAGTAGTAAGGGGCAGGCATAGGGAGACGACACTTCCCCCCTCCCTATACCCTGCCGCCGCGGCTGGTAGTGTGGGGGTGGGTAAGAGTGGGATTAATTAGCATAATTCCCCGAGCTGTGATTGGTCGTAAAAATCCCCTCTCTCTCCCACTCCTTTGATAAGCATAGGTGGGAATAATTAGCATAATTCCCTGAGGTGTGATTAGTCGTGAAAATCCCCTCTCACTCCCACTCCTTTGATAAGTATAGGTGGGAATAATTAGCATAATTTCCCGAGCGTGGGTTGGATTTCTAACTCCCCTCTCCCCCCCCACTCACTCGGTTGAATTTTCCCTGTATTTTCTCAGACAAGTGGGATTAATTAGCATAATTCCCCGAGCGCCGGTTGGATGTCAAAACCCCCGCTCCACGCCACTCCCTCGGTTGAATTTTCTCTGTATTTTCTGAGACAAGTGGGACTGATTAGCATAATTCCCCGAGCGCTGATTGGCCGTTGAGAGTTTGTCCAGAGCGAGGCGTTAGAACGCGCTCGCATCAACGCGCTAGGCCTAGAGTGCTCGTGCACCGAGGCCGCCCGAAAATCAGCGTAGCAACCGAATCGCTTCTCGTCGTCAAGCATCGGCATATTTTACGAACGTTCGACTGCCGTGAATATTACACTTACAAGATTCTTGGAATGAGAGCGACAGCCCCGGGAGACGCTAGAGACGAACGAGGATGAATAAAGGGAGAAAGAACGCGGAACAACGCGACGATCGACGAAGTCGATCGATAGCGGGTCCGTGACCCCCACCCCGGACGTCCGTGGCACGCGTTACCCGGCAGAGCGCTCGAGATTAGGGAAAAAGTATTCAGTATGGTAATGACTGTCTCCATAACGAGTTGTAGAATTCAGAGTATGAATTTATCTCCGGTGTGAGGAGTATGGTAGTAACTGTCTCCATAACGAGTTGTAGAATTCATAGTATGAATTAGCCATCGGAACCAAAGAGATAGAGTTGAAAAGAGTCGCGATTATCGAGACTATTAACGTGTTCGAGCAGGCATCCCGAGCGAAGCGAATACCGTTAGAGAAGCCCTGGTATTGTTGTGGCCATTGGTTCCTATAATATTTCGCGTGCGCGTGAGTACTCACGAGAGTCTCGTAATCAAGAGAACTTGCGATCGACCTGTGGGACACCGCCCGAGAAAAAAGCGTGAATCAAGGGAGATAAAAAGACCGAATCTAGCCGTGGAGAGAGGCCCAGGGACTATCGAACCAGCAGCGACAAACGAAAGAAAAAGGTAGGCGCACGTGGTGCACCATTCTTTACTCCTGTCCATGCACTGTAGATTCATTTCCTCGGTACTACCGGCTTAACCGGCGTGTAACAAAACTAGAGACTCCGCGTTATAATCGATTGCGTATTTATCTCGCGATAACTGTCGGACTCGAGTCGAAGTAACTGTAATATATTTTTGTTAATCGTTTGAGCACATAATTATCGAATAAAGTAGAGTTTTGTTATTTTGATTATTAGAGATACTGCGTTCGCGTATTAATTTTGTTTGCATGCCACCGAACTGCACCCCTTTCCAGCTAGTCGGCAAGAAAAGACAAAGAAGGAACAATCACCAATTTACCCCGGCTATCGGGTATAATAATAGGTGGCCTGGCGCCCAGCAACAACAAGAAAGGTAAAATAAGTGAAAGTGCGTGAAAAGACTTTGCATAAAAAGTGTACATTAACAAACATTGGGCGTCGTTATATTTGGTCGGTTGCCCCTCCCCCAGTCTCCGAAATACTGGTGCGAGGAGCCCGTCACAGTGTTTAGACGGCTGTTGAGCGAGCGATTTTTGGAATAGTCAGCCGTGGTTTGGGCCTTGGTAGATCGCTCGCTGGAGGTGGCCTTGCCGCTAGTTGTGTGCAGGTTACGCATTCCCTCTTGGTAGGAAGATTGCCGTCAATTTCCATATACAGCTGTGGTACGTCTTGATGCTCTATACAGAGCTGGTACGTTGCAACCTCAGGGTCCAGTTGAATATGTGCTGGTAATTTATCCCAGAGGATAGGAATATAATCGCCCCAGTGTTGTATAAGCAGAGGTTTCGGTACATATGCCAGTTCCTCTCTGGTGAGTTCCCATGGATCTTTACCGCAGTCGATCACGAGTATACCCTGGATGACCTCCATTTTGTATGTGATGTTATAGCTACTGGAGCTCTTTCGAAAGTGTGTTTAATCAAGCCATGTGTGGCTTCTTTTATACTGAAACCAGAGATGGTGGGGATAGTGATGATGATGGTTGTGGTGGTGGTAAGAGTATTTTTTCTAAATGACGAGACGTGAATTTTTGTTTGTTTTTTATTTGGCGTTTACAAATGACACCCGAAACGGGCACCACATGTTTGTATGCATGATATATTATCACATATATTGCCAGCCCCCTCCAACACACTGGATCGTGTATTTTGCGCATAATGCCTTTTGCGTTTTACATGTTTCAATTTTTTATAGAAGCGTCGTACAATATTATCATTTTTCAGCTTATTTGCCGAAAATAGATGTAGAAACATATCCAGGCTATAGCCCCGAGACATATAATCAAGAAACATAACACAGTACTCTCCGCACACTGCTGACTTGATTGACTGTAGAGTTCTTGTATTCCACTCGTAGGTTGTCGTGTTTCGATGAATACGGTTATGGTGTTTGTTAACGAGAGGGGGTAGTCCGTAGCTATCGGAGAAGATACCTCGGCCATTGTTGTCAACGTACACGGCAACCCAATGCGTCCCTGGTTTAGTATGATCGTCGGTATTGGCGACGATTGCAGTGGGTCTAGACCAGCGATTCGGGATACGATCGGCCGGATAAACTCCTTTCGTCTGAGCTGCGATGTGTCGTAGTGCTTCCAATAACTCCAGACTGTTCATTATATACGCTCTCGGGTCCTTGGTAGGGACGGCGTCGGCGCTGCTGTTGCTGATGGTGATGATGATGATGATGCTGATGACGGTACCCACCACGTGCTGCGGTCGGTGTTACCTATCGTTTCGGTGGTGGTGGTGGTAGCGGGGTCGACTCTAGAGTCGTCGAGCCGAAAAGGGCAACTATTTCGTCACCTGTGGGAACCGTACCGGCACAGATGTCTGGCGTAATACTGTTGATACCTTTTGCAGGTACCTTGGCTATATACCCCTGGCCCGCAGCGGAAATCTTTGCCTCGCTAGGTATCGTGATACGGACAGATTTTTTAGGTGTGTCATCTGGCCGGTCCTACCGGGCTATGGTTGCAAACGGTTCGGTATAAATTGGATTTATCGTATCGACAAGCTGCGTTTGAAGAAAACGTTTTAGTTTCCCCACGTTGTTTACTGCACATTTCACGTTATCTTCCCGTGCGATGCCGTAATAAATACACCATGTGTTGTACAGCATTTTCTTGAAGCTCGGTCCCTCAAAATTCTCCATGTTGATAATGTCTCGTCCAAGTATATCTCGTAGAATTTCGGCTTTTTGTGATCCACGTGTGTATATGCGTATGACGTAGCGACACATGGCTCTCAGGTTAACATAAACTGTCCACAATGGTGTATCACCATCCACCCACTCAAGTCCATGATGATAGCACGTCAGTTTATTATTACTTTTTTGTACTTCTTTTGGTAAATCACCAAAACCGTATGGTGATTCAACGACCCAATGCCCAATATTATCACCTTGTAGGGTGGTCACTGCAACCTCCTTAGGCAGGAAATCACCTTGTTTTCCGTAAAGTGCTTGAATATCCACTATTGCATCCATGATGAGAAGTTGCTGTGAACTGTTGTCAAACATACGTGTGTAGAGACTCTTAAATACCATTCACGAGGACCCGTTTACGCCCTCGTCAAAACAGCTTGTCAACGGTAGCGACGACTGGTGGGGCGAGATTTTTATGTTTACCGGTGCTCAAGCTCTGAAATCGGTGATGACTTGACGGGCCGAATCAATTTCAATAACATTGTCGTATTCCGCATAAACGATACAATTTATTGTTGTGTTGAGAGCTTTAGCGAAGCGTACTTCAATTCGTACGGTACCGTGTCTCACGATTCCAATGTGTGAAGCAGTTTGCCGATAGATCAGGCGTTAAGTCAAAGGCAAACACGCCTCTAGCGTATGCGTCGCTAGAGAGGTCAATTCCCAACCCTTCGTTTTGAAAATGTATCCCTGTGCCGGAGAAGCGTGTATGATAGCTCTGAACCCATGTATCGTTACCGCCAAACTCAGGCGGAAGTGGTTTTCCCGGTATTTGTTGTCCATCCACGTAGAGCGACAGATAATTTATCGTTTGATTTTGGAAATTGAATGGGTTGAGTGTCTTGTCTCCGTTGAATGCTTTATTGTAGACAAAGCCAAGTATTATACGTTTCGGCAGCTGTCCGAGAATTACATTATCCAGTGTATCGCCTATAATACCGCTATGCATAGTGAATGATTTAACTTCCACACGCGTTATAGGGTATTTCGCGGTTGTCGTGGCCAGAGCTTTTGCGTGGGCGATAAGCACGCCTGGATTAATTTTTGCTCGACGCACCATCAGAGTCACATAATTTATTTTAACTTTGTGTATAATTCCCTGTACTGGTACTTCCATAAGACAGAAATCGTCTTTCGAGCGTACGAGTCGTAGACGCACTTCCACACCATTTATCAAAAATTTATCCGGATTGAAAACATCACAGTGTAAATGTCCTATTAAATCCAGGGTTTTACCACCTTTTATATACCTTGACATTAGCTCCTGACCAATATTGGTTTTCGTGCCTGGAAGTGCGTCAAAGTTACCTGCGTCGTCGGCGATCCACAGAGCCGTCGTGAGATGCGATTGTTTTGCCGCAGGCCCGTAATTCAACAATGTCTCAATATAGGCTGTGTAGGCGTAAGCATTATTGGGTGGTGCAACGAGCTTTTGATTGAAAAACCCGTCAACCTGATTAAAGAGACTGTGTAAAAAGTTATTAACAGGTGCTGCTTTGTAGGGTGAGTCACCGGATGCTAAAACTTTGAGTTTTACACAGAGCATTGTGTGGGCCAGGCCAAGATATTCCTCGCCGTGGCCAGGTATAACGAATTCGATGGGATCGTCGTCCGAGAGTGAGGAGACGGGTTTGTAGTGGACATACTGTGACGATTCTATGGATGTCTGTGTTGATGGTATCGTAAATAAGTCGAGCTCCGACTTCATGCATTCACACGAGTGTGAGTGTAGAAACGACATTCTTTTAAACATTCCCGAAAATATCCGTGACAGCGGGTCTTCTTCTCTTTTTAGTATTTCCTCCTCGTCGTTTCTTTGTCACTTTTCCCTTTGCAGTTTTGCGGCTGGTACTCTTCTTCTTTCGCCTTTTCTTCACAGATGATGATGATGCTGATGCACTGCCAGTACTTTTCCTTTTTGTTGTTCGTTTTCTCCTCGTGATACGCGTAGGTGCACGACCTGTTAACGACTGCATCGTTCGCACCGCGAATGCGTTATTATATCCCGCACCATTCATCAGTAGAGCGATTTTGTCGTTAGCTTTGTGTTTCAAATTTTCTCCCGATTCTGCAGCACGTCGTTTTAGTGACTCTTTGAACGGTACATGATGACCACTGACATCCTCTATAACGTGTAGACCCGCGCGTAAAGCCTCCTTACCCACGGCTTTAGCTCCTTCTTTCAACAGTGGAAGCACGCTCCTGAAGAGCCCGCCGAGAAATCGTCCGATACCGTGTCCTCCTTGATAAGGTGCACTGACATAGACGTTACCAATACGACTGCCACCACCACCACCACCAACTTGATTATCATAGTATGCCGTATAATGGGCCACCATTGCACCGAAATGGAGCACGCGCGCGCTCACTCGTACGCGGGTCTACGTGAGCCGCTTAAAGTGTAGCGTCAGGGTTAACGTCCCGTACTCGAATGTTATTGGTTTGCCCAGATGATCCCTTATATCTATTTCGACGGTGCGAAAACAATTGTTGAGTAGTGATATATAATTTGGTGGTGAAAAATATTTCACTTGAGTCGAGCCATATGTATAGTGTCTTGTATCCAAATTGGCTATACGTAATAATGCGGCTTGAGTATCGCCCACTGTGTAGGGCATACAGAGATCCGTGTAGAGAAAGAGCTGTTCAGGTAGAGCTCGAGAGATGCAGGCAGGTGTTTATGCCACGCGCTGGCTTTCACGGGTGAATCGAATCCCCGTTTACATCGAAACCCAGTATACGTCGAACCTTCTCGCCAATGTGTAACACATTGTGCAGTGGTGTAATTTTTGCACCACACTTTTCCGACCACAATTTACCCTCAATAGCCGCATAACCGTCTGCCTCGTCAGAATTGACAATTTGTAAGCCCGGAACATTATTTATCTTAGCTATAAGTTCTTCAGGGTTTTTGTATACGCCATACGGTATTTTATGGGTCACAAGATCTTTCACTTTATCACACGGTCTCCACTGAATCATCGTGTTGTCACTCTGTAAATGCGTCATTGTGTAGGGTATATGCATTTCCGATAAACTCACGACCCATTGACCATGCAGATTTACTTCACGTGGTAGTTGTGTAATAAAACACACAATCCGTACGTAATTGCCTCGTTTGTATTTAACCGTTGTGTGACGTTTTTTTTCTTGCTGTTTCAATGCAGCGTTTGTCATATTCTTCAGTGCGACATTTGCATTATGTAGAGTCACAGCAGCCGGTTGCATTTTAATTGTCGAGTTTCTTGCATGATTTTATGCATAAACAAATTGCTGAAGTATATCAATATATCGTCGTGTATTTTGATGTGTAAGGTAGCGCCACATTCGTTCTTTCAGTGTGCGATTAAAGCGGCTTTTATATCAGGATTACGTGTAACCCGAAAACGTATATCGGATTTTCGTAGAAAAGTCTGTAGTTCTTTGCCCACAAATTCTTTGCCGTTGTCGGTCTACAGGTATACAGGTAAACGACCCTCGCTGCGCTCGAAAATACGTTTAAAGGCCTCGGTCACCGAGTGTACAGTTTTATCCCTCAATGGTTCGACCCATGCGTATTTACTTAGCACGTCAATGACCGTGAGTAGGTAGGCCACATTATCGTTGTAGTTTTTTTACTGATCTTACATCAACGAGATCAGCTTCCCAAACATCGTCTATATTGTCGACATTGCAGTAAAGTCGTGGGAATAGTCGTCTCACGGGTTTATGTAGTGTATAGGCGTCCTGCTGTGTTAACCAGTCATAAACTTTGATTGGATTATTTTTTTTATTACTTATTAGATGTCGTGCACCTGAATAACTTGCAGGGCATGAGGGTTTGTAATACGTGTTTTCGAGTTTCATATTTTACACGAGAGCGCGTTCAAGTGTACACGTTTATATTTTAAGACAATATTCAAATCCTGGGCGACGTGTTCTTTTCCCGGGATAGAAGTCTCGAGAATACGTTTGCTACTGGCCTCGATTCGTCTATCTCTAGGTGTAACAGGTTTCTGCTTCTTCTTCTTATTCTTACACGGTGTCGAAGTCGCCAGAGGTTTCTCTCGAGGATCGGCGGCGATGGCGGCGGAGGTATCAACAGCCGGTATAGTCACTTTTTTTCGTCGCTGCTTACGGCTAATTGGCTCGTACCATTGTAGTACCTTCTTGTCTTTCAATCTTTTTTCACCAGGCTCGTAGTTCTCCTCAGCGTCGTCGTCGTCATCGTCGTCGTCGTCGTCGTCGTCACCGTCGTTGTTATAATACGTTGCGTTACTTTTCCGTCCTTTCACACCAATACTCTCGTTGCCAATAGCCCATAACTCGTCATTTCCCACAAATTCTCGTGGTACAGCGCAAGCTCGAAGACTCTGAATAAACTCACGTCTTCCGTTGGCTTTAAATCTTTTTCTCGCACGTATTATGTCATTAATAAGATCGAGAATATTAGAATTGTGAATGAGCACTCCGTCAATAGTAAGACGTCCCTCGTTGTCCCACTTGACACGCTATGACACACTCGGCGAATTACGCATGTATTGCAATAAAGCATGAGCCCTACGTCGATGATTTGGCGGCACGCTATTTAAAATATTAGTCTCGTTAAAATCTTGATTTTCCGGTTGCGATCGTGATGCTGCTGATGGTGTTATTCCAGGTAATGCTGGATCCGGTGGACCGCTCTGTGTCTCAACGAGAAATAAATATCTCTGTAGAAGTTGTAGATACTCTTTCTACTTGGTGCCGTCATCGGGATATTTTTTCGAGTTCAAGATACTCGCAAGTTCAGCGTCGAGTCCTGATATAGAATTTCTCGGTGTCTGTGCGGTTTTTTGAACTCCGCCACTACCGATCATTGGTTCTTTTGCTGCTGCTGCTGCTGCCACTTCCTCAGCCGGTACTAAAACCATTTTCTTTGCATGCTCCATTCTTTAATTTTTGGGGGTACTTCAACCACCACCGTTGCCACTAAACAGTCTACTAAAGAGCCCTGTGATAATGGGCGCCAATAAAAGGGGTAAAAATGCACCGCACCCTTTTTGCATCATAATACGTTTTTTCACGCGCCAGTTGAACTTGCGTCGTTTAGGACCACTAACGCCATCTATACGTTTTTTCCCGCCACCATTCTGGTTTTTTCTGCTTCGCGGACAGGTCACCGATCGTAGTGGTGGCGCTAGTTGTCCTATCACATTTTTGAATTTTTTTAAACGTTTTTTCGCCGCTGGTTTGAGTTCCACCACACCATGTAAAACGTTTAAGGCACATTCACAAATGCAATTGACCAGAGATTCATCGGATGCCCGTAGCAGTGCTTTTTGTTGTGCTCTATTCGCGTGACATAGAGCATTGAGTAGAGCAGCGTGGCGTTGGCCGATCGGTAGCCGTGCACTGCCGATTTTCTCGCTTCTTTACTATCGTACGGGCCGTTGTCACGGCGTTTCCACAATGCTGACAATCGTACTACTAGCACACCAAACGCAGCCACAATACTCTAAATACCGGTGTTCGGGATTCCGTGTCGTCTGTAAGCGATGCGGGAGCTCCCTACTCACTCACGCCGCGGCAGCACCTTCCGGGCATCACCTCAAGCGTCGCAAGGCCTCGTGGAACGATCTAGAATCGACCACGAGGCTCTCGCAACGGCGTGCCGGCCGGCGGCAGCCATCTTGATAGTCAGTCGTTTTTGAGAAATCACGCGCACCGCACCGTCGCTCACGCGTTTCGAAATTCACCAGTAATTCTCTCGGGAAAACTCAATGTAACTCACTCAGTGGTTACACGAAGTGACAATCAACGGAAAACTCGAGTTGTCGCACCGGGCGCAATTCTCACTCACCGTGCATCAACATTTATTATTATTCATCTCAACACGTGGTACCGCCATACCCGTGCTTTTTCGTTTAGTACGAACTCATTGGCGCACTCACCAGTAGCTGCTGCTTGCATTAATACAATCTAGCTTCAGTGAACAACTCAACCATTAACCAAAGACATTGTGTATAGTTCTTAACTTCATCGCTAAATAAAGGACAAGTGTTTTTTCTCACTTCTTTTTCATGCAAAGTGTCGAATATTAATTTTACCAACCTGTATCGCGGTCACCCTCCATCCAGGCAAAATAATTAAATGGCATTTCTCAAACATTTGGTCCTTCGAGCCGGATAGTGATAAATTGTGAACACAGTGAAAAATTAGTGTGGAAAAATCATAAAATTGTGCTGCTCATCGGTTGTGCTGCGCAACAAGTGTCTCAGCAATCTCTCTCGCGCAGTGGTCGGCATACTCGTCGGCGCAGCGTTCGGCATACTCACCGGTGCAGTGACTGGCATACACTGCCAATCATTGTCTCTCTCAGCAATCTCTCTCGCGCAGTGGTCGGCATACTCGTCGGCGCAGCGTTCGGCATACTCACCGGTGCAGTGACTGGCATACACTGCCAATCATTGTCTCTCTCAGCAATCTCTCTCGCGCAGTGGTCGGCATACTCGTCGGCGCAGCGTTCGGCATACTCACCGGTGCAGTGACTGGCATACACTGCCAATCATTGTCCCTCTCAGCAATCTCTCTCGCGCAGTGGTCGGCATACTCGTCGGCGCAGCGTTCGGCGTACTCACCGGCGCAGTGACTGGCATACACTGTCAATCATTGCCTCTCTCGGCAAACTCTCTAGTGCAGTGTCTAGCACACGCTACGGTTCGCGGTGCAATTCAATTCGATTCCTTTGACTCGTACTTAATTTGTGAATTTGCGCAAGCAAATTTCTCAGCTGTTTCATTCGGTTCAATTTGGTGAATTCTTGTGGTGACGTGTCATCATGTCAAAACAAACTTCCGGTTGTACCACGCCGGAGATTCGCGAGGAAGAGGCTTCTCCTCCTCAACTCACTCAAGAAAAACTCAACGAACATCAATTCCTGTCCGGTACTTCGGGGTTGCAAGTCACTGGCAAAGGGCGTTGTAGTACGCGTTCTTCAAGGCAAAATTCACCAGCGCGCCTGCCCACCGAATTTGCACTGAAATATCAAACTCAGCTCAACCGTCTCGCGTGCATCGAAGCCATCGCCGACGATCTGCCGGATGACAGCACTGAATTAGCACTCAACGACATTGAAACTGAACTTGGGCAGCTTGAAGCAGTCCACTCGGAATTTACTTCAACTCACGAGTATTTTGAACTCAACTGGCCTGCTACATTCATTGATCATGAATATTTTTCAACGAACGTATATCAACAGGAGGCTAAACTGCATCGGCGCACTCTTAGACTCCTCTCAACCGCAAAAACAGCTGCTCTCGCTCGTCTGCCACAACTCAAGCCAATCTCACCAAACTCACAAGCCGAACCCAAATTGCCGGACATCAAGCTCAAGCCATTCACAGGAGAGTATGCTGACTGGCCGCGCTTCAAGGAAATGTTCGAAAGCCTTATCATCCAAAATCCACGCATTCACGACATCGAGCGCCTCCATTATTTACGAGGCTGCTTGACAGGAAGCGCGGCTGAGCTCATTGCAAATTTCCCACTCACGGGGACTTCGCTACAACCTTCATGGGAAACACTGAACTCAAGGTACGAGAACAAGCGGCTACTCATCCAGGCGCAGTTGGACAAGTTGTGCAAGCTCGAGCGACTCAACAAAAAATCAGCAAAAGGGCTCGAAAAAATCATCTCCACCGTCGCTGAGGCCCGTAAATTCTTAGAATCGATGGGGATGATCGAACAACTCGGTGATCTCATGCTCGTGTATCACGTCTGCGTTAATCTGGACCCCTCAACGCGGGAAGCTTGGGAAAACTCAATCGGCTCATCAAAAGAGTACCCTGCGTTCAAGACACTTGAAGACTTCGTCAACTCACGTGTTCGAGCTCTGGAGCGAATCGAGGCAGCCGCTCCGCAGCAAACGCAATCAACCTCTGGAAAACCTCAACAAGTAAAGAAGTCAGCCACGGCCCATCAAGGAACGACTCAACAAGGTGCAGCGCAATCAAGTTTAAAGGACTATGAATGTGATTGCTGCAAGGGCAATCATTTCATCGTGTCGTGCCCGAACTTCAGGAACATGGACGCTACTAACCGACGATCAATTGTAAAAGACCACCGGCTCTGTTACAATTGTTTAGGAAGGCATAGTGTGAATTCATGTAAGTCCTCACAAAAATGCAAGACGTGTGGTGGCAAGCATCACACGATGTTGCACGAAAGCCGACCTGCAACAACTCAACAACTGGAAGCATCTCAACCATCGAACTCAACGGCTCCTCATTAGGAATTGGGTGCAATCGTCAACTCATCCGCTGCTCCTCGCACTCGCCAAACAACGCTGCTGGCCACAGCGATTTCAAAAATTCACTCAGCCACTTGTCGCACTCATCAGGCTCGCCTACTCATCGATCCTGGATCGGAACTCACCTTCGTATCAGAAGCACTCATCCATCAACTCAATGTTGATCGACAGCAATCATCTATACCGATCATTGGAATTGGAGGGAAAAGGACAACTCAAACGCGTGGTATCGTAACACTCACACTCGAATCATTAAGCATAAATTCACACGTTACGATACAAGCACACATTCTCAAAACAGTCTCCTCAATTTTACCATCCTTCCAATCACCAGTTCAATCATGGCCTCATCTCGAAAAATTAACACTGGCCGATCCCAAGTTCCTAGAACCTCGCGCCATTGACATCATCATTGGCGCAGACTCATACGGTAAAATAATTAAGCCAAATATTATCAAAATATCTGAATCAATGCCAATTGCTCAACTATCCATTTTTGGCTGGTTGGTTCTCGGTCCAGTTAACTCATCCAATTCATCGCCTTGTGTTTCATACCATGTTCACACTCAACCAGATTATTCTGAGCTGCAGGAATTACTCACAAAATTTTGGGTCCAAGAAGAACTCACAACGGACACTGCGAGCACACTCTCACCAGAAGAACTCGAGTGTGAAGAACACTTCAAGACAACACATACACGAGACTCTACTGGTCGCTACATTGTTCAACTACCGCTAAAATCTTCAACAAAGTTGTTGGGAAATTCACACATAGCAGCTCATCATTGTCTCAACAGAACACTCAAAAAATTCCGGAAGGACAACTCATACACGGAACTCTACAAGAACTTCATGAAGGAATACGAACAGCTTGGTCATATGGTTCGAATCTCACACAACTTATCAGTGACCACTCAATCAGGCAAGTTCACCGCATGTGTTGCTGGAGGTGAGATGACCTTAGCACCAGATGCCTCAAAACCATCCGGAGGGTTGAGGGTCTTATCCAAAGGCACACAAGCACGAACTTCGTCCTGTGCGACATATTACTTGCCGCACCATGGAGTACTCCGACCAGGAAGTAAGTCGACCAAGCTGAGAGTCGTTTTCAACGGCTCTTGTCCAACATCATCAGGACACTCTCTGAACGACATCATGCATACGGGGCAGAATCTCCTGCTAGACATCACGGACGTCCTCACCTGGATTCGACATCATCGCCACATCTTCGCGACAGATATCACGAAAATGTATCGGCAAATCAACGTACACAAGGACGATTGGGACCTACAGAGAATTCTGTGGCTCGACGAAGAACTCAACGAGGCTCATTATCAGCTCACCACAGTGACATATGGCACCAAAGCAGCTCCATATCTCGCTGTACGAACTCTACTGCAGCTCGCCGAAGATGAAGGCCACCGCTACCCTCTAGCAGTGCCTTCTCTACTCAAAGGAAGATATGTTGATGACATATTCGGCGGTGCAGACTCAGTCGATCAACTCATAGAAATAGCAACTCAACTGAAGGATATGTGCAACGCGGGAGGATTCCCTCTCGCCAAGTGGCAATCAACTCACAAGGACTTACTCACGGCTGTAAACTCAACCAAGGAGACAGCACCAACTATCACATTCGACGATTGTGCAACCAAGATTCTCGGATTACAGTGGCTTCCTCAGTCTGACGACTTTGCATTCACGGCACAACTCAATGAGAACCCTGGAAAACTCACGAAGCGACTCATCTTATCTGAGGTAGCGCAGATATTCGATCCACTAGGCTTCATCTCACCCGTCACAATTCGAGCCAAAGTTCTTCTCCAAGAGCTCTGGTTACAAAAAATCGGTTGGGACGACTCATTACCATCCTCTGTGACAGCACGATGGATACTCATTCGAGAAGACTTAAAAAACTTGGCCAAGATCTCAATCCCCAGGTGGTTCAACACTTGGAGTGACTCAACGGTAGAACTTCATGGCTTCTCTGACGCATCGCAGCTCGCAATGGCGGCTGTTGTCTACATTGTAACAAACTCACCGTCCACTGGCGCCAAATCAACTCTCGTTTGCGCAAAGACGAAAGTCGCTCCACTCAAACAGCTAACCATCCCGAGGTTAGAACTCACTGCAGCATTATTGCTGTCAAAACTCATCGGTCAAACTCGGAGAACTCTTCAGCTACCAGTCACCTCGACACACTTGTGGACGGACTCTCAAGTATCACTCACGTGGATCAAGGCACCTGCTTCACGCTGGAAGGACTACGTGAGAAATCGAGTCTCACTCATCCAGCAACTCACAGCTCACGCTCAGTGGAGGCATGTTCCAGGCACGTCAAATCCAGCAGACGGCCCCTCACGAGGATTAACCACTCAGCAACTCAAGGATCATCCCATCTGGTGGACGGGACCACCTTGGATGATAAAACCTCAGAACTCTTGGCCACGTCAACCAAAAATCTCAAGCGACTTCGACGCACCTGAAGTTCGTCCGGGAGTAGCACTCCTCGCAGCTACACCGAAGGTTGACTATCACTGGGATTTGATTTACAGATTCTCATCATTGCAGGAACTCATTCGGATAACTGCGATCTGCTTCAAGGTGGTCGCGAAACTAAAGAAGCAACGCACCTCAACGCCTGTAACCATCATCTCATCACGTGAGATGGAAGCAGCAAAACTCTTCTGGATAAAAGCCACTCAAGCGGCTTTCTTTGCACAAGAACTCAAGACTCTGAGGTCAAACTCAACCTTCGGGAAAAGTCACGCATTCTCTCGATTAACCGCCTTCCTTGATCACGAAGGAGTTATCCGAGTAGGAGGAAGACTCAACGCTTCAACGCTCTCACCAGAGACCAAACATCAGGCTATCCTGCCTCGCCACTCACGTTTGTCAGAACTCATCATACGCGAATCTCATCACAGAATGCTCCACGGCGGCACTCAACTAACTCTGGCCAACATTCGAAACTCATATTGGATCATCGGAGGTCGAGCACCAGTCAAGACTCATATTCTTCATTGCGTCACTTGTGCAAGGCAGCGAGGAATACGTGCTCAGCAATTGATGGGACAGTTACCAAAGGCCAGAGTCTCACCATCGAGACCGTTTTCTCACACTGGCATAGACTATGCCGGCCCCCTTATTATCAAAACGTGGAAAGGCCGTGGAGCGAAGACATCAAAGGGTTGGATCTGCGTTTTTGTCTGTCTCACAACCTCGGCAGTCCATCTCGAGGTCGTGAGCGATTACTCAACTGACGGATTCATCGCAACGTACAGACGATTCATCTCACGACGAGGAATCCCCAGCACTCTCTACTCCGACTGTGGAACAAACCTCATTGGAGCAGATGCATCTCTCCGGAGGATGTTCACGCAGAGCACTCAAGAACATCACCGAATCGCTTCACTACTGTCGAATGACAGCACTCAGTGGCAATTCAACCCCCCAGCAGCACCGCACATGGGCGGTAAATGGGAAGCTGCAGTGAAGTCGCTCAAATTTCACCTCAACCGCACCGTCGGTGACATCAAGCTGACGTTCGAAGAACTCACCACGCTTCTAACGCAAGTTGAAGCGACGCTGAACTCACGACCTCTCGAACCTCTCAGCGATGATCCTGACGACGTGTCAGCACTCACACCAGGACACTTCCTCACTGGAAGCGCACTCACATCATTGCCGGAAGCGTCACTTATGGATATCCACGTCGCTCGCCTAGATCGATGGCAGTTCATCCAGCAGAGGTTCCAATGCTTTTGAAAGCAGTGGAGCAATCAATACCTGCAACAACTGCAATCGATCTCAAAATGGCATCACCCATTACACAACATCGAGATCGGAACGCTCGCACTTCTCACTGACGAGCGCTTCCCCCCCAGCAAATGGCCACTGGCCAGGGTAACGGAGCTTCATCCAGGCAAGGACGGACTCACCAGGGTGGTTACACTGAGGACAGCAACCACCACACTCACCAGGCCTATCACCAAACTCGCACCGCTTCCAGTGCCACATTGATCACCTCATCTCAGGACATCATCAACTCTGTGAGGATGGCGGGAGAATGTTCGGGATTCCGTGTCGTCTGTAAGCGATGCGGGAGCTCCCTACTCACTCACGCCGCGGCAGCACCTTCCGGGCATCACCTCAAGCGTCGCAAGGCCTCGTGGAACGATCTAGAATCGACCACGAGGCTCTCGCAACGGCGTGCCGGCCGGCGGCAGCCATCTTGATAGTCAGTCGTTTTTGAGAAATCACGCGCACCGCACCGTCGCTCACGCGTTTCGAAATTCACCAGTAATTCTCTCGGGAAAACTCAATGTAACTCACTCAGTGGTTACACGAAGTGACAATCAACGGAAAACTCGAGTTGTCGCACCGGGCGCAATTCTCACTCACCGTGCATCAACATTTATTATTATTCATCTCAACACGTGGTACCGCCATACCCGTGCTTTTTCGTTTAGTACGAACTCATTGGCGCACTCACCAGTAGCTGCTGCTTGCATTAATACAATCTAGCTTCAGTGAACAACTCAACCATTAACCAAAGACATTGTGTATAGTTCTTAACTTCATCGCTAAATAAAGGACAAGTGTTTTTTCTCACTTCTTTTTCATGCAAAGTGTCGAATATTAATTTTACCAACCTGTATCGCGGTCACCCTCCATCCAGGCAAAATAATTAAATGGCATTTCTCAAACAACCGGCAACGAGCGCGTCATCGCCGTGATCGTTTATTTTTCGGTACGTAAACCTGCATTTGTGGATCGTCGGGGAATATTGTCGTGCGACAACAGCAATTATCTGGTGTCGATTGCTTCAGATCGAGGAGAAGATATCCGTGTGGTTGTGACGTGGCGTCGTGATAAGCCTCTGACAGGAATCGAGGATCTTCGGGATACACTTGCCTCGCGAGATGCTGTATCTGTGCTCGATCACGAGGATTTTTAGAAATAACGATATAATTAGCGTTTAGAGAAATATCTCGTTGCCCGTGGTCTTGGTGGAAAATATTCTGGGTTATGAAAATAACACTGATATTTTTATGATGACTGCATATTGTAAATAAATCGACGATTGTATTGTTTGATGACTCACGCATCAAATCGTCGATAATGACTAGCTTCACGACGTCATTGTCATTTGAATAATCGGTTGTGGCAGGCCTTCGTGAAATTCGATTTTAGGCGTTGTCGGCTAGCCATCATTAAATAGCGCTTCAGTGTCGCGGTCGAGATTATCGCCGTAATAAAAGAGAATGCGCTCAATGAGTGTATCGCTCATTGAGCGCTCAAAAAAAAAAAAGGAAAAAATCTGTTTTTTTTTTTCAACGAGGCCGTTCCAAGCCGCAGCTCCATACAAATCAATCATACCCTATATATGTTTTAAAATAATTAAAAAAATAAAAACTTACGTTGTTCCCTGTCCATGGGTTGTTGGGGGAGCCTGTTGAAGTCCCCCATAAAAACAGTTTCAGTGTCATCGTCGTCGTAATTAGAGTTTGTAGCGTTGGAGATCCTGTCCTCCGGCTCCGTGGCACTGGACTCGGAACTCGATGAACACGCTCGTCATCCTCATCGACAAAGAGCGCTTCAATGCCGCTGCTTTCGTCATCCAGACGCTGTGTTGCCTCGCTGTCCGTGATGGTGTCACTACTGGTGGTGATGCTGTCGCCATCGGTGTCGGTGTCATCAAACACCTCGATAGCAAATAAATCTCGAACCTCTGACTGACCCTGTCTTTGCCGTGCATAGCCGACGTTGACAGGCACGGGATCAGGTGATGCCGCACTATCAAATATCGGCACCGCCTCGAGGGGTCCGCGATGGTTCGGTGCGTTCTCGAGTATTCGCACCTCTATCGGGTCTCGCACCGGGTCTGGCGACGCTGGGCTATCGAGCACCGGCTATGCTACCTCGTCAACGATCATGACCTCGTCCTCTGAATCGTTGTCGGCATCGCCGTCATGCTCGACAGGCTGATCCTCATTCTCCGCCTCATCCGCCGAAAACGAAGGACTAAATAGCGCTCGCCTAGCGTCAAACTCCTGACTCATCAGAGCTCTCGCAATTGGAAACCTTTCCAAATTGCGCTCGCGAACAATATCACACTCTATAAGAAGAGCGTACGCCGATGCCTCAAAGGCATTATGCTCATGAGCTCGAGCAATCACTCTTAAGGGCAATCGACGCAGTATTGCCCTTAATTCATTACGCGCGGCTCCGAGGGTCATAAAACGGAGAGAGCTAGCCCATCTCGTTATACACCGATGGGCAATTACCGCACTCCTAATCTGCACTAAACTGGTCATTTTAAGTATGGCCTTAACGATATTACGTGTTATTTCGCACTGCATTTTTCTTTTTTAAACTGTCTCGTCAAAAAAACACAAACACGTTATCACTGTTTACGCTTTGTACGATAAACACACACACACACACACACACACACACACGAGAATCACTGTGAATTACAAGGTACAACACAAGTTACACGTCGTAAATCGTAAAGATACACTTGACACTCACGAAGCTAAAACTCAAGACGAACGTCTGTGAGCACTATAAACAACGAATTGTCACTTGTGACTTCTGAAGACAGAATGAACAGACTCTGTCTTTCCAAATTCTACATAGTTTGCAAATTGCATATACCACACCCCCTACAAGAGGATTTAGTGTCGCAAATAACGTGGAAGGAGGCTGAAACTGATTTAAGGGGTGTAAACATTGGCTAAAGTTGTAAGCGCCTATGTTCTTGAGGGATCTTTTGCCATCAAGATATCGCTGTGAAGAAGCGTTGCACATCCTTGTAAAAAGAAAGTTGGAACACCCACAATAAACATAAAAACAATACAACATCTTACGGAGATCTCCTCAAAGATCGACAGCAACCCTTGACCGTCGATAGTATTTTCATTACAGGCTCCGCGGCCGGAAATCCCTTCACTGACCTGGCGTCTATACAGGTGACAGTGGAAAAACTCTTGCACCTCGACTCAGATAATGCAACCGCCCTCGACAACCGGTTAGCGGCACCATCGCACCCCTTAAACAGACCGCAGTAAAGGTTTTTGCTATGACACCTATCTATTACTATTTTTATTACCTTTAAAAACACACTATCTTAGCTTTAATTTATACAACAGAGAGTTTATAGCTTGACAAAACACTGTCTCATCGTGGAAGAAAACGATAGCTATATTCTCCATCGCTAGACAATGATTTCCTATCGGTCGATATACCCACGACTCAGAAGAGAAGTCTTAAAACCTGTCGCACGCGTCTACAAACCACCCTGAAATAGCTGTTAACAAGCAATTTACGGCTTTTACACAGATCCTGTGAATTCGACACTATACACCTGTATCTAGCAGCTAACCGATCTCACCCCTACCTTTTGAGAACACGGGTGATATTTTGAGGGTCCAGGGCTTAAGCCAGCTTGGAAACTAGTATATATAAGAGCCCCAGCGATACTAGAAATCGGCAGTAAGGCCCGTGAATTCAGTAGAGACAGTTTACGTGATATTACGCAGCTTCTTTAAGACTCTTTGCCGAACGGTCTATTGTTCAACATGAGTCAGTCTATCATATCTGAAGATCGGCGTATCGGTGATATACAATCGTCAACCATGTACCGTGTACTGTCGGACGTTGAAAAAAAACACCTTGAAGGACCCCTAATTCTCGGTACTACGTACGGTCTCAACCAGTCCGAGACTAAGAGGGTGAGCGTCGGCCTACAACCTCGATCTGATGGAAGTATACAACCGATCGTAAAACTACAGAACAATAACACCGCCGGTGGTATTGTTTTCGAAGCGACGGACTGGACGTTACTGCAAACACATCTTCCGAATATATCAAAGTATTTTGGCGATGGACAAAAGATCGCCTGGGGATCGGGTTGGCGCACTCAAGCACCTATATACATCTCCGACTGCGAGATCCTTTTCACCACTAGCTACGGCTCAATGTATAGTATTTATAGTATTTGATCGCCGTGCTGAGGAACAATCCGCTGATGAGATGACCGAGAGTCAACTGGAACCCGAGCCACCGACGAAGAAAAAGCGGAAAAAGTATTCACCCGCCGTTGTGATGCAGAAACCTTCATTTGAGGGATTACGTGATATAATGGTGTGTACGGACGATCGCTTCAGACGACTACAAAGAAACGCCTCAAACGTACAAAAGTGCGCCGAAGTACTTTGCTCGGAATTACTTTTGCATATACCTGTCAATGAGACGCCGGAAAAAATCAACGAGCAACGCGTCAAAGAGTTGATAAAAAATAATTTCAAATCTTTGAAAGACGCCGTGCAGCATTGAATGGATGCTGAATTTGTCGAACTTGAGTTTGACGTAGTATTCCTCGAGATCATCGTATTGTGCATCGCATTTATCACAAACGGGCTACGAAAAGCACTTACGGTAAAAAATCCCCAGACACCCCAATAATGACAAAATATGTAAATATGTGTGTATTGTATCTGTTTATTTGTGACGCCCCGTGACTCTCTATATTATCTCAAGCGCGTATATTAAGCAACAATGACGATCCTAATCATAATATTCATGGTATAGTATAGTGTAATTAGATATAAGGCGTACTTGTTTTGTATCTCCATTGCCCGACATAAATATAACTTACCTGGAAATCTTGTTTTATTTCACGACTTACCCTCCTGAAAAATTTACCATCAACCACTCACAGAAAATCGGCAGGAAAATTCTGTTTCACCATTTGCAATACTTACCAACCTGGAAAATTTACCAACACTCAAAAATCGTGAGTTACCGGTCATAGGAGAAAAATTTTCGATACCGACGGAAGCTGCAGGTCCGGCCGATTTTACCTCGAAAATCTGACGCTCTGGACAAACTCTCAACGGCCAATCAGCGCTCGGGGAATTATGCTAATCAGTCTCACTTGTCTGAGAAAATACAGCGAAAATTCAACCGAGGGAGTGGGATGGAGCGGGGGTTTTGACACCCAACCATCGTTCGGGGAATTATGCTAATTAATCCCACTTCTCTGAGAAAATACAGTGAAAATTCAAGCGAAAGAGAAGGGTGGAGAGGGTAGTTAGACATCCAACCCACGCTCGGGGAATTATGCTAATTATTCCCACCTATGCTTATCAAAGGAGTGGGAGGGAGAGGGGATTTTCATGACTAATCACACCTCGGGGAATTATGCTAATTATTCCCACCTATGCTTATCAAAGGAGTGGGAGGGAGAGGGGATTTTTACGACCAATCACAGCTCGGGGAATTATGCTAATTAATCCCACTTTTACCCACCTCCGCCCTACCAGCCGCGGGGCAGGGTATAGGGAGGAGGGAAGTGTCGTCTCCCTATACCTGCCCCTTACTACTGTGGTCTGTAACATTTGACGTTTTGTTATTTGACATTCTGTCGTTAGACGTTGAATGTGGCACATATCTAACGCACATCAACGTAGTACGTATCAAATATCTGATGGATACTTGAAGTACGCAAGTACGAGTGTTATATACGTGTTTTTCGAAGTGTTCTGATGGATGCTTGAAGACAAAGATGAAAACTATAAGTCAAATTAAATCAAATTTAATAATTATCTCTGGATAAGAAAGCGGAACTAAGACAACAGCCAAGTAAGATTGTATTATTAATCAAATTTATATGATATTGGAATTGAATAATTATAATCTACATCAATGCATTAAGCCTGACGGCAACTGTCTCTTTAGATCCCTTTTGTATTTTTTATACAATGATCAGGAAAAACACAGACAGATTAGGCCCAGAATCGTTTCAACTGTAATAAATAATTGGTCCTTTTATGAACCATTTATAATAGGAGACGAATCTCACGGTACCAAGATAAGTAATTCGGGAATGTACAAGAAATACATGTCAAAAGATGGTGTCTATGGGGAAGAGGTTGAGATTCAATCTTTTGTACAAATGTATAATGTACTGAAACGATATTCGATTCTCTCAATGTCTATTGCGACTATAGAAAATCGAATTCCTTTATTCTACCTTGAATAGCTAGACTTTTTGTGTTGAGGGATGTTCGTGTACTGGACCTGAGGAGGGGTTATTTATGGTGATAAGGAGAATCACCTCAGTAATCCTTATGCCACTAGTCGACGCATGGTTTTCTCATCATTGGCGATAGGCAAGGATAAGGTGACATACGAGGCAATTTGATTTAGAAAATAATTTTCCAAAATAACTGTAAGAGAGTTTACAGAAAGATCAAACCTTAGTTTGAAGATTAAGCGCCAGGAATGCTATAGCTGATCGTATCTTCAATCGGGCAGCCATACCATTACTTAAATAGCGAAAATAGAAATAAAGTGACTTTAATATTCTCGCAGGAAGCAGGTGTTCCAGCGATTTTGCAAATGCGTCAATTTTATAAGACGCTAAGTTTTGGCGATCGGGAGATTAATATTCCTCCGAGAAACATTCACGAATGCTTCTATCTCATCATAGGAAACAGCATTTGTCTGATACGTTTATTATAGGTGCAGGCATAAAGATTAATATTAATCAAATGACTCTAAAATAATTTAGTGGATAAGGGGAAGAGTAATCCAAGTGAGTTGGGCTATCTCAAGGAATTAGAATAAAAGAACTTGGAAGACTATTGAACCTCAATTCTAAACTATCTAGATCATTGGTTTTACAAAAAGATGAAAGTAATTAATTCAACATCCAACGTGAGTTGGGCTGCCTCCAGTAGTTCACTTGGAAACGTTCAACATTGATTTCTACATTGTCTTCTCTACGTTTAGAAAAACCTTTAAATTAGCTAGGCAAAACCGTGTGCCTGACCTGCCTTAACTAATAATCCTCTTACGTATAATTGAGCCTATTGCTTTGGTCGGGATAAGACTAGACCAAAGCTAGACGGATTTCGGAGGAAAAATGCTCGAGTTCTTAATAATTTTGTCGTTTACGTGTCTATTGAGTACGGTCAAGATTTTATACTTTTCTGTTATACGAATTTAGATTATAGCAGAAGGGCTAGAGCAGCTGAGCTCTCACTACCTCTTGTTGACGTTTATATGGTGAGAGACGCGGGGCAAGGGGAGCGCGATGCTCTGGCTTGCCGCGCAAGTTTTGGTATATTGCAGACTTTGTTTACCTTTATCCCACACGTGGTTGCGGCAATCGCACGGACGTGTGAATATAACGATAATTCTATTAAGGTCTATAGCGCAATATAGACCGAGCGCGATGTCGGGGTATATTGCTGACTATAAACCTGCTTTAAATCTAAAGGAGGCAGAGGGAAATGTTTACATGCAAAAACATGTGCCACTGCCACGATAGGAAAGAAGTGAAGGTACTGTAAGGGCCTACGCTATGTAGTGGCTTACAGGAGCTGTGCGTGCTCACGGGAAAGACCAAGTGGGTCAGCGCGATGCTGCAGTACTTGGGGGAGCTGGGCGTGTTCACGGAAGCTGCTAGAGAGGGTAGACGCAATGTCCCGGTTCACTAGCAGGGTATGGAAAGGTTCTCGGATTTAGAGAAATTATTAGGTGTAAGGAAAATGAAGTAATGATAGCAGATCCGTGTGCGGCTAGCTTAAATACTTGTCTCCCGTCGTGGCGCTGGTGCCCCCTCTCCATCAACGGATGCCTTATTGCCGTGTCCAGCGTTGCCAAGAGGTATACTCTTTGATTTTGGTGATAGGGGGTAAAGCTGTCCCGTCACTGTACATATCATGATTTACAGGACTGATGGTTCTATACCAACTGAATTAGGACAAAGCTGTAGTAACGGAAAATTAAGTGTTCTGTTATCGGGGCGAATTGATGCTGGTCATTACGATGTAATAGAAAGTTCCAATTTACATTTTTGAGAGAATTATCGAAATCAGTTGTAACGGAACGTCTCGCGTCTGCACCGCTACAAAAGCTATAAATAAGCGATAAATCGTGAAATATTCTTTCAATGCGCGGGTTTAACGCAAGCATTGAAATAATGTTTCACCAAACTCCAAAAATATCGAAGAACGCGCGACATGACAACAAGGAGCAATGAGCCAAGGAGATAGCTTCGTCGCACTCCACACTATAGCACGCAACGGAGCAGCCGACCTCTACGATATAGCCGCGGACTATAGGTGCGGCCCGCTGGACCCCCAGCGAACGGAACAGCACGCATACCTGTGCGAGCTATAGTGCGAACGCCTCGCGTAACGCGCGATCTCGATTCATCACCGTGGATGGCCATCGCCGACCACTTTTGCTCTAGTAAGAGTCAACGGTAGCAACGCTAAGAAGTATAGCGACACCATTCACACTCACTATGGTTTCTCCTGCGCTCTCTCTCTCTCTCTCTCTACCAAATATTAACTAATAAATTCTTGCCTAAAATTAACAATAAAGAACACAAAATGAGCTTATTAAATCACCTAGAGCGCAGAACGTTTTTCCCGGCAAATAAAAAACATCCCAGCAATAAATAAAAGAAATATCCAGCAATTGGAGCGAAAACTACTAATTGTTGAATATTTCCTAATTAACAATAGATTCAAAACAACCAATTCTCAAAATAGCTTCGTAAACTAGAACCATTTGAGACATGATACTCTAGTAAATATAAAAAAACGATAATAAAGTAGTGGAATATTTTGAACCTAATTGCGAAGGGAGGACAACACACGGAGGAAGCATTAGACCTCCGTGAAACCTCCATGGAGCCTCAAACAACCGAAAACGTGGTCGGCCCTCGTGACGCAATGAACATCGTCCGAGGGTCACGTGATGGCCACGCACCCCGAATGTGCTACCATGGGGGTTTCGGCAACTGTATTGTTACATACACCTCCCCCCCCCCGTCTATCCAACGGGCACCGGGTATATAATCAGGGGCCGCGGACGGCTCTGCCTTCTTCTACTCCGACTACTTTCCAGTAAAGAGACACGTACTGCTGCTTCACAGCACAGTCTCTACTCGTTTTGTTTCGCAAAATATTTAGAACGTAGAGTCCAGACGAAAGAGTTCGCTCGAAAGATTTGGTACCTAGACATCGCGATTTGGCTATCGGATCTCAGAGTGAACAGTAGGAAATTCAGCGTATTAGTGACGGCCACGCACAGCGCGCTGGTTGTCATAATATGTTTACATTACGGACATTCTATCCGATTCGGGTTCCCACATACAGTGTAGTGGTGATCTGGCTTGAAGAGTGTAATAAAGAATTATCGTTTTCCAAGCTTGCATAATTGGCAGGTGAAACGCGTACAGGTGTGTGTGAGCAAGCATCCGCCCGCCAAGAGTGGGAGACCGAAGTCATTGCAATAATTCGCGTGACGTAAGCCGGTCCCACTCGGAAGTGTTGGTGGACCACACACACACTTGAAACCCTGCACGAGCTTTGTGATCTATCACGGGACATTTTACGTTAAATTTTGTTGTCCATTGTCGAGATATTTAAAAAGAGTTATTGAATAAATTCTAAAATTTTGTGAGTCCCGTAACCAGTGCTGATTTGTTCGGATTTATTTATTTTATAAGAAATCTCTCAGGAGTCTCTACCCCCCCCCCCCCCCACCCCCCCCACTCTACGTAAAAATAGTTGCAGTCAGCCAGGACTGGTAATTGTCAAATATTATCGTTGCTTCTCTCCCGGCGCGAAAGCGCCTGGCGCCCTGTTCTTCGGAACGAAACAAAAGGGAGAGAAGTAACTGACAATTTAGATTGTGGCGTAGGGAATTTTCTGAGGAGGAAGATCTTACGTTACAAAAGTGGCGCCCAACGTGGGGCCCACAACTGAGAGATTTCCCCTTTTTTTTCCTAAAAAATAAAATTAGAAAAATATAATTTTGTTTTTTTTAATTAAAATATTTTTCCTCGATTTAAACATTTTTTTTTAATAACTTTGAATAATTTCAAAATTTTGGAATTAATATTTCTTTTTTGTATTTATTGTCGAATTGATTTTTTTTTAAATTTTGTTAATAATAATTACTGGGTACTGCTTAATTAGAGTTTATTTAGGTGAACAGGACTCTATTTGGAATATTTTAGTAAAAATGATTAATTTCATAGTCCCGGGAATCAATAAAAACTTTGGAAAATAAATCGGACGTAATTTATGGAAACTTCGACTGTAGGGTATCTCGCTCGTTTGTTTGGTAGGCCAAGCTCCCCCGAAGTGTGTTTACGTTTTTTCTGTTGTTGATGTCGTCGAGTGAGTAGCTGTTTCGGACTTTGCAAACGGTTACTCCCGGCCAATATAACTTTCATGAAATATTATAAGGATTTTGGAAATATTATTTCTCCTAGTATATATTTTGTTCCATGTGAAGTGTCCCGAGTGTTGAGAGCGTTGCGAGTCACCCTGAGGTATAGGTCGTTCCATGGGTAATAAGCCCCAGCTTTTGACAGGTGGACAATTGAAAATTAAATATTATTGAATTTTTTTTTTTTAATAATTAACCACTTTTATTAATAATTCAAGTTTTTTTGTTGTTGTTTAAAATTGCTGTATTTGGAGATTGATGAATCGATATTGAATGAAACTTGGAGAATTATTTATGTATTTATTACCCTTTTTGTGTGAAAATTTATTATTTATTTATTTATTTATTATTTTATTATGTTTTTATGACGGATTAAGAAAGTTTATTTTTATTTTTTAGGAATTATTAGATTAAACATTGTGTTCGGTGTTAACCGAGGGATTCGATTATTTAAACATTTAATTATTTTGACATTTTATGACGAATTTTTTTTTATATATTGACCAAGGATTACATTAGTTTTTTTTTTTTAATTTTTTGACGAATCGAATTGTAGTTTATCTTTTGGGTTTCCCTTTTTCGGTTGACTGAAGGAGTCTTCTTTTTTGTTCTTTTGACTATTTAGAAGTTTTAGGGGATTTTACATGTGACTTAGTGGGGATATTATGTGACACAACTTTTAATCCCATTTGATGACGTTAGCTGCGCCAACCGATAAAAATTTATTGAAATTGAGTGCATGTTTTGATACTTGGATAATTGTTTTTCCTTTATTTCTCGTCCCTCTAATTTTATTCTATTTTGACGTGAGAATCTCAAAACTTTATTTTCAAATCTTTTTCCGCCTTTATTCGCTTCATCTTAGGGTAGTACTTTTTTTTAAATTACTATTTGAATATTACTGTCACCTAGGGCGAATATCTTCCGCTCGCTGAATTGCGTCCCGGAGAGTAAGTGCCTCGCCGCTACTCGAACATATCGTGGAACACAAGAGATTGGTCTGTAGATTTGGGTGTGAAGGAGATATCTAAGGCGCGACAGATAGTCCGCAGCCTAAGCCTCGAAGATTGTGGGTTTCATTACATCACTATATATATATTTTTGGATTTATTTATTTTACCGGCTTGAGACAATCTGGAGATTTTATCGAATTATCGAACTACCTGAGACAACAATTGCCTGTGATCTGTTCGTCGGCTCGTGCACACGGGAGGTTTTATTTTTTTCCGCTTGTGCGGGTGGTCCCGGGGTAAATCGCGCGCCGTGAGGGAGGTGAATGACGACAACCATACCTTTTCTCTTCACGGAAGATCTTTGTATCAGTGACTTGATCTCGTGATTTTTCCAAGGAGTGGAGTATCTGACGGAAGGTGCCCCGAGTCAAAGAAGTAGTCATTTTCCCTTTTGCTTGGAAAATTATTACGACTTTGAAATTTTATTTTAGCTTTTCTATTTATTTTGGATTATTATAACTTTGGGTTTTGTCCTCTCAACATTTTTTTTTTTCTTTTTTTGTTTTTGATCTTTTACGGAAGTTTCTAAAGCAATCGGGTGCTTGCCTGTCCCGGGAAGACTTTCCTGGACGACCGGCACTTGAACTATATTTTTTTTTCAATTTTAGGCTTATTTGAGTTTTCTAAATCCTATCCATTTGATATTTTGAATTAAAAGCTGAGGCTTTCTTTTAAGTCTCGTTACTTACAATAAGCATTTCAATTTATACTCTTTCGAAACAGTTTTTTTTTTTTTGGGAATATTTACTTGATTCGGGATTCCGCGTTCGATTTAGAGGTCGTAAAAGACTGATAATGAGGACCCCGGAGGAAATCTCTGCAATGACGGAAGCCGAGGTCAAGGCTGAACTGATCATGAGGGGGATTCGCGTATACCCTTACGGGTGCGGTAGCGTTGGTCCGGCTTGCCGGCCAATAATATATTAAATGATCATGAGGGGATTGCCAAGTGAGGGCACAGATGCAGCGGTCAGAGAGAGACTTTACATCTCCTCGATCCTCGCGCATGGGGAAGAGCTGACCGCGTCAGGAATGGTCACGGTGGGGGATTTAAACAGCGTCCTACCTCGTAGAGATCAAACTGAGGGTCCGTTAGGAACGAACACTGTTCCTCCGTTTAACCCGGGTCCAGAGAATGGAGAGCGAATCGTCCCCGAGGCTTCCAACCCTCTTCACCATTCTTCACCGGTGGAGAGAGGTATCATAACGACATCACGCACCGGCTATGACCGCCTGCGATGTTTTGCGGACTGGAATGTCAGTTTTGCCGGGATACGGGGAGAAGCGGTCGACGTTTTTCTCGCGCGTGTTGAGGATAGTCGAGGGCTGATTGCCATTACAGATCAGGACCCAATCAATTGTCTCCCGCTTGTTGTAACAGGGATCGCATACCATTGGCTAAAACTAGAGCGATCCAAATGGAAATCTTGAACCGATTGTAAAGCCGCATTTAGAAATCAATTCGGGGATCCAGATTTCCAGTATACCCTACGAGAACAAATTAGAACGAGAACGCAAGGTGCAGAGGAGCGCGTGTCAGACTTCTTCACCTGTGTAAGAAACCTTTTCGTCCGAGCTGAACCACCTTTCAGTGAGGAAGAGCAGGTTATGATTACTTATAGGAACTTGCTCCCGAGATTGCAAATAGCCATCCCGTTGTCAAGTACAGGGACCTTAAGTCAGCTGGAGACCACGGATATAAGAGTGGAGAGAAGTTATTTTGCGGCAGCTACTTATCACGCCCCGCCTGCACCAGATCGTTCTTTACTTTCGGAATTCGCCTATCATGCGCCGCGTCTCGCGCGCAATCACGTAACCGTTGGGATGCTAGAGCCATCGCCAAGTAAAGCTTATGGAGGGGAGGGAACACTCCGTCGCGACTCTAACAATCCGCGGCCAGAGTTTCGTCCCGCTTCTCCACGCCACCCGCCATATTATAAGTCTGAGGATAATCGTCAGGCTGCTATTAGGTCGGATATCGCTCCGCCTCGAGCTCTTCCTCCCAATAGCACCAATCCGTTTCTTCCGGTAGCTACATCCCCGAGAAGTCAAGATAGGTTTTCCTCAACGGCTACAGGCCAGAGGACACCGGTGATCTGCCACAATTGTGGCCTAGAAGGTCACTTCTCTCGAGGATGTGCAGTCCCGCGTAAGGTAAAATGTTACCGATGCGGAAAGGAGGGAGAAACAACGAAAACCGCCCATAATTGTCAGGGAAATGGGTACGGGAGTCGCCGATAGGGGGGTGTGCGTCTCCTTTAGCTTTTTGGGTCCCCCCTTTACGAGTTCAAAGTAGCCTTTGCAGTCCCGTAGTGGATAACACAGAAGGCCATCCCGTGTTAGTTGTCTGTTTGGACGTGTCAGACGTGGTAGACGTCTACCGGCACTAGTGGACTGTGGAGCTACAGGTTCATTCGTCGGAGCCGAGGGACTACTGGCACTCGTGAGAGTTGGTTACGCCCGAAAGCCTACTCCTCCGCATTACAGTACCATCGCTAACGGCGAGCCTATCGCTTGTACGGAATAGGTGGAATTTGATGCGAAGTTGGAAGGCCGGGGCTGTAAACTAAGGGCACGCGTGTTCCCGGGTCTCGGGGTCCCGGCGTTATTAGGATTGGACTCACTCGCCAGACTAGGAATAGGGGTGGATCTATTAAAGAGGACTTGGTTCTTTAGTGGAGAACCCCAGGTAGAGTATGATTTCGAGCTTGTGGATGGCCCCGACAAGATCGATCTCGTAACTCCTATAATGGATTTAACAGCATCGGAGGGAATCCGGCGTGAGAATTTTCTCGCTGAGGAAGTCCAGAGACTAAAAGCCTCTCCGGGGGTGACAACTTTAGTCGAACACCGAATTGAAATAGGGGACGCAGCCCCTATCAAACAGAGATGGAATCCGTTCACTCCAGTTATGAGAGAGGCAATGGACAAGGAGGTGGATCGTATGTTAAAGGCAGACGTCATCGAGCCCTCAACTAGCGAATGGTCCACTCCTATAGTAATGGCGGCGAAGCCTAATGGTACTTTCCGTTTCTGTCTGCATTTCCGTCGTGTCAATGAGATTTCGAAAAAAGACGCCTATCCAATGCCTTATATGAGTCACATTTTAGATTGTTTGAGATCGGCAAAATATATTTCTACTCTAGACTTAAGTCAAGCATTTTACCAGATTCCATTGGAAGCAAAGTCCCGGGAAATTACAGCTTTCACAGTCCCGCATAGAGGCCTTTTTCAATTTAAACGTATGCCGCACGGACTGACCACCGCTCCGGCGACCTTTCAACGTCTGCTGGACCGGTTAATCAGCCCCGAGATGCAGCCTCATGCTCTTGCTTATCTGGATGATATTATTATTGCCACAGACGCTTTTGAGAAGCATTTGGAATGGCTAAAGAAAGTCTTTGATCGAATCACGTCGGCAGAATTATTGGTCAACCCTGACAAATGCGAATTTTGTCGGAAGGAATTGAGATACCTGGGTTTTCTCATAAATCAGGAAGGTTTACTTGTAGATCCGGAAAAAACCGCCGCTATTCTGAATATACCAGTCCCGAGAACAGTCAAACACGTTAGACAGTTCTTAGGCGCTACTTCATGGTACAGGAGGTTTATCCCCGAGTACGCTAAGGTAGCTGAACCGATTACGAGACTCACAAGGAAGAAACAGATATGGACTTGGGGACAAGAGCAACAAGAGGCTTTTGAGCGGCTTAAGAGAGCTTTGACAGAAGCTCCAGTATTGGCATGTCCCGACTACTCGAAAGAGTTTACTTTGCAAACAGACGCGAGTCTAACAGGGCTTGGTGCGGTTCTTACGCAAGAACCAGATGGAGCGGAGCATCCAATTGCGTATGCGTCCCGTATCTTAATGGCTGCGGAGCGAAATTACGATGTCCGAGAGCTGGAGTGCTTGGCGATTTTATGGTCGGTAGAAAAGTTTAAACCGTATTTGAATGGTTACCGTTTTACGGTGATCACCGACCACGCCAGCCTCAAGTGGCTCCTGTCGCAAAAAGAGCCGAAAGGTCGAGTGGCCCGCTAGACGTGGAAGCTCATGAGCTCTGATTTTGAAGTAAAAGAGGTGCAAAAAGATCCCAAACGGTACCAAGACTGGAAGTTCATCAATGGTAGGTTATTCCTGAAGCGTCGTTTGTCCCGATTTGAGTTGGAGGACGGGGTTTGGAAGTTGGTAGTCCCCTTTCCCGATCGGCGCGCGATTCTTCGAGAAACACATGATGTCCCGCAGGCAGGACATCTAGGCATAGACAAAACATTTAAACGAATCATCGACTCATATTTCTGGCCCGGACTATATAAAGATGTGACAAGATATGTCCAATGCTGTGACACTTGTCAACGTCCCAAGTCGCGACAAAATCCTCCCATGGGATTGATGGGGCGAAGAGTTGTCGAGGAGCCGTGGACGGTAGTCGCGGCGGACATCATGGGCCCGTTTCCCCCTAGTAAATCGGGTTTGCATATATCTTGGTAATCCAAGATTTACTTAGCAAATGGGTGGAGTGTTGTCCTTTAAGGAAGGCCTCGGGCAAAAAAATAAAAGAGGCTCTGGAAGAGTTGGTTTTGTCCCGATGGGGTACCCCGGAGGTTCTCCTTACTGATAATGGGACAGAATTTGTCAATCGAAGCTTGCGAGAGGTGGCGGCCGAGTATGGAATTTTTCACACCACTACTCCGCCTTATCATCCGCAAGCTAATCCCGTCGAAAGGGTAAACAGAGTGCTAAAAACAATGATAGTCGCCTTCTTGGAAGGGGACCATCGAGAATGGGATTTGCATTTAGCCGAATTTCGCTTCGCATATAACACCGCGTATCACTCTTCTATAGGCACTAGTCCCGCATTTTTAAATTTTGGCTGAACACCTAAACCTCACCAGTTTGGTAGGAGAACACCCGGAGAAAAAGAGGTTATACCTATGAGTCGAGACCTATGGTCCGAACATATGATGGACCTGCAACCCCTTCGGGAGAAGGTCCAACATGACTTGGAGTAAGCCTATCGAAGGCAATCAACTCAATTTAGCAAACATAGACGTCCCGAAGGAATCAAGGTGGGAGACGAGGTCCTGAAACGCCAGCGGGTGTTGTCCTCGGCTCCTAATCACGTGGCAGCCAAATTAGCGCCCAAGTTTCAAGGTCCTTATAGGGTTAGTAAAGTGGTGTCCCCCGTGGTGTACGAGCTGACGAACGGGGAAGGACGGGATATCTCCAAAGTATCGATAGATGATTTAAAACCATATCGGTCTTCGACCCCTATTTTTTCTGCAGAGTCTCAAGATGGAAAAGCTCGAGGAGATGAAGAGGAGGACGGCTCATTGGAGGGTGCTAATGACCGAGCCGCGTTCCGTAGGGTTACCCGGGAGGATCCAGGCCGTGAGGGAGGCGGTGGCGGTCCTAGGCCAAGCAAGGGCCTGGTTGGGGTCAGGGGAAGATGGGAGTCCGGAGACGGCCAGGGGATCGGAGACTTGCGCCGCGACCGGGCCCATCGACCTCGGGCTCCAGCCAGACCTACAAGAAGAGGAAACGTCAGCAGTGGAGCCCGAAGTCCCGAAGGGCCCTCCAAGACCCCGTCCTGTGGACGACCCCGTGACGAAAGGAGGAGAGTGCCGCCGATGCGGACAACCAGGACACGAGATGTCGAAGTGCCAGGGACCGAGGACCCGGGAACGTAGGTGCTACCTATGCGGTCAGAAGAGGTACACCGTAAAGACCTGTCCCGGATGTGGACCGTACTGGCAGGGCCCGAAGGGACAAGACGACCGAGACATTCGCCGTCTGAGGTCCCGAGTGTAAAAAAAAAAAAAAAACATTTAAAATTTTAGGGAGATGAGGCTGTTGTCCCGAATATTTTTTTATTTATCAAAGAAAGAAAATAAAGAACGATATCCTGCAAAATACGAGGAATTTTGTTTTTTGCATGCTAAACCCCTTCCCTGAACGTCACGATACTGTCCACCAGAATGCTTCCAGGCGAAAATCTAAGGATGAGGGACGAAGGAGACGAACGATACTCGATCTCGACCAGTTGTTTTTTTTGTTTTTTTTTTTCTTCTCTTTATTGTGTTGGACTCGTGGAAACGATGTCCCGAAGCCGGAAGTCGGAGAAAGGTGAAAGACAGAGTTAATATCCATAGTTTTATTTTTTTAATTTATTTTGTGTGTTTGACCATTATCTTGAGCGAGCCTACGTGATCCGAACGAGCTAGAGGAATCTGGTGTGGCCTCAACCCGGGTTGTGAAAGTAGACCAGAGGGGGTGAGAGTCTTGCCGGCCGAGGACGGCCGTAATTAAGGAGGGGAGGATTTGTAACGCGGCAAAATTGCCACGTTGCAATAAAGGCATCGTCCTCGCACCTCGAAGGCTCAGCGGCGATCACGTAGGGTTGTTAGAGGAAAATTAAGACTATTATTAATTATATTGTATATTATTTCTTTTTATGTGAAATATTCCCGAGGAGAGAGAGAGAGAGAGAGAGAGAGAGAGAGAGAGAGAGAGAGAGAGAGAGAGAGAGAGAGATAAGAGTCAGCCAACCAGAAGGAAAGAGGGAGCAAACGTCCCGTGAGCAACTCAGCTCACATGCCATACAGACAAGACGCTCCAACCCATATACCGCCTGTCAACGCATGAGAAATCAGCGCATTCTTTAATACATCTGAATTATCCAAGCAGTCCCGCTGGGAAAAAGGACTTCGCGTGTGGTCGGTAGCGCAGCGTATTGCCGAACCTTGACACGCAATAGACAATGAGAATTTGATATCTTAATTCGCCAAGCGAGGCGCCAGGTCCCGTCTCAGGTAAAAGAGAGCGTGTAAGCGATTCCCCCGATTAGGCAAAATTTGTATATCTAAGGGTGGGGAGCAAAGTCCGAGAGCGCGAAAGCACGCTAATGCTCGAGGCTCTTTTCCGGGGTTCTATCGAGGTGCGAGGACGTCCCGTGGTATTGAGGTAGAGGAAGAGAAAAGAAAAACCTTTTGTCCCGTGGACTCGTACGTGCCAAGGAGGGAATAAAAGGATTGGTTTCGTTTCCGGTGAGACTTTATTACTTTCTCTGGTTTTGGGAATTGTTGTATTTCGTTTGATAGTTAAAAATTATACAATATAAAATAGTGTTTGGCCGTGCCGGAATCTTCAGTTCGTCCGCGTGGAGATCTAATCGCGAGAGATCGATTCGTTGAGCGTTGTTCGTCCCGCGTGTTGTTTGTAACTTCAGGCTTCGGGTCATTTTTTATTGAGAAAATTTGTTTAAAAAAAAAAAGTTTCGAGTAGTATAATGGTAAAGTTTTAAGTGTAAAATAAGTAGTCGAATCTGTGAACGTGAATTGCCCTTGGGCCCGTGTCCTTGGAAAAGCCATAGGTTAAGCCGTGCCGTCGTGTGTGAGTGAATCGTCTTCGTGCCGCGTGAGTGTGTTAGAAAGGGAGAGAAAGACAATCGGTCATAATACGAGGCTTCGGGAGTAAAGAAATGAGATAAGGATTGTTTGTCGCGAGTACCGTTTTATGAGAGAAAATTCGCGAGCGTCCCGAAGCATTTCTATATTAGATGTTTTAGTAAATTGTGTGATAAGTGTAATAAGGAATGAATGCCGCGATTAAAGACATAATTCAGAGAATCACGGCCGTCCCGAGGCACTTTATTGTTTAAGAAGGAGTGTGGTATTATTGAGTGATAACGAGATACAGTGGAAAGTAATGTGACCACGAACACGAGAAGTTTTACGGGACATTTTTCGTTAAATTTTGTTGTCCATTGTCGAGATATTTAAAAAGAGTTCTTGAATAAATTCTAAAATTTATTTATTTTATAAGAAATCTCTCAGGAGTCTTACCCCCCCACTCTACGTAAAAATAGCTGCAGTCAGCCAGGGCTGGTAATTGTCAAATATTATCGTTGTTTCACTCCCGGCGCGAAAGCGCCTGGCGCCCTGTTCTTCGGAACGAAACAAAAGGGAGAGAAGTAACTGACAATTTAGATTGTGGCGTAGGGAATTTTCTTAGGTGGAAGATTTTACGTTACAACTGGTAAAATCTCTTCTCCTTTCACTTTTTCCTCCGTACTATGTTTTTCAAGAACAAAATAATGAATGTAAAAGGTATACAACAAATTTGAATAACGTTATTTTCTTACTGGAACAACATTTTATATGGTTAGACTAAAGTATATTAAAAAAAAACATACATAACTGTTGGAATCTGTACACGGACTAAACGCGGAGTCTCTATACTGAGCTCCTAATGAATAACGAATAATAGAACGATATAGATATAAATCACATATGTCAAGATTAGACTTTATCAAAAGCTTAAATCATAAGGAAACGATTAAGACCAAAGACAACAAGGAATATAAATAATTGTGCAAGTAGTAAGGGCATAAACTAGGAAAACGCCATCGCTATACAAAACTTATAGACTAAGCTTATGACACATTTTGAAAAATAATAGAATCAAATCGCAATAGTCATGTTTATACTTGATCGAAAGAAAAATTTCCAAGGAATCGATTAAGCTAAATAACAGGTAATACGGTAAACAATTATGCGAGAAATATCGCAAACAAATTAGGAAATATAACGTCTCTATAAAATTGAGGTATTTTTACTCTCTTTCTAACTCAGCGCAGCATCTATAAGCGTATCTCTCTGTGCCGCTCTAGCATAGAGCCGTAGCCGAAATCACGGATAAACAGAAACTCCCACTTTACGCCTTTAGCGTCAAAGTTACGCCCCCGTGACGCTCGTTAGAAAAAGAGACGAACTAATTAGAAAACGAAGAGACACCGTGGCGCTTCCTTATACGATCATGTTAACCCTTTCCACCCACTTATGAGAAGAAATAAGGCGAGAAAGGGTTAGGTAAAAGTGAGACGATGAAAGGGTTACCACGAATTAGAATGCGATGTCCCTGTGCAATGTTCCCGTGATTTGGTGCACATTACCAATCTTGACGATTTTTCCAAAAGCCTCATTTAGTTTTCTCCAAAAACCCCCACCTAGAGCTATCTGTATCAATTTCTATGGGACCAGACACCTATAAAAAGGGTTGAATTTGGCCACCAGGGACAGTAATTATTACAACTCGCCAAGTCTTAGTCTTCCTCGTGATCTCTAGCAGTCTAGAAGAATTCCCTGGTGAGTACTACCTAATAGTTTCCAATATTTTTCTAAGTCCTGAGAGACAAGAAATAACCAGTTTTTGTACTCTTCATACTTATTAAAATTTAGTAGAAATTCTTTCTGCATTTGACAACCAGAAGAATTCTTATACTAGACTTGCTATTTTATTAAACTTTAATTTGTATTTTATTCGTTTTAACTTGTATTTTATTTTTGCTTTGATTTGTATTTTACTTTGTATAATTCTATTGCAGTCACATTACATTTTAATTTCTACATTTTCATATTTTAGCTTGTTCATCGAATTATCTTGGGTTTTTAAACATTTAAATTTATTCTCTGCAATGTACCGTTGTATTTTATTATATTTAAGAGAAAGACTATCAGTGAAAACTGAGAGTGAACCTTCCTCCTTTTATAGTCATAATTTTCGTTGATTAGAAATAGATCCACCCACCACGGGGCATAGGGAGTGTCTAAGTAATATTGGAAAGATTATATGTTAGACTATTTGGAATAGTTAAAAGTGCCTGTTTGTTGGAATTTAAAAGTGTTTTTAGAGTTTTCTTATATTTGATTCTGTTGAATTATTACGAAGTTTTAAACGGTGTTTGGAATATTTCAAGCTTTGATTCTTATAAATATTTAAAAGGTATTTGAATTCTTGTGAATGAATATTTTTATTTCTCTGGATCTTTTCTCATCAATCGAATATTAATTTATTAGCATAATCTCGAGCGCGGATATCGAGGGTGCTTATTTGCAAATATATTTGTATCATTCTTTCCACGATTTTATTTCGAAAACGTTTCTTTGAATAAAATCTTTGTTATTAGTGGAAAAAGAGTATACCGTGAATTTGATCATATAAAATACCCATCCATATAACGTATTACAACTCCAGTGTAAGTCGTTTTATCGTCACGAAGCAATAACAGCAGACGTAAGTACAAGATTCCTTTTTACTAGTTATTTTCCTCTTTCCAAGACTAACCGATTAATAGCTACGAATAATTTGAGGAATCCCTCCCAATAGTAGAATTTTCCTCCCTCGTCTCAACATTATCCCACACCATTCACACCCCTGTCCCGAGTAATTTTCCGACAGATTAGACTCAAAAACGGGGTTGCGTCTTCAGTGTTCCACGTTATATTGTGTATAGGGAAAAATAGTCCTTCCTTGACCAGAGTACTGGGGCCTAATAACTGAAGCACTCTACAAGCGTGTAAATTTGTTTTGGAAGAAATTCCAAACGCAAGTTTGACGTAACATTAAATTCAATATTAAAGTAGAAATAATAACTGGTACGCAAGATGGTACCTATGCTTTTACTTCAAGAATAATACTAGATACTGGGGAGTTTTCCTCTTTGCCATCCATTTTGTATCGAAGACAGTTTCCAGTTATTCTGGCATTTGCAATAATTATTAACAAATCGCAAGGACAAAGTTTACACAAAGTTGGTATATATTTTCGAAGACCATTGTTTTCTCATGGATAATTATACGTGGCATTGTCGAGATGTAAATATTCAGAACAATTACTTATTGAAAATGATTCGGAAGATTTTGATGAAATTAACAAAGTTGTTTGGAAGAAGTTAATTCATTCATAAAAATAAAAAAATTCAAACAGAATCAGAATGATATTAATGAGTGTGGTATAATTCGGTGTATGTCAGTGCTAGCTGCGCACCTGTAAAATGAATGTGGCGGTGCCCCCATGGCAGCTGTGCACCTGTAAAAATGAATGTGGTGGCTGTGGCCCCATGGTAGCTGTGCACTTGTAAAATTAAATGTAATGGCTGTGTGCCCATACTCTAAGTTGAGTAGGCCTACTGGGGATGCAACTTTCGTCTGGTTAATCAGATATTTTATTAGAGTTTAAATTGGAGTTATTCTTTAAAGGAAGATGTGGACTGAAGAACTGGTTTCAATTTAAACTAATAACATATCAGAACAATTAGACGTAAAAAAAGCTTCTATTTTTAAGTTTGTTACTGTTTCGTTCTATTTTATTCAATTTATCTTCTTCTTTGTTATATTTTTTATTTGAGTAAAGAATATATTCAACACTAATTACATGAATTTTATTTTCTTTTTTTATGAAGAACGGCGGGCTGGCGCGCGAAGCGCGCCGGGGGCGGAGCCTCCCTAGTATATATATACTAGGGAGGCCCTGCGCGCTTCGCGGGCCAGCCCCCCGTTCTTCATAAAAAAACAAAATAAAATTCATGTAATTAGTGTTGAATATATTCTTTACTCAAATAAAAAATATAACAAAGAAGAAGATAAATTGAATAAAATAGAACGAAACAGTAACAAACTTAAAAATAGAAGTTTTTTTTTTACGTCTAATTGTTCTGATATGTTATTAGTTTAAATTGAAACCAGTATATATATATATATAGTATATAGTATATATATATAGTATATATATTGTGACGAGGCGTTAGAACGCGCTCGCATCAACGCGCTAGGCCTAGAGTGCTCGTGCACCGAGGCCGCCCGAAAATCAGCGTAGCAACCGAATCGCTTCTCGTCGTCAAACGTCGGAATATTTTACGAACGTTCGACTGCCGTGAATATTACACTTACAGGATTCTTGGAATGAGAGCGACAGCCCCGGGAGACGCTAGAGACGAACGAGGATGAATAGAGGGAGAAAGAATGCGGAACAACGTGACGATCGACGAAGTCGATCGATAGCGGGTCCGTGACCCCCACCCCGGACGTCCGTGGCACGCGCTACCCGGCAGAGCGCTCGAGATAAGGGAAGAAGTATTGAGTATGAAATTGACTGTCTCATTAACGAGTTGTAGAATTCAGGGTATAGAAAGGACTGTCCATAACGAGTGGAAGAATTCGTAAGACAGAGTAGAAAAGAGTCGTGATATCGAGATTATTAACGTGTTCGAGCAGGCATCTCCAGCGAAGCGAGTATCGTTAGAGAAGCCCTGGTATCGTGGCCATTGATTCCGATAATACTTCGCGCACGCGTGAGTACTCACGAGAGTCTCGTAAGCAAGAGAACTTGCGATCGACCTGTGGGACACAGCCCGAGGAAAAAGCGTGAATCAAGGGAGATAATAAAAAGACCGAATCTAGCCGTGGAGAGAGGCCCAGGGACTATCTAACCAGCAGCGACAAACGAAAGAAAAAGGTAGGCGCACGTGGTGCACCATTCTTTACTCCTGTCCGTGCACTGTAGATTCATTTCCTCGGTAATACCGGCTTAACCGGCGTGTAACAAAACTAGAGACTCCGCGTTATAATCGATTGCGTATTTATCTCGCGATAACTGTCGGACTCGAGTCGAAGTAACTGTAATATATTTTTGTTAATAGTTTGAGCACATAATTATCGAATAAAGTAGAGTTTTGTTATTTTGTTTATTAGAGATACTGCGTTCGCGTATTAATTTTGCTTGCATGCCCCCGAACCTTGCATGCACCCCTTTCCAGCTAGTCGGCAAGAAAAGACAAGGAAGGAACCATCACCAATTTACCCCGGCTATCGGGTATAATAATAGGTGGCCTGGCGCCCAGCAACAACGAGAAAGGTAAAATAAGTGAAAGTGCGTGAAAAGACTTTGCATAAAAATTGTGCATTAACGAACATTGGGCGTCGTTATATTTGGTCGGTTGCCCCTCCCCCAGTCTCCGAAATACTAGTGCGAGGAGCCCGTCACAATATATACTAGGGAGGCTCCGCCCCCTGCGCGCTTCGAGCGCCAGCCCCCCGTTCTTCATAGAAAAAGAAAGAAAAAAAAAAATATATATATATATATATATCTAGAACACAGTTTACTTTATTTTTTAATGACGTTCTAACTTTCAACAAAAAATCATCAAATAGGCACAAAAATGTTTTTTCAAAACAAAAATGTTACGCCAATTATTAAAAGTGTAGTCATCCCATAACGAAAGGAGTCCTTGCTGAAAAATTTCTTACAAAAATATTAAACCTATTCCCATGTATTAGCCAAGTAAAATCTCTCGGTAGATGTTTAACAGATGTAGATATCTCTCTACAAAAAAAATTAGTGTGCCAGCGTTTTGCTTCCGTACATAGTCCATTGAAATAAGGATGGGACCACTAATGACTTCCAGTTATTACTAAGATTCGTAGAGAATTCAGCTTTGATGGACGTGCTAAAAACCGCGTTTCTTGCACCAAACGAAATATAGTACTTTTTAACTCCCAACTGATCCCCGGGCAAAAGACGGGAGTTATGCGTTTCGAGTAGATCAGACGGTTCCACCTCGAAACTTAGAAATGCATGTTTGTCAAAACGACAAAACTTCTCTTGACAAATTTTGGCACAGAGCTTCTATGGCTAGGAGAATCGGTCGAGAGCCATGCTTTTCCGATATTCATTGCACCCTCGCGAAGATATATATCTCTAAAAAAAGTTGTAAAACTACATATTTGAAAATATTGATTTTACTACTACATTCTCACATACGTGTGTCAGCCTTGGTGGCGGTTTCTTGAAGTTCAGGCACTGTCGTCGTGCCGTGCGCCCCGAATTCAGGCGCTGTCGTCGTACACCGGTTGCGCCGGGGTACGCTGTTTTTTTTTTAAATATTCATTTAAAATGTTCAAGATCTATTAATTGCTGTTAGAGTGATTAATTAAGTGCAAAGAAGAATCTATTTTCTTAATTTATTATTGTTGTTCTGTTATAATATTTGTTAAGATTCCGCCTGTTGTCAATGATAAATGTATGTACAACAATACAATAATACGAGTGAAAACTTTTTTGTTTTATTAAAAATTGTTTAAGACTTTTATCGGGAAAAGTTTCCATTTATTCAATTTTATTTCTCTTTAAATGTTTGTGCTATAAATAAAAATATAAAAAAAGATTACATGATTTATTGATTTTTTTTATGTATTGTAACGTAAAATTTCCCCAACGAAGGGAAAATCCCAAACGCCACAATCTAAATTATCAGTTACTTCTCTCCCTTTTATTTTGTTCCGAAGAACTGTCGCCAGGCGCTTTCGCGCCGGGAGAGAAGCAACAGTGTAGTTCGACAATTGTCAGCCCAGGCTAACTGCAGCTATTTTTAAGTAGAATGGGGGGGGGGGGGGGTAAGACTCCTGAGAGATTTCCAAATAAAAGAGAAATACAAACGGACTCACAAAATCTAATAATTTATTCAGCACTTCACTTTAAATTAATCGACAATGTACAACAGTCTTTAAAGAAAATGTCCCATAAAACTCACTTGCTCGTGGTTACAATATCTTCCACTGTTACTCGCTCTTTAACACGGTAGTTTCCCGACAAAATATTTACAATAACATACTAATTCTTTACTACGAACAATGCCTCGGGACGGCCGCGAATTTCTCAAACAATACAACAATCACGACAATCAATCCCTATTACATTCTGTTACCTTTCTGATTAATTCAATATATAAAAAAAAACAAATAATGAAATGTCTCGGAACGGCCGCGAATTTTCCCAAACAACACTATACTCGCGGCAATCAATCCTTATTACATTTCTTCAAATTCTCGATGCCTTGTAATATGGCTATTGTCTCACTCTCCCTACCGAATACATTTACGGGATGAAGACTCACATAAAACGACACGGCTTAACCTATGGCTTTTCCAAGGACACGGGCCCAAGGTTGATTCACGTTCACAACGTTTCTACTAATTAATAAAATCACAATTTATTTTGGCGACAAAAGAAAGCTATTTATTCATAATCAAACAATTCTTTAATAATGTCTCGAATCCCGAAATTACGAACGAGACGCGCTTAACGGTTCGATCTCTCGCGACTTAATCTTCACGCGGACGAAACGACGATTTCGGCACGGCCAAACTCTAATTTATATATTATATAATTTTTCGCGCACTCAAAAAAACTAATACAACAATTACCGAGACCAGAGAAAGAAATAAAAGTCTTACCAGACAAGAAGATTATCCTTTTCCTTCCCTCCGCACAATTTCCTCAAACACGTCCACGAAAAAAAAGGTATTCTTATCGATAAGAATTTTGTATGTGAGGCGGGACGTCCTCGCGCCTCAAAATATCCCAGGAAAAAGCCTTGAGCATTTCGCGTGCTCTCGCGCTCTCGGACTTTGCTCCCCACTCTTTGATTTTTCAAAATTTGCCTAATCGGGGGAATCGCTTACGCGCACTCTTGTCTGAGACGGGACCTGGCGCCTCGCGTGGCGAATTAATAAATCATCTCCGCATTATCTCCTGCGTGTCAAGGTTCGGTAGTACGCTGTGCTACCGACGACATGCGAAGTCCTTTTTCCGAGCGGGGCTGCTCTGACGATTCTGGCGTAATAGAGAGTGCGGTGCTTTCCCATACGTTCTGGCAATCTAAGTGGTTGGAGCGTCGTGTTCTTTTTCATACGGCGAGCTGACTTGCTCGCGGGACGTCTGACATGCCCCTCTGGTTGGCTGACTCCTCCTTATGTCTCCCTCTCTTTCCTCGGTATTTTATATAAAAAAATTAAGTACAAAAAAAATAATTAATAACAATTTTAGATTTTCCTCTAACTGGCCTACGTGATCGGCGCAGAGCCTTCGAGGTCCGAGGATTCTATCCTTATTGTAACGTGCTCGAATTTGCCGCGTATTTATAATTTCTTCAAGTTATTATTCGGACTAAAAAATATTAAGAAAAAAAAAATTATGATCGTGAAAAAAAGTTTCTGGTGTCGTTATCATTTTTGTTGTTGTTATTATTATTATTATTATTATTACTATCATTTTTAGAATTAAATATCCGACCGGCCCCGTAGGGCTCCGACTCACCTACGGGACGGGCGGGTTAATAAAAATCATTCTGCCTGACTGCTCCTCTAACCCGGAGTTAAGCAGTCAGGTCAGTCCAGAATCGTGTGACCTAAGTAGACGGAGCGAACCCAGAATGACCGCCTTCTGCATTCGACCCGCCAGAGAGCGCCGATTATGAGGACCACCAGTTTGACCGTGTACCCTCGGTATAGCCCGCGGAGCTCCAAAAGGAGATCCTGATACTTCGTCCGCTTGTCGTCTTCTTTAGCAGCGATGTTGGACTCGCCAGGGGCCGAGAACTCGATGACGACGATCGAGTGAATCTCGTGATCGAAGACGACAATGTCGGGCTTATTGGCTGTTATTTGCCTGACAGTGGGAAATGAATAGTTCAAGTAAATCCGGCATTTCTCATTTCCCACGACAGACTCAATATCTTCAGGAGCGTAGGGCAGCAGTGACGTCTCGTCTACCCCGTAAGAGTGTCGAAGGTGGAAGTACAACACTCTTAGGGCCGCGTTATGGCGATGGATATAGCCAGAGACCGCATAGGTGGGACATGCTGACAGTATAGGCATGAGTGTCTCTGGCGAACGTTTGCAGGCCCTGAATCGTGTATCAGGGACCTGCATACCCATCACCTGACTCCGGTAGACGAGCGTGTTAATTACGCTATCCTGGCAGGCGGTGATGAATCCCTCGGTCTTAGACATCAGACCGGCTGACTGCAAGAATGCAAAAGTCAGCCGCACAGACAAGTCCATGCTGTCGATGTGTCGGAAAAACACTCTGTGCATGGCCTTGCCGGCGTGCCGCTCGAGCAGGGTGTTATGCTCTGCGGCTCTGATGGTGTTCCGACGGCGGGACGGTTCCAGGTCGATGACAGAATTAATCGACCTTCTGCCGCCCCGACCAACACGAAATTCCAAGCCGAGGTTTTCCGCTGCCTTCTCTGCCGCCCTGTATAAAAACGCCCCAACCCCCGTCCTTTCATGTTCATGCACGAAGGACAGGAGAGGATTCGCACTTCCGATTACGTCGCAGACTACACCGAGGACCAAACGGTCATGCAGGCACTCCAATCCAAGTAGGCCCCTTCCACCCATGTGACGCGGGAGGTATATACGGGGCACGGAAGATCTGGGATGAAGACTCCTATGGATGTTCATCATCTTGCGTGTGCTGGTGTCGAGTTCGCGCAGCTCGTCTCGCCTCCATCTCACTACCCCGAAAGAGTAGAGAAGGACTGGGACGGCAAGCATGTTGGTAGCAGCGATCTTGTTCCGCCCAGACAATTCGGAATTCCAAATTTGCCTAAGCCGCTGTCTATGCTTGCCGCGACGAGTCTCCTTGACTGCCGCAGCATCCTGTAATGGATTCTGCGACACTCCGAGGTATTGATAGGACTCTCCGGCGTCAAGGTGTTTAATGACGCTCCCGTCCACGAGCTGCGCGTCCTCCGCAAGACGCCCAGATCTTCCGCGTACTAAATGGACCACTACGCATTTGTCCAATCCGAAGGCCACGCCGATATCTCGCGAGTAGGTGTTCACTACGGTGAGTGCGAGGTTGAGATCGCTCTCACCGGAGGCGTAGAGCTTCCGATCATCCACATAAAAAAGGTGGGTGATCTTGTGCCTCCGGTTGCCGACAGGTCCACATCTGTACCCGCGAGTTGGGCGCAGGGCGAGAGATAGCGGCAATAGTGAGATGCAAAAGGAGTGGGCTTAAGGAGTCTCCTTGAAAGACACCCCTCCTGTACTGAACCAATTCTGTGGACTGAGTTGCCCCACCGATGGAAATGATGAAGCGAGACCTCCAGAGCGGTAGTAGGTGTTCTATGCATCTTACTATGCGGGGATGTACCGCAAGCACTCGCAAGGAGCCTCACAACGAGCTGATGCGACGTTGTGTCGCATGCCTTGCGGTAATCGATCCATGCCATGGACAGGTTGCGTTTGTACTGGACCGAGTCCTGTGTGACTGATCGATCTATCAAAAGATTTTCTTTACAACCTGCCACGTCCCGCTTACAGCCGCTTTGCTCGTAAATCTCTCGCCATATTGGATCCCCTGTCTCAAGTATTCGTTCATTCAAGATTTTAGTGAATATTTTGTAACATACGTTGAGACAGGTGATCGGCCGATAGTTTTTCGGATCGGACAAATCCCCTTTCTTCGGGATCAGCACACTGCGCCCCTCCACCAGCCAGCTCGGAATTAGGCATCTCCCCGTCCAAAAACGAGGTGAAAATCCGGGCCAGATATCGGTGTGTTGAAGAAAATTTCTTCCACCAAAAGCTGTTAATTCGATCTGGCCCGGGGGCAGAGAAGTTCTTCATGCCCAAGATTGCCTTCTTGACTTCATCCTCGCTGACCGGTGGACACTCTCCTTGCCTTTGTTGAACGCGTTCACATAAGGCGGAGAAGAGCCCCAGAGCTGGAGTATCCTGCTTGAACGAGGGTTCCTGTCCATACAACACCTTCCATTAAGCTTCGACCTCCTGTATCGACGGAACCTTGTCCGGCAGTTGCGTTTTCTGTTGGAACAAACGTGACGGCGTGTGGCGAAAAAGGTGGTTGTCTCGCCACCGCCTCAAACGCTTCTCTACGGACTTTTTAATCTCCACTAGAGCCCGCACCCGCACCCACTAGAGCAGCACCGCCTGATTGAGTGTGTGGTGTTGGCGACGCAAGTTGGCACATATGCGCCGAACCTTGGGCGTGAAAGCCTTGCCAGTTGATACGTAATCCACCGCACACTGGATGCGGGACGTAAGCCGCCGGCAATTATTATCGTCATCGTCATCGTCATCGTCATCGTCATCGTCATCGTCATCGTCATCGTCATCGTCATCGTCATCGTCATCGTCATCGTCATCGTCATCGTCATCGTCATCGTCATCGTCATCGTCATCGTCATCGTCATCGTCATCGTCATCGTCATCGTCATCGTCATCGTCATCGTCATCGTCATCGTCATCGTCATCGTCATCGTCATCGTCATCGTCATCGTCATCGTCATCGTCATCGTCATCGTCATCGTCATCGTCATCGTCATCGTCATCGTCATCGTCATCGTCATCGTCATCGTCATCGTCATCGTCATCGTCATCGTCATCGTCATCGTCATCGTCATCGTCATCGTCATCGTCATCGTCATCGTCATCGTCATCGTCATCGTCATCGTCATCGTCATCGTCATCGTCATCGTCATCGTCATCGTCATCGTCATCGTCATCGTCATCGTCATCGTCATCGTCATCGTCATCGTCATCGTCATCGTCATCGTCATCGTCATCGTCATCGTCATCGTCATCGTCATCGTCATCGTCATCGTCATCGTCATCGTCATCGTCATCGTCATCGTCATCGTCATCGTCATCGTCATCGTCATCGTCATCGTCATCGTCATCGTCATCGTCATCGTCATCGTCATCGTCATCGTCATCGTCATCGTCATCGTCATCGTCATCGTCATCGTCATCGTCATCGTCATCGTCATCGTCATCGTCATCGTCATCGTCATCGTCATCGTCATCGTCATCGTCATCGTCATCGTCATCGTCATCGTCATCGTCATCGTCATCGTCATCGTCATCGTCATCGTCATCGTCATCGTCATCGTCATCGTCATCGTCATCGTCATCGTCATCGTCATCGTCATCGTCATCGTCATCGTCATCGTCATCGTCATCGTCATCGTCATCGTCATCGTCATCGTCATCGTCATCGTCATCGTCATCGTCATCGTCATCGTCATCGTCATCGTCATCGTCATCGTCATCGTCATCGTCATCGTCATCGTCATCGTCATCGTCATCGTCATCGTCATCGTCATCGTCATCGTCATCGTCATCGTCATCGTCATCGTCATCGTCATCGTCATCGTCATCGTCATCGTCATCGTCATCGTCATCGTCATCGTCATCGTCATCGTCATCGTCATCGTCATCGTCATCGTCATCGTCATCGTCATCGTCATCGTCATCGTCATCGTCATCGTCATCGTCATCGTCATCGTCATCGTCATCGTCATCGTCATCGTCATCGTCATCGTCATCGTCATCGTCATCGTCATCGTCATCGTCATCGTCATCGTCATCGTCATCGTCATCGTCATCGTCATCGTCATCGTCATCGTCATCGTCATCGTCATCGTCATCGTCATCGTCATCGTCATCGTCATCGTCATCGTCATCGTCATCGTCATCGTCATCGTCATCGTCATCGTCATCGTCATCGTCATCGTCATCGTCATCGTCATCGTCATCGTCATCGTCATCGTCATCGTCATCGTCATCGTCATCGTCATCGTCATCGTCATCGTCATCGTCATCGTCATCGTCATCGTCATCGTCATCGTCATCGTCATCGTCATCGTCATCGTCATCGTCATCGTCATCGTCATCGTCATCGTCATCGTCATCGTCATCGCGGTAATATCGATAATTTTAATAACGGTGTCGCGATTTTCAGAGGACAAATCGGTAGAAACAATGTTGTCGAGGATAATGATGTTGTAGCGGCCGCGGGGTACCGCTTTAGAATTTTAGGCGAGCCACGGGTTCGGGTTTCACCGCGATTCAAAACGACATGCGTGCAAAGCGATGTCGTATTGACTTCACCACCGGCACGGGTGAATTCGGTTTCATGGGTGCACAATGCAATTCGCGATATCCATAGTTATTTTATTTCAGGTCGCCTTGTAAATAATATGATAAGGGTGGGATTTATGGGTGCGGGTATGACAGATGGTATCGCGGGGTTGTCGTTGAGACCGATATGGAGATTCTAATACGAGCAATTGTGGGATTTCTTGTGTAGCGTTAACCAGAGCGCTCGAATCCTATCGGTATACGATACGTTGGTTTTCGCCGTAACGTATGTCGATATGGTTGTGGGTGCAGGTAGTTTAGCAGAGAAGATCGACAGCAAGCGTTCGGTAGTGGCTATCGGTAATTCTGATAATTTGTGTTTCCCTCGCTCTCTCGTGGTGGCCCTTGCAAATTCCCGGTACAAACACGAGAGTACGGCAGAGGCTAAGAATTTTTATGATCGAATACGTCATAAAAACTCGAAGCTCCAAAGGTGTGAGGCAAACACACTTGTCAGAGAGGCAAACGTTACAGTGCCAGCGATGGGGTGCAGCCTACCTGAGATCGAGATGTTCTAACGGCACTTTATGGCTTCGGGAGTTGCTATAGTAGTGTACGACTGGGTGTCTCTCGGTAGTGGTGTAGAGCCGCTTTTCAATGGTCAGAATTGTTTTCAAAATATACAGGCAAAAACAGTATTAAATATCGCGTATTTTCACGAGGAGAACCATTATAGTCCTATAACTAACCTTTTAGCTGCAGGCGGTGCTAGGAATTATTGTATACCTTGTAATTGCTCGTACCGTTATTTACGTCAGCACAAGTGCACGAGCACCTGCCCCCGCTGCTACTCATCACCGCCGTGCGCCGTCAACGTGAACGACGATGATGATAAGCGGGAGTGTGATGAGTGCAATCGGTTTTTTCATAGCGCTGTGTGTTTTGAAAATCATTTGCAGCCGCGCAAAAGTAGGCTAAAAAATGCACATGTCGAAAACAAATCTGTGTGTCAAACGGTTCGCTTATGTCGGAAATGCACCAAGCTCGTCGACACGACAAAGGGTGCTCACGACTGCGGCAAATCGTTTTGCAAACTCTGTCGAAGTGTGCATGGTTATAATGACCATTGCTACATGAAACCCGTCCCACCGCGAAAGATCAGGTCAGACGCAAAGCCTGAAACGCTATTCATCTTTTACGATTTCGAGACACGCCAGGACGAGCCGTACACTACAGCATTGGGTGATGATAGGCGTGAGCATGTCATCACACTTTGTGTTGCACAACAACTCTGTGAAGTGTGTCTCCAGACCGTCGAAGATGTAGGATTTACCGAGCCCTGTGAATGATGTGGTGTTCGAAAACACGTTTTTCGAAGATCACCCGTCGAGGAGTTTGTGAATCTGGCCGTACGTCGTTCCACGGCATTTCGTAAAATCGTATGCATCGCGAACAATGCCAAGGCTTTCGACGCGCAGTTTGTCATTGTCATTGTCATTGTCATTGTCATTGTCATTGTCATTGTCATTGTCATTGTCATTGTCATTGTCATTGTCATTGTCATTGTCATTGTCATTGTCATTGTCATTGTCATTGTCATTGTCATTGTCATTGTCATTGTCATTGTCATTGTCATTGTCATTGTCATTGTCATTGTCATTGTCATTGTCATTGTCATTGTCATTGTCATTGTCATTGTCATTGTCATTGTCATTGTCATTGTCATTGTCATTGTCATTGTCATTGTCATTGTCATTGTCATTGTCATTGTCATTGTCATTGTCATTGTCATTGTCATTGTCATTGTCATTGTCATTGTCATTGTCATTGTCATTGTCATTGTCATTGTCATTGTCATTGTCATTGTCATTGTCATTGTCATTGTCATTGTCATTGTCATTGTCATTGTCATTGTCATTGTCATTGTCATTGTCATTGTCATTGTCATTGTCATTGTCATTGTCATTGTCATTGTCATTGTCATTGTCATTGTCATTGTCATTGTCATTGTCATTGTCATTGTCATTGTCATTGTCATTGTCATTGTCATTGTCATTGTCATTGTCATTGTCATTGTCATTGTCATTGTCATTGTCATTGTCATTGTCATTGTCATTGTCATTGTCATTGTCATTGTCATTGTCATTGTCATTGTCATTGTCATTGTCATTGTCATTGTCATTGTCATTGTCATTGTCATTGTCATTGTCATTGTCATTGTCATTGTCATTGTCATTGTCATTGTCATTGTCATTGTCATTGTCATTGTCATTGTCATTGTCATTGTCATTGTCATTGTCATTGTCATTGTCATTGTCATTGTCATTGTCATTGTCATTGTCATTGTCATTGTCATTGTCATTGTCATTGTCATTGTCATTTTTTTTTTTTTTTTAGGGAGTCTGTGTAATCCTGTTACGGACAGCTGGCGAGATCCCGTATCTCTCGCCAAGTGTGGGACTCGATAGCACAAGACTATCCATACCCACTAAGCACATATCTCCTGTTGCACCGACACCAGCCCGGAACTGTTTATCACATTACTTCAGACTGGGCGGCTGTCTTTGCGTGCCTTTCACATGTATTCATTTTCATTCATTCACATTCATTTCGGGGCACCTTTTCCATCACATTCGCTCAATTCTCTAAGCATCCATCCTCTTTCTTACCCAGCAGCACACTTGTCACGTACGTCGTAATCGTGCGCCATTTGTCCTCGTTGCTTGTCATAATCGTCGTCACGTTGTCTGACGTTATCGTACCTGTCTCCGTTTCGAATCTTGTTCGTCGTTCGGTCCATCGGTCGCACACAAAGAATGTGTGTTCCGCGTCGTCCGTCTGCCATCCGCAGTACCTGCACTCAGGAGAAGTTACCTTACCCATTGAGTGAAGGTACTTTCGGAAGTACCCATGTCCAGACAGCAACTGGGTGAGATAAAAATTTACCTCTCCGTGATTCCTATCCATCCATGGGCCCAACCGTGGGATGAGCCTACGAGTCCACCGTCCTTGTTCGTTCGTCATCCATCTTGTCTGCCAGCGTTCTAGCGTGTTTGTCCGTTCGTTTGCTGTCGCTTCTACCCTGCCAACGTCAGCGCTGCGTTGGTAAATGCGCTTTCTTTCCAGGGCTAATAGGTCTATGGGAACAACGCCCGCGATCACGAAAATAGCGCTCTCCGACACTGTCCGGTAAGCGGACGTAATACGTAATGCGCCCACCCGCTGCACTCTCGTCATCGCCATTGCTCTCCTTTTTACCGATAATGTGTCGGCCCACACTTCGGCCCCGTAAAGCATGATTGAGTGGGTTACACTCATCATCAGACGCCGTGTGCTAGGTCGTGGTCCGTTAGTATTGGCCATCAGTCTGCTTAAAGCCTTCGTTCTGTTCGCTGCTCTCGTTGTCGAGTCACGTATGTGTGCCCAGAAGCTTAGTTTCGTATCCAGGGTTACACCAAGATACTTGACTTTGCCTTTGGTCACCAACTGTTCCGACCCAACTGTCATCGGAACCAAGGTGTCAATCCGTTTTCTTGTGAGCAGCAGCGGCTCAGTCTTTTGCGGTGCAAGCTGCAGTCCGTGGTCTGTCATCCATTCGTTTACGCGCCTCATAACTTGGTTGATCTTAAATTTAGCCATGTGAGTGTTGCGAGCCGTGATAATGGCTGCCACATCATCGGCGTAAGCGATGAGACGCGCATCTCTTGGCATGTCCAGTCTTAGTAGCCCGTCGTACAAGATAATCCAGAGGTCGGTGCCCAGAATCGAGCCTTGTGCGACCCCCGCGGTGATTCGTCGTTGTCGTTGTCTTCGTCCATTCGTTGTTTCGTACGTCAGCCGTCGGTCCCATAAGTAGTCCCTTATAACTCTGCAGAGATAAGATGGCGGAAGACTGTTTCAAGAGCCTCCAGAATATCCACCCACCTTGCCGAGTTAAAGGCGTTCCGTACGTCTAGTGTATCCAGAAGCACGAGTTGTCTCGCTCCGTGGCACACATTAATTGTCTCGTCTACGGCTCGAAGGACCTCTGCAACGGCTCCAATGGTGGAGCGTCCTTTTCGAAAACCGTACTGTCTGTCCGATAATTCTCCAGCGGCTTGCACCGCCTCAGTCAGTCGTGGTCGAATCAACAGCTCAAACAGCTTCTCGGTCGTGTTGAGCAGACTCAGGGGCCTGTAGGAAGATGGAGCTTCAGGGTCCCCCTTACCTTTACTAATGAGGACCAGTAGAGCGTTCTTCCAGAGCTTGCTGAATACCCCTGCTGCCAGGGACCCGTTGTATAAATCGAGTAGTACTTGTGGCCGTTGATGCACGACGAGCCGTAATAACTCGCCGGGCACGCCATCGGGTCCTGGGACCTTGTTAGGTTTCAGCAGAGATGCTGCCCTCTCGAGCTCCTCTCTCGTGAAGAGTGGGCATTCTGTCGGTGGGTCATCGTCTGTGTCGTTCGTTCTGTCAGCGTGCGTTGGAAAGAGACCCTCAACGATCCTCTCCATCGCGTCTGCGTCTTTTGTCTCCGGTGGGTTACGGCTGCCGAGTTTGCCAGTTACAATTTTGTATCCGGCTCCCCACGGATCCGAATCCACCTCGTCCGTCAGTCCTCGCCAGCACTGTCGCCTGCTGTCGTTTATGCCGCTTCTAAGTCGTTTCCTGGAGAGTTTATATCTCTCCGAGGATTCAGCGCCATCGTCTCTGTTTCCCCGTCGCTGTGCCTGTCTGCGTAGTCAGCAACATTCCTTTCTGAGTTCCGAGATTTCTCCTGTCCACCGGTAGGTCTGTCGCCTGTCACGTGCGTAGCGTTTCCGCGGCATCGTAGATTCGCATAGACGCAAGAGATACCGTTCCGTCTCCTTGGCCAGCGTCTCAGCGGTACCGCGGTTGGTCTGTCTGTCCGGGGTCATTTCAGAAGGAGTAATTGCGTATTGCAGCTGCCTTGAGAGCTCGTCCATGTCCAGTCTTTTCGTGCCCCACCGCGGCGACAGCCTGCCCCGACTTCGGTTCGTCACGTTATCGTCTGTCAGCTCAAAAGTTATGTACTGGTGATCGCTGGCTGTGTAGTCTTCGATCACTCTCCATCCTCTGAGCTTGGTCAATAATTCGTCGGTGGCCAGGGTCACGTCTGGTATCGAGTTTCTGTATCCTGGTCGTCGGTGCGTCGGTGTGGTTCCTTCGTTCACTACTGCCAGATCTAGCCTCGCAGCCATATCCAGCAGTAGTCGTCCTCGTCTGTTCGTCGACGGCAATCCCCAATCAACCGCACGCGCGTTAAAATCGCCCGCCACTATACAGTTCCCCCGTATGCCTTGGAGGGCATCCTCGAGGATCTCAAGCTTGGGTTCAAATTCACGCGCGCTGCAATTCGGAGTCAGATAAACGCTGGCGATGACGACAGTGCCAACCCTTATCCAGACGAAGTCTTCACCGGACCCATGTTCCGCGATTCGCGTTGCGCAGCCCCCCCTAACCCATACCGCTGCTGTACCAGAGTTGTTGGCAGTCCAGTTTGGTCCAGGTAAGTCTGTGTACTGTTCACTTATTATAAGTATGTCTGCGTCCATTTCCGCTGCAATCTGAGGAAGCAGCGCGTGCGCCACGCTGCTTCGATTCATATTGCATTGGAGTATCGTCAGAGTCATTTTGTCTGTCTGTTCTTCAGTCCTGTCAATGCTGCCTTATATGCGGTGCATCGAGCCGACCCTGGCACGTGGGCCAGATCCTGGTCCTTAGGGCAAAGGAAGCAAGCCGGAGCGTTTTTGCACTCCTTGCCGGCGTGTCCTTTTTGGCCGCATTTTCGGCAGTAGTCTCGTCTGTTAGCATTATAGCATCTGGGCACCTGAAGCCTCTGTCTGATTCGGCAGTTCATCCATCCGATTTTAATGCGTCCGTTTTTGAGGAGGTCCATCGCTTCCCCTGCGTTGACTTCGCAAACGGCTAATGCCTGTCCGCGGTGGTTCGTCGGAAAGACGTGGACCTTCCTCTCCGTCTCGTGCCCGGTTTCCCGGTTTGTAGCGTCCGTCACGTCCTGTGCTGTAGTAACGCAGTCGATATCTGCTATCTCCAGCGTCACTTTCTGCATCATGTCTTTGACCGTCGCCGTCTCTCCTAGTGCGTCTTGTAGAGTCTTTTGGAACGTCTGCTGTTGACGCTGGCTGTCCCACTGCAGAAGTGCTGCTCCATCCTTTGTCATGCGGAGGTTTCGCACTTCTACGTCGTTGTCCGTCGGGTTAACCTTCTGTCGTATGGTCCTGACGACTTCCTGGTATGACTGCCCACTTGCCGGTTTGATCAGAATCGCTCCTCTCCTGGTTCCCAGGTTCGGGCGATGCGGATTCCGGTTTTGCGGTGCAGTCGGTCGTCTTTGTCCCGTACCGTTCGTTTTTGGCGCCGATTGTGTCGTTTCTGTCCCGTTGTCCTTTCTCCGTTTCTTTTTTCTGACGGCCACTGTTGCCCACGATCCCGGTTGGGGCTCCGGATCTGGAAGATCCGTTGCCGTTTCCGGTGTCGGGGTTTGGGCAGCACGCTTCCTCTTCGTTTTTGGCGTCTCGTTCTCGTGCGTTTTCAGTACCGTCGTCGTGGTCGTTAGCTTCTTTTGTCGGAGCTGCCGCATTCGCTTCAACTCATACAATCCGACCTCGGTCGCCTCGTTGATCTCACTCATTCCAGAGGTGATGTCGCGACTTACGTTTCGTTGGACCGCCGTCCTGGCAGTCATCTTCTCGAGGGCCGCGCGGATGGCCAGAAGCTGCTCTCGCAGTTTATTCTCCGCGGCGTCCCAATTATGCGGAGATCCAATCCTGGGATCTCTTCCACCGTGTTGACTCCCTGTAACATTTACTACGACCTCGGCCAGGTTTGCCAACGGTGTCGAAGGAGAGCCGGGCTGCTCTCGTGACTCTTGTGAGTCGGTCGTCGCGGATTGCACTCTAGAACCCGCTTTATTGTTTGTACTTTTCATATCGAGTACCTCCCTCGTTACGTCTGTGTGTGTTGTGTGTAAGTGGTCTGAACACCACCCCCAAGTCGGTTTCTGATGACCTTCCTGGAAAACCCCAGTGTTAGAGCGCTCCTACAGTCCTGTGGCCTCGACCGTTTCTCCCCCGCACCGTCGCAGAGAGGTCCCGTCCGTTCGCCATACGGCATTTCTACGACAGGCGAGATTTGGTGCCAAAAGGCTCGAGGAGCCCTCTGCCACTTTACCAATGTGCAAGGCAGCCTCCCATGCTGTCTAGGCCGGGTTTAGGCCTTCTCACTATTGGCGGCCCAGGAGTGCAAATCTGGTTTAACGGCTGTACCCTCTAGAGTGGAAACGCTCACGAACATGGGGTAATCCTCTCTTGTCATCGTCTACCGCCCAGCAGGGGGGCGCAGCAATGTGTCCGCTCGTCCCTCCGGGTAGTTACATGACCACCATTCACACCGGAGAATACCCGTTTATAGAGCTCCCCACATACATAACCCGCTTGGAGTTACCCGTTTATAGGGGCTCCCATTCATTGGTGATCCCGTTTATAGGGTCCCCGATTCACACTGCCATCAACTTCCCAGCGGGACTCCCGGAAGTGTAAGTGTTGTTGAGTGCTGAGTGGTTGGACACACGTGTGTACCACTATCCACGCCTGCGGCTTTGGTCCGCGGGGGCATATGCAGCAGCGATGACAAAAGCACAGTCGCCACCCCACTCCCACCCGTGGGAACGCGTCCGGTAGGAGTGTGCTCTCCCTCGGAATTATTATTATTATTATTATTATTATTATTATTATTATTATTATTATTATTATTATTATTATTATTATTATTATTATTATTATTATTATTATTATTATTATTATTATTATTATTATTATTATTATTATTATTATTATTATTATTATTATTATTATTATTATTATTATTATTATTATTATTATTATTATTATTATTATTATTATTATTATTATTATTTAAATTCAAAATTCCCGACCGGCCCTGCAGGGCTCCGATGCACCTGCAGGACGGGCGGGCTAATAAAATTCGCTCTGCCTGACTGCTCCTCCAACCCGGAGGTAAGCAGTCAGGTCAGTCCAGAATCGTGTGACCTTAGTAGACGGAGCGAACCCAGAATGACCGCCTTCTGCATCCGACCCGCCAGTGAGTCGGCTTTCTGCCGACAGGCGGGTATGATCTTAATATTCGTGACAAACGACGGTTTCATTCCGCCGAGAACGCCGATTATGAGGACCACCAGTTTGACCGAGTATCCTCGGTATAGCCCGCGAAGCTCGTAAAGGAGATCCTGATACTTTGTCCGCTTGTCGTCTTCTTTTGTAGCGATGTTGGTCTCGCCAGGAGCCGAGAACTCGATCACGTAAATCGCATGGCTCTCGTGGTCGAAGACGACAATGTCAGGCTTATTAGCTGTTATACGCCTGACAGTGGGAAATGAATAGTTCCAGTAGATCCGGCACTTCTCATTTCCCACGACGGACTCAATATCTCCAGGGGCGTAGGGCAGCAGTGGCGTCTCGTCTACCCCGTAAGAGTGTCGAAGGTGGTAGTACAACACTCTTAGGGCCGCGTTATGGCGATGGATATAGCCAGAGACCGCATAGGTGGGACATGCAGATAATATATGCATGAGTGTCTCTGGCGATCGTTTGCAGGCCCTGCACCGTGTGTCAGGGACCTGCATACCCATCACCTGGCTCCGGTAGACGAGCGTGTTAATTACGCCATCCTGGCAAGCAATGATGAACCCCTCGGTCTCAGACATCAGACCGGCTGACTGTAAGAATGTAAAAGTCAGCCGCGCCGACAAGTCCATGCTGTCGATGTGTCGGAAGAACTCTCCGTGCATGGCCTTGCCGACGTGCCGCTCGAGCAGGGTGTTATGCTCGGCGGCTCTGATGGTGTTCCTACGCCGGGGCGGTTCCAGGTCTGTGATGGAATTAATCGACCTTCTGCCGCCCCGACCAACACGAAATTCTAAGCCGAGGTTTTCTGCTGCCTTCTCTGCCGCCCTGTACAAAAACGCCCCAACTCCCGTCCTTTCATGTTCGTGCACGAAGGACAGGAGAGGATTCGCACTTTCTAATACTTCGCAGGCTACACCGAGGACCAATCGGTCATGCAGGCACTCCAATCCAAGTAGGCCCCTTCCACCCATGTGACGTGGGAGGTATATACGGGGCACGGAAGATCTGGGATGAAGACTTCTGTGGATGTTCATCATCTTGCGTGTGCTGGTGTCGAGTTCACGCAGCTCGTCTCGTCTCCATTTCACTACTCCGAAAGAGTAGAGAAGGACTGGGACGGCAAGCATATTGGTAGCAGCAATCTTGTTCCGCCCAGACAATTCGGAACTCCAAATTTGCCTGAGCCGCTGCCTATACTTGCCGCGAAGAGTCTCTTTGACCGCCGCAGCGTCCTGTAAAGGATTCTGCGGCACTCCGAGGTATTCATAAGACTCTCCGGCGTCAAGGTGTTTAATGACGCTCCCGTCCACGAGCTGCGCATCCTCCGCAAGATGCCCTGATCTTCCGCGTACTAAATGGACCACTGCGCATTTGTCCAATCCGAAGGCCATGCCAATATCTCGCGAGTACGTGTTCACCACGGTGAGCGCGAGGTTGAGATCGCTCTCACTGGAGGCATAGACCTTCAGATCATCCACGTAAAAAAGGTGGGTGATCTTATGCCTCCGGTGGCCGACAGGTCCACACCTGTACCCGCGAGTTTGGCGCAAGGCGAGAGATAGCGGCAATAGTGAGATGCAAAATAGGAGTGGACTTAGGGAGTCTCCTTGAAAGACTCCCCTCCTGTACTGAACCAACTCTGTGGACTGAGTTGCCCCACCGATGGAAATGGTGAAGCGAGTCCTCCAGAGCGGCAGTAGGTGTTCTATGCATCTCACTATGCGGGGATGTACCGCAAGGCACTCGAGGAGCCATACAACGAGCTGGTGCGACGTTGTGTCGAATGCCTTGCGGTAATCGATCCATGCCATGGACAGGTTGCGTTTGTACTGGACTGAGTCCTGTGTGACGGATCGATCAATCAACAGATTTTGTTTGCAACCTGCCACGCCCCGCTTACAGCCGCTTTGCTCGTAAATCTCTCGCCATATTGGATCCCCCGTCTCAAGTATTCGCTCGTTCAAGATCTTCGTGAATATTTTGTATAATACATTGAGACAGGTGATTGGCCGATAGTTTTTCGGATCGGACAAATTCCCTTTTTTCGGGATCAGCACAGTGCGCCCCTCCACCAGCCAGCTCGGAATGGGCATCTCTTCGTTCAAAAACGACGTAAAAATCCGGGCCAGATATCGGTGTGTTGAAGAAAATTTCTTCCACCAAAAGCTATTAATTCGATCTGGCCCGGGGGCAGAGAAGTTTTTCATGCCCGAGATTGCCTTCTTGACTTCTTCCTCGCTGACTGGTGGACACTCTCCATGCCTTTGTTGAATTCGTTCACATAAGGCGGAGAAGAGCCCCAGGGCCGGAGTGTCCTGCTTGAACGAGGGTTTCTGTCCATATAACTCCTTCCAGTAAGCTTCGACTTCCTGAATCGATGGAACCTTGTCCGGCGGCTGCGTTTTTTGTTGGAATAAGCGCGAGGGAGAGTGGCGAAAAAGGTTGTTGTCTCGCCACCGCCTCAGCCGCTTCTCTAGGGACTTTTTGATTTCCACTAGAGCCCGCACCCTGTCAGAGCAATGCTGCTTTATGGTAAGCAGCATCGCCTGATTGAGTGTGTGGTGTTGGCGACGCAAGGTGGCGCATATGCGCCGAACCTTGGGCGTGAAAGCCTTGCCAGTTGATATATAATCCACCACACACTGGATGCGGGACGCATGCCGCCGGGCCATCGATATCTTCTCCTGGAGCTGCTGTATGCGTCTTTGTGTCTTGGCCTGATGAGCCTCATCGGTTGGACGATGAGGCGGCACAAGAGATGTTGCAGCGTCATACACAGCCCAGTTGATATCAAGGAGGTCGTCGCATTCCGGAATTCGTCGAGACAGATCCTCGTTCGCGGCCTTAAGCTGTTCTGGCCGCAGGGAAACTTTGAGGTGGATATGTTTCCGCCTTGTCCTCATATCTCTCGCGGCGTTCTCGGCTCTCGGCGGGTCACCCGGAGGTGGTGGTGGTTCGGGAGGTTGGACCGCATCTTCGGGTGCGATCGCAATCTCCGGTGTCCGCGCCATGTCGAAACCTTTCCCACGCAGATAGGCTACATAGTCTCGCAACGCCTGTGGCGAGAGGTGGGCGAGATCGGGATGTATCTCACACCACCGATCGTGCATCCTGCCCATGTATCCCATCTGCGTGGGGTCGCTGTCACGATAGCAGACCATAAGGTCATATCTGAGTTCGTCCGTCCACTTGTGTCGTCCATTTCTTGCCAAGGTCGTCGTAGCGGATCTGGTCATTGAGTCCCCTCCAACTGATCCGTGGCCGCCATCCGAGAGCGGCCGATTGTGAGGGGCTCCACTCGATCTCGTTTGAGGAACCGAGGTAAATAAGGGGTGTGTCAGGTGGTTAGCCTAACACACCCCCCGACGGTATTAGCCACGGGCCGAAGCCCGCGCCCAGGGCACGCCACGTGGAGGCTACCGTCATTCCCCAGCGAAGATGTTCTGCTGGGGTGTGCCCCTTATTATTATTATTATTATTATTATTATTATTATTATTATTATTATTATTATTATTATTATTATTATTTTTTTTTTTTTTAATTCAAAATTCCCGACCGGCCCTGCAGGGCTCCGATGCACCTGCAGGACGGGCGGGCTAATAAAAAAATCGCTCTGCCTGACTGCTCCTCCAACCCGGAGGTAAGCAGTCAGGTCAGTCCAGAATCGTGTGACCTTAGTAGACGGAGCGAACCCAGAATGACCGCCTTCTGCATCCGACCCGCCAGTGAGTCGGCTTTCTGCCGACAGGCGGGTATGATCTTAATATTCGTGACAAACGACGGTTTCATTCCGCCGAGAACGCCGATTATGAGGACCACCAGTTTGACCGAGTATCCTCGGTATAGCCCGCGAAGCTCGTAAAGGAGATCCTGATACTTTGTCCGCTTGTCGTCTTCTTTTGTAGCGATGTTGGTCTCGCCAGGAGCCGAGAACTCGATCACGTAAATCGCATGGCTCTCGTGGTCGAAGACGACAATGTCAGGCTTATTAGCTGTTATACGCCTGACAGTGGGAAATGAATAGTTCCAGTAGATCCGGCACTTCTCATTTCCCACGACGGACTCAATATCTCCAGGGGCGTAGGGCAGCAGTGGCGTCTCGTCTACCCCGTAAGAGTGTCGAAGGTGGTAGTACAACACTCTTAGGGCCGCGTTATGGCGATGGATATAGCCAGAGACCGCATAGGTGGGACATGCAGATAATATATGCATGAGTGTCTCTGGCGATCGTTTGCAGGCCCTGCACCGTGTGTCAGGGACCTGCATACCCATCACCTGGCTCCGGTAGACGAGCGTGTTAATTACGCCATCCTGGCAAGCAATGATGAACCCCTCGGTCTCAGACATCAGACCGGCTGACTGTAAGAATGCAAAAGTCAGCCGCGCCGACAAGTCCATGCTGTCGATGTGTCGGAAGAACTCTCCGTGCATGGCCTTGCCGACGTGCCGCTCGAGCAGGGTGTTATGCTCGGCGGCTCTGATGGTGTTCCTACGCCGGGGCGGTTCCAGGTCTGTGATGGAATTAATCGACCTTCTGCCGCCCCGACCAACACGAAATTCTAAGCCGAGGTTTTCTGCTGCCTTCTCTGCCGCCCTGTACAAAAACGCCCCAACTCCCGTCCTTTCATGTTCGTGCACGAAGGACAGGAGAGGATTCGCACTTTCTAATACTTCGCAGGCTACACCGAGGACCAATCGGTCATGCAGGCACTCCAATCCAAGTAGGCCCCTTCCACCCATGTGACGTGGGAGGTATATACGGGGCACGGAAGATCTGGGATGAAGACTTCTGTGGATGTTCATCATCTTGCGTGTGCTGGTGTCGAGTTCACGCAGCTCGTCTCGTCTCCATTTCACTACTCCGAAAGAGTAGAGAAGGACTGGGACGGCAAGCATATTGGTAGCAGCAATCTTGTTCCGCCCAGACAATTCGGAACTCCAAATTTGCCTGAGCCGCTGCCTATACTTGCCGCGAAGAGTCTCTTTGACCGCCGCAGCGTCCTGTAAAGGATTCTGCGGCACTCCGAGGTATTCATAAGACTCTCCGGCGTCAAGGTGTTTAATGACGCTCCCGTCCACGAGCTGCGCATCCTCCGCAAGATGCCCTGATCTTCCGCGTACTAAATGGACCACTGCGCATTTGTCCAATCCGAAGGCCATGCCAATATCTCGCGAGTACGTGTTCACCACGGTGAGCGCGAGGTTGAGATCGCTCTCACTGGAGGCATAGACCTTCAGATCATCCACGTAAAAAAGGTGGGTGATCTTATGCCTCCGGTGGCCGACAGGTCCACACCTGTACCCGCGAGTTTGGCGCAAGGCGAGAGATAGCGGCAATAGTGAGATGCAAAATAGGAGTGGACTTAGGGAGTCTCCTTGAAAGACTCCCCTCCTGTACTGAACCAACTCTGTGGACTGAGTTGCCCCACCGATGGAAATGGTGAAGCGAGTCCTCCAGAGCGGCAGTAGGTGTTCTATGCATCTCACTATGCGGGGATGTACCGCAAGGCACTCGAGGAGCCATACAACGAGCTGGTGCGACGTTGTGTCGAATGCCTTGCGGTAATCGATCCATGCCATGGACAGGTTGCGTTTGTACTGGACTGAGTCCTGTGTGACGGATCGATCAATCAACAGATTTTGTTTGCAACCTGCCACGCCCCGCTTACAGCCGCTTTGCTCGTAAATCTCTCGCCATATTGGATCCCCCGTCTCAAGTATTCGCTCGTTCAAGATCTTCGTGAATATTTTGTATAATACATTGAGACAGGTGATTGGCCGATAGTTTTTCGGATCGGACAAATTCCCTTTTTTCGGGATCAGCACAGTGCGCCCCTCCACCAGCCAGCTCGGAATGGGCATCTCTTCGTTCAAAAACGACGTAAAAATCCGGGCCAGATATCGGTGTGTTGAAGAAAATTTCTTCCACCAAAAGCTATTAATTCGATCTGGCCCGGGGGCAGAGAAGTTTTTCATGCCCGAGATTGCCTTCTTGACTTCTTCCTCGCTGACTGGTGGACACTCTCCATGCCTTTGTTGAATTCGTTCACATAAGGCGGAGAAGAGCCCCAGGGCCGGAGTGTCCTGCTTGAACGAGGGTTTCTGTCCATATAACTCCTTCCAGTAAGCTTCGACTTCCTGAATCGATGGAACCTTGTCCGGCGGCTGCGTTTTTTGTTGGAATAAGCGCGAGGGAGAGTGGCGAAAAAGGTTGTTGTCTCGCCACCGCCTCAGCCGCTTCTCTAGGGACTTTTTGATTTCCACTAGAGCCCGCACCCTGTCAGAGCAATGCTGCTTTATGGTAAGCAGCATCGCCTGATTGAGTGTGTGGTGTTGGCGACGAAAGGTGGCGCATATGCGCCGAACCTTGGGCGTGAAAGCCTTGCCAGTTGATATATAATCCACCACACACTGGATGCGGGACGCATGCCGCCGGGCCATCGATATCTTCTCCTGGAGCTGCTGTATGCGTCTTTGTGTCTTGGCCTGATGAGCCTCATCGGTTGGACGATGAGGCGGCACAAGAGATGTTGCAGCGTCATACACAGCCCAGTTGATATCAAGGAGGTCGTCGCATTCCGGAATTCGTCGAGACAGATCCTCGTTCGCGGCCTTAAGCTGTTCTGGCCGCAGGGAAACTTTGAGGTGGATATGTTTCCGCCTTGTCCTCATATCTCTCGCGGCGTTCTCGGCTCTCGGCGGGTCACCCGGAGGTGGTGGTGGTTCGGGAGGTTGGACCGCATCTTCGGGTGCGATCGCAATCTCCGGTGGCCGCGCCATGTCGAAACCTTTCCCACGCAGATAGGCTACATAGTCTCGCAACGCCTGTGGCGAGAGGTGGGCGAGATCGGGATGTATCTCACACCACCGATCGTGCATCCTGCCCATGTATCCCATCTGCGTGGGGTCGCTGTCACGATAGCAGACCATAAGGTCATATCTGAGTTCGTCCGTCCACTTGTGTCGTCCATTTCTTGCCAAGGTCGTCGTAGCGGATCTGGTCATTGAGTCCCCTCCAACTGATATTATTATTATTATTATTATTATTATTATTATTATTATTATTATTATTATTATTATTATTATTATTATTATTATTTTTTTTTTTTTTTTTTTTTATAAGGAGTTGCGGAATCCTTTTTACGGATTTCCCTTAGTCATGCGACTAAGGGAATATGTGGGACTCCCAAAAAAACAGGCCTACCCACTAAACCGCCACCTCCTTGATGTCCTCCCCCAGCCAGGGACTATGTTGATATTACTCCTAGCTGGGGGTTCTGTCTGTATTCGTCCGTTCGTGCCGTACGTCCATGTTACGTTTCGTCGCGTTCCTCCGTCTGCTCAGTCATCTGCTAAGCATCCGTCCGCGTTCTTACGTCTCAGTATGTCTTCCGTGTAGGTGGCGACCAAGCGCCACCACTCCGGTTCATGCAGCATCACCTCCACGATGTTATCGGGGGTGATGCGGCCGACCGTTGTCTCCAAGTCTCGTCTGAGTTCTGTCCAGTGGTGGCACACGAAGAACGTGTGTTCCGCGTCGTCACGTTCGTGTCCACAGTACTTACAGTCGGGTGTTCGTACTCTGTTCATGTTGTACAGGTACCGTCGGAAGTAACCGTGCCCCGTCAAGAGCTGGGTGACGTAAAAGTTTACATCACCAAACTTCCTTCCGAGCCACGGCCTCAGGTCCTGTATGAGTCGTTTTGTCCAGTTACCACCTCGTTCTTCTGTCCATCGTCTTTGCCACGTGTCCATCGTCACTTCGTGCTCGGCGATTGCCGCGTTCTTTCGTCCTATGTCCGCGCTGCTCCCGTAGATCCTCTTGCGCTCGAAGGCAAGCAGATCCACGGGTATTACGCCCGCCACCACCAAAACAGCTTGTGCAGAGACTGTTCGGTAGGAGCAAGCGATACGCAGCGCGCCTTGTCTCTGTACTAACGTCATCGTCTTGCAGTATTTCTTCGTCTTCAAGGAGTCTGCCCATATTTCCGCGCCGTATAGGAGGATCGAGTGAGCTGTCGCCATTAACAGTCTCCGTTTCCCCGGTCTCGGTCCCGTCGTGTTTGCCATCAGGCGGCTCAAGGATGCTATCCTCTCGGCCGCCCTCCGGGCTGTCTTCTGTATGTGAGGCCAGAAGGTCATCTTCGTATCGAGGGTTACCCCCAGATACTTGACTTCGCCCCTGGTCTCCGTCTCGTGCGTCCCCACTTTCATGGGCAGTATTGTCTGTATCCGTTTTCTCGTGAGAAACGTCAGTTCCGTCTTTTCTGTTGCGAGTTGCAGTCCGTGGTCTGTCATCCAACGTCCAACTCGTCTCATGGTCTGGTTCAGCGTCAGCTGCGCCAGCCCGGGAGAGCGCTCCGTGATCACCGCCGCCACGTCATCAGCGTAGGCGACGAGGCGCACTCCGAGCGGCATCTCCAGCCGAAGCAGGCTGTCGTATAAACCATTCCAGAAGTCAGGTCCCAGTATAGACCCCTGAGCAACCCCAGCGGTGACCTGTCTTGTCACCTGTCCTTCGATCGTCTCGTATGTTATCCGTCTGTTTTTCAGGTAATCCTCCACGACCCGGACCAGATACGATGGAATCCCGAAGTCGCTGCTAAGCGCCTCCAAGATATCCACCCACCTGGCCGAGTTGAAGGCATTCCTGATGTCCAGTGTCGCCAGCAACACGACAGGTCGTGCTGCGTGGCAGTGTCTGTCCAGTTCCAGGAAGGAGTCGACCACCTTTTGGATCGCTCCAATCGTCGATCGGCCCCTCCTGAAACCGAACTGCAGGTCTGAGAGACCACCTCCGGCCTGCATAGCGTCCGTCAGTCTCGGTCTCAGTAATTGTTCAAAGAGTTTGCCCGTCGTAGCAAGTAAACTCAACGGTCGGTAGGCCGACGGCGTGTTAGGGTCGCCCTTACCCTTTGGGATAAGGACGAGCCCCGCCACTTTCCACCGATCGCTGAACGTCCCTGTCGTCAAGCACGTGTTGTACAGGTCGAGAAGTATCTCCGGTCGCAGGCGAGCCACGAGCCGGAGGATCTCGGCCGGTACTCCATCTGGTCCCGGCGCCTTGCCAGTCTTCATCGCATTCGTTGCTCTAGTGAGCTCCTCTGCAGCAAAGATGGGAGGCGTCGGCACGATTGCCTCGTCCGTCACGTTCGTACGAATCGGGTGCGTCGGGAACAATCCGTCAACAATCCGTCCTGCTGTTTCGGCATCTTTAAGTTCCGGTGGCACTCGGGCTCCCAGTTTACCGGTCACAATCTTGTAACCGGTTCCCCAGGGATCCTCGTTCACCTCCTCGCAGAGCTTCCTCCAGCATCGCGTCTTGCTGTCTCGTATTGCTTTTGTCAGCGTCTTCCGTGCTGTTTTGTGAATGGCCTGGAGGTTTTCCCTTTCGGGTCCGCCCCCAGCCCTTGTGACTCGTCGCCGATTTGCCAGGCATATCCTGCGCAATTCGGCTATCTCGTCCGTCCACCAGTATTGCGGTCGTCTGTTTTGTATGTGTCGTCGTTTCGGCATTGTGCTGTTGCACAAGCCGTTTATTAGTTTGGCCGTCTCGTCTGTCAGTCTTTCCGCCCTTTGCCGGCCAGTCAGCTCGGGGGGAATTTTCGTCACGGGAGCTGGTGCTGCCATCAGCTCCTCAGAAAATTTTCGTTCGTCGAGTTTGTCAAGGTTCCACCGCGGGGACTGGTGGGTTCTCGTTCGTCTCGTTTCTGTCTGTCCTGCCACTTCGAAGGTGATGTACTGGTGATCGCTGGCTGTGTAGTCCTCGATCACCCGCCACCCTCTCAGCCGTGGCAGGATTCTGTCCGACGTTAACGTCGCGTCAGGGATGGAGTATCCAAACCCTGGTCGTCTGTACGTCGGCGTATGCCCGGAGTTTACCACTGCTAGGTCCAGCCTGGCGGCCATCTCCAGCAGTAGTCGTCCGTGCCTGTTCGTTTCTGTCATTCCCCACTCGATCGCCCGCGCGTTGAAATCCCCCGCAACGATGATATCCTCGGGCAGGTCCCTGATACCGTCTTCCAGAAGTGCCACCTTCCTCTCGAACTCCGCCGCGGCGCAGTTGGGCGTCAAGTAGACGCTGACATAAGTGACAGCGCCGACTCTAGCCCAGACGTAGTCGTCCCCGGCACCACGGTTGGAGACTCGAGATTGGGCGGCACCCCTTACCCAGATAGCAGCAGTCTCTGTCTCGTTCGTGATGTACGTCTGAGTCGTCCTTCTCCTGTATGGTTCACACAGGATCAGGATGTCCGCGTCATGTTCGTCGGCTATCTGTGGTAGAAGCATGTCTGCGGTCCTACTTCGGTTCAGGTTTCCCTGGACTATTCTGTCCGTCTTCCGGCCTGCTTCCTGCACTCCTCTAGCGCGACCCGAAACACGGCGCACCTGCCGGTTCCGGCGAGGTGCGCCATATCCTTGTGCCCGGCCTCGGAGCACAGTGGACAGGCCGGTTTGTTTTTACAGTCCGTCGCGTGATGTCCAGATGCGCCGCACTTGCGGCAGCATTTCGTCCTGTCCTTGCCTTTGCATTCGGCCTTTACATGGCCGAAGTCCAGGCATCGGTAGCATTTCGTCACCGTCAGTCGTTTCCGAACGCGGCAATGCACCCAGCCAATTCCGATCCGGCCACGCCGCAGCAGCGCATCGGCTTCCCGCGAGTCAAGTTCGCAGACCGCCATGTACTGCTCAGCGCGGTTCGGACCAAAGATGTGGACTTGGAAGTCCGCGTCTCGTCCTGTCTCTCGTTTCAGTGCGTCCGTCACGTCTTCGGGGGTCATAACACAGTCCAGATCCATGATCTCCAATTGAGTTTTGGAGGTCATACCCTGACACTGCCTGCTTCCCCGATCGCGTCTTGGATCTGTTGTCCAAATTCGTCACGTCCGTCCGGTTTGCTTGCGTCTGCCTTCAGTTTCAGGAGACACGAGCCGTTTTTCGTTTTCCTCAGATTCGTCACCTGCACGTGACTCCTCTTCGGGTCCACTGTCGACCGTATTTTTCGTACTATGTCAGAGTAGGTGCTGTCTGTATCCGGTTTGACCAGAACAGTCAGTCTCCTTCGGCGGGGGGCTGGTCCGGTCCGGTCAGCACGGGCTTTCGCGTCCGTTTTCTTTTTTTGTTTGTCCTTGCTTTTCCTCGTAACGGTCTGCCAGTCTGTGGCCGGTTCCATCGTCGTTGGCCTCTTTTGCAAGGATTCCGGCGTGGTTCCGGTCGACGATCGTTTTCGTTTCGTCCGTGGCGTCTCTTCATCATTGGTCGTTCCTGTCAGTGTTTTGTTGCTGTCTACAAGACGTCCCTTTGAGGCCGCTTTAAACTGCATGTGCAGTGCAATGTCCGCGGTCTCTAGGATCGTCTTGATTCCAGTCTTTACAGTCATGTTCATGTTTTTCTGAACATTTGCTGCTTCGGCCATTTTCGTCGCCGTCTCGTGGATGAGCCTCAGCAGTTCTGTCATGTCTTGTTTGTTACTGGTTGCTGTGGCTGTTGGTCCCGTCGTCGGTGTTGCGTTGTCAACGGCGGAGGCATAGCTTGCCGCGCTGCCACCGCTAGACACGCTGTCCGTCCTGTTTCGTCTCGGTAGGTTGAGTAACGTCTTGTTCGTGTCGTTGTTTCGTGTCGTCCTCCTCTTCACCGTGCACAAATTGCGGCCCTCAAAATCCGTGCCGCTGCCCGTGGCCACCGGGGCTTTCACCCGATCGGAACCCGGGGTGGATTCCCCCTGGGGAGGGGTTACCACTTGAGGTACATTAGCGTTTTTGTTGTGCATTTCCATTGTTTGTTTGTCCCGTCGTGCTAGAGGTCCCTCGTGGTCGCGACTCCACGAACCACGCTGGGACAACGCACGGCCCCTGAGGTCCCCCCCCCTCCCTGTGTGTTTAGTGTGCCCCCCTTGTAGGGTGTGCGTGAGTATGAGTGCCCGTAGTGACATAACCGGGCTCCATTCATGGGGAGAGCCCGTTTATAGAGATCCTCTTCATTCACTTTCGGGCGACTCCGTTTATAGGAGTCCCCGCACATTCACTTTTCGGTAGGACCCGTTTATATGGTCACCGAGCATTCACGTCCCCGGTTTGTCGAAGGGCGTATGCGTTTGAGTGTTTGTGTAGTGTGTGAGTGTGGATGTGTGTGTGTGTGTGACCAGAGCCCTGTTAGCCGTATGCAGAAACATACGTTGCCTGCCATGCACGTGAGAAATCTCGGACGTAGGGTTGGATTTTGCAGAGCATTATTATTATTATTATTATCTTGTTATCATATTACCGAACAATGTACAAGGGAATAATGATATCGTGAAAAAAAAACAAATGAAGGGATGGGAAACATGAATAAATACAGTAAGATCTCGATTAACTCCCGACTGCCCCCGGGCAAAAGACGAGAGTTACGCGTTTCGCGACGATCGAGATATCTCACCTCGAATCTTCGAAATGCATGTTTGTCAAAACGACACAAAATTTCTTGACAAGTTTTGGTACTGAGCTTCTATGGCTGGGAGGTTTACCATAAGTCCATAGATTTTTGAGATCCTTAGTGCCTCCGCAGAGATATATATCTTTGAATAAAGTTGTAACATTGGGGGAGCGCGCGCATCGCGAAACTGCAAAGACCAGAATACGATCACTCCTGCTAAAAATTTTTTTCTCGCGCACTAATTTACTCTCGACAAAATTGAACTGCGCTGGATCACTGACGGGAAACCTCGATTCACGGAAGGAAGTTTTAATTTGAAGAATTCTTTCGAGGTATGTGCCGTTAATTCCATGAAAAAGCTGGCCAGCTGAACCGGCAGAGGTTAGAAATCAGAGGACGAGGAGCAAGGGGAACTGCTTATCCCTCAAATGTTAACTAGCGACATCTCGCCGAAGAAGCAGCAACCACTATCGATCAAGATAGCCGCATCACCGATCGACAAAACCACACACGCTACAACGCCATCTAACGACTCAACGGCCAGACAACTCTCTCCGCAGCCTTCAACACCGAGGATAAGAGGCCGACCGATGAATTGCCAACGGTTATTGCGCGATAGGACCCATTCCACTAGCTCTATCGCAGACTACTGCGTGGCAAAAAGAAAGCGCACTACGGAGCTCGAAACTTCTCTGGACAGCGTCGATACAAGAGACTCAAAGGCCTTCAAAAAATCTGTCAAAACACTGCGCTCTCCTGTAAAAAATATCCAAGTAATTGAACAGGCGCCCCCAACCACTCCTACTGAGATAACGATAGCGGGTTCTGAAAATCAACCAGACGAAATGGATCCAATTATGACACAACTCAAGAAAATGGAAGAAAACAACAATAAGCAATTCTCCAACATGGCAAATCAAATTAAAGAAGCAGGTGAAAATCACGCCAAAAACTTTGCGGAGATTAAAGAAGAACTAAAGAAGAATAAAGTGGAATTTTTAACGGCACATAGAAACGTCGAGGCAAGAATTCTTCTCCTAGAAGAAAAAGAACAACAGAGGGATAAAACAGTGCTCGACAGACTCGACGTGCTTGAACACGAATTCGAATCGGCTCCTTCTCGAACCTCTGAAGACAGAAGAGTCGTAATTCTTGAATGAAAAATTGAGCATATGGAAAAAACCGAAATCAAGAACAACATTATCATCAAAGGTCTGAAAGCTGAACCGAAGGCTGCCCGAACTACATTGGAGGACTTTCTTTCGACTGAATTCGGAGCGGCAGGGAAAATTATCGAACAGTGCGCGATAAATACTGGCAGAGACACAATATATGCCGTAAAACTCGACAGCTGGGACACAAAAGCGGACATCACGAAGAAGAAAAAGCAACTGACTGGACCAGATATTTTCATCAACCCGGAATAAACTTACAAGGAAAGGCAGATTGGCAAACAACTCCGAGATCTTGCAAAGAAACACCGACAGGAGGGACGTACGGTCAAAATTGCCACTAAGAAACTGGAGATCGACGGGGTCTGGTTTTTCTGGAACGAGTCGGACCAAACACTCAAAAAGGCGATCTCGCAACACGGACGCACCCCAACAACCGAAGACAATCTTTCTGCTAATTGTTAAAAAAACTCATAGAAAAAGACGAGATTTCTATAACGTTTTGGAATGTCCACGGATTCGCCAACGCCGAATAAAGTCCGACAGCACAACGTTCGAAAACCATCTGTCTATACGAAACCTGGAAAACAGTCAATCCTTTGACTCCGCCGGCTTTCCTGAAAAGTCGTAACTGCTTCTGGTCTGAAACCCTGAAGGAACACAGCACGGGTCGCGGAACCGGAGGTTTGGCCACCTTCTCATCTGGACTAGAAATGACCGTCGTCGACATCAGCCCGTGGTGAATTATTGTAAGAGTAAATCTATCAGACATCACAGCGTATGTAGGCACAATTTATTCCAAACCAGATCTCCCATTAGAACCAGGTTTAGAATCTTTTCAAATAACAATAGATCAAATACGAGACAAATTTGACGCGCAATTATTTATCCTAGGAGGCGATTTTAATGCCCGTGTAGGAGACCGAGATCTAATGCCTAGCGAGTTATTCGAAGGAACTAAGCTTTTCGATCAAATAATTTCAAGTGATAGACTAGTAAACCAAAGGGGTTCTGCAATATCAGAGTTTATGTCTTCAAATGGATTTATTTTAGTAAACGGTAGTTGTTGTTCTACCGTTAACTAAAAAACGGTAGAACAACAAACGATCGGCTGGCCCGTCCAACGTTCGTAAGTAAAACCGGCGAAAGTGTTATTGACTTACTCTAGGTTAGCGGAACCGGTATTAGCTGGATAAAAGACTTTAAAGTAGTGCTCGAACCTACTCTGTCTGACCACTTCCCGGTCGAGCTTAAGGTATGGCTCGATCTGCCGACGGTTACCCAAGACGACTCAGATATTCCACCACCTGACAGACTCAGTTATAAATGGAAACCGGAATGTCGAGACTCATACCAATTTTTGATCCAAAATACGAATCGTTTTGATGAAAATCCTGCAGGGGATACTGCGACCGCACTATACGAAAACCGCACTATACCTTTACCTATCTATTACTGAATGAGCACAGGCCGCCGGCATGTCTATTACCCCAAAGTCCTACAATTCCAAATATAAAAGCAAGCCTTGGTACGATTAACACTGCGTCAGTCGGAAAGCCGAATCACGCCAAGCTCTAACTGATTTTGGAAGTTCCAATCGAGCCGAACCAGAAAGACTGAAATTCTTAGAGTGCAAAAAATACTACAAAAAAGCCATATAGTCAGCTAAGAAGCAATATCACACCCGCATTAAAGACTCTCTAGCCAACCTTGAATCTCCCTCGGACTTCTGGAGTGCAGTCAAAGCCTGCAGACCGAGAGCCAATTCCGTGCATTCTCTGCCTATCCAGAGATGGAACAAATTTTACTCTAATATTTATGCACCGCGAGACAATATCAACTCGACGTCTTACGGTCCTGGACACCCAATTCTTGACAGTCCAATTACGCTCCGAGAACTAGGATCAGCAGTTAGAAAAGCGAAATCAGGCAAAGCGCTGGGACCTGACCGAATTTCGACAGATTTTTTAAAAAACCTACTTCCGAATTGAATCTTATACCTCCTCAAACTATATAATAAAGTACTAGAGAGCGAACAAGTTCCAGAGCAAAGGGCCAAAGTAGTTCTGACGATGATTTTCAAGAAGGGTAACAAAGATGACCCCGGAAACTACCATTAATCCAGACGCCAGAGGGGGTTCTGTGTGCCATTCGAGGTCCGCGAAATATTCTTGATGCAGATGATAGGTTTTGACCTCCTGAACACGAATATATAAGGTGTTTTGCGGAAAACCCGGTCGTTTAGTTATTAATCGCAATTGTTTATTAACAATAGAAATTGTTGTTTTTTTGAACTAGGATATTTTTTTTTGTATAGTCCTGTCAATTCTGAGACGAAAAGGTCCCATACAATTTTGCTCTACAATCCATAGATTCGGAGCAATAAATTGTTGAAAGTTGCAATTAGACCAAAAGTGCTCTTCTTAACAAATTAGTAACTTAGAAAATATAAGTCGTAAAAAAAAATGTTGTTTGAGAATGCAAAAATGAAATGAGAAGGACGATAGATAGAAGGGTGGCTTCGGATAGAATAAGCACGTTCGTAATCGTAAGCTCCGCTATTTATTTCGTGACTAGGTACACCTTTTTACTTATACTTTTAACAATCACTGTAAACACAAATTGAAAAGTCTTTTAATAAAGTGAGAAGTCCGATGGTTAAGATAACACTGAGATTAGGTTTAATATAGAGAAAACTTGAGAGAGTTCAATTGTCCTTTGTCGGCAACGGGATGCAGCCACGTGCTCGACTAGATTCACTTTAGTTTTGCAGTAATGCATGAGCAGAGTGCTCCCGAGAATTATATTAATTCCGAGATGCACTTGATGAGCGAAACTATTAATTCACTTGAAACATGAGTGAATGCGTGGACTGATGAGAAAATGAGAGAACACACGAGAGAACGCACGAGTGAGTATCGATGAATACCACAATGGATGGCGGTTGACGATCGACGATAGACTATTGACTCACGACGCCGTCGATCCGTGCGTGACGAGCGCGTCGTCTTGCGCATGCGAGGGCGCCTGGAAAGTGCTGCCAAAAAGGGGTGGCGCAAAAGGGAGTTTTCTTCTTTTGGGAAAGTATTTCTCAAATATTCCCCCGGCCATCAGCAACTTGTTGGTGATCCTGAGATAGTTGTTCTGGTGTTGAGTTGACTGGCAGAGGTGACAATTTCGCTATCGGTCTGATGAGAGTGGTGGTTGAAGTCTTGATTTCAACCACTCGGGTGAGTCCGTCTTTTCCTGGTTTCAGCGAGATTACTCTGGCGAGGGGTCATTTGCTTGGTGGTAATCTCTCATCGGTGATGAGGACTAGAGACCCAATCTTGATCTCGTTCATCGGATGATGCCACTTTGATATGGCTTGATGACGCTGAAGATATTGAGTGGACCACTGAGACCAGAATTGTTGAGCTCGCTGTTGGATGAATTGCCATTGAGAGAGACGAGTGGAAGGCAAATCGATGAGTGAGGGCTCTGGAACTGCGTTCAGGGCTGAACCAGTGAGAAAGTGTCCAGGAGTGAGTGCTGAGACATCATCAGCATCGTCGCTGAGTGGTTCCAGAGGCCTGGAATTGAGAAGGGCCTCTATTTGCGCGAGCAAAGTTGAGATTTCTTCGTATGTAAGGAGAGCGTCAGAAACGGTGCGACGGAGGTGAAATTTGATTGATTTCACAACTGCCTCCCATTTTCCTCCCATGTGCGGAGCACATGGGACATGATTGAAATTGATCATCACAGATGGGACAAAACAGATTGAAATTCCATGTTGAGTGGTCTTTGGTGAGCGTCGCGAGGAGTTGCCTGTTTTCCTCGGTGCTTTGCGTGAACAATTTCTGGAGTGATGTCTCAGCGCCAGTGAAGTTGGTGCCGCGGTCTGAGTACAGTACTTTTGGGATGCCTCTTCTTGAGATGAATCTTCTGTAAGTTGCGATGAATCCTTCTGTTGAGTAGTCTGAGACGGCTTCGAGATGGACTGCAGATGTAGTTAGGTAGACAAACACGCAAATCCAAGCCTTTTTTGTTTTGGCTCCTCTCCCTCTCCATGTTTTTAGTGTGAGTGGTCCAGCATAGTCAATTCCAGTGTGAGTAAACGCACGGGATGGCTGTGCTCGGGTCAGAGGTAGTTGGCCCATCAATTGCTGAGCACGGATCCCCCTTTGCCGAGCACAGACCACACACCGTAACGCGTGAGATTTCACTGGAGCTCTACCACCTATGATCCAGTAGAGTTGTCGAATGTGAGAGAGAGTGAGCTGAGTGCCACCATGCATGGTTTGCTGATGGGAGTTGGTGATGATGAGTTGAGACAATCTAGAGTTGCGAGGCAAGATGGCTGGATGCTTGTTGTCGTGTGAGAGCAGTTGAGTCTTCCGCCTACTCTGATGACTCCTAGATGATCGATGAAGGCTGTAAGTCGACTGAATGGATGAGAAGACGGTAGTGGAGTCTTATTTTCGAGTGATGTTACTTCACTTTGATAAAATGCTTGCTGCGTTGCCGTTATCCAGAATATTCTGGACCATTCTGTGTCGTTGATGGTGAGCGCTGCAGCTGGCGGATCTTTGAGTTGCCCTTTGAGTTTCGAAATGAATCTAAAACATAGAGCAGTTATTCTGAGTAATTTTGTGAGTGATGAGTACCTGTGCACTCGGTCCCAATGACATTCTTTGACTCCATGAGTGGCACTGAGGGAAGCTTTGCGCACGCTTCTGGTGCGTCTGCTTCGTCATGTTCTAGCGATTGAGAAGGCCATTGTGTCTTGTTGAAGAGCCAGGGTGGTCCTGTCCACCAGAGATTATGTGTCTTGAGTTGATTCGTTGAAACGCCACGAGAGGCACAATCAGCAGGGTTGTCTGTGCCGGGAACATGGTTCCATTGAGAGTTCTTTGAGAGTGTTTGAATCTGTGACACTCGATTCTGAACGAATGTCTTCCAACGAGAAGGATGAGATTTGATCCATGTGAGTGCTACTGTTGAATCCGTCCACAAGTATGTGTTGTCAATGTCCAGAGTGAGCGTGGCTTGGACATGTGCGATGAGTTTTGAGAGAAGAAGTGCTGCAGCGAGTTCTAACCTCGGGATGGTTAGTCGTTTGAGAGGAGCTACTTTGGTTTTCGCACAGATGAACGATACTTTGGCGCCTGTGGATGGTGATTAGACGATGAGATAAACTACTGCTGCCATTGCAAGTTGAGAGGCGTCTGCGAATCCATGGAGTTCTATTCTTGAGTGAGAGAATGTGTTATACCATCGGGGTATTGAGAGCTTGGCCAAGCGTGTTAGATCTTCCCTGATGATTTTCCATTCTAAGATTGTGTGAGAAGGCAGCTGGTCATCCCAGCCTACCTTGATGAGCCACATTCCTTGCAATAGCATTTTTGCTCTGATAACTACTGGTGATGCGAAGCCTAGTGGATCGAATATAGTTGCCACTTCTGAGAGGACTTGGCGTTTCGTTGTTCTTGAATGTTGAGATGTCAAAGTTGATGAGAAGTGAAATGCATCTTCTTGAGGTGACTATTTGAGTCCTAAAATCTTTGTTGTGCAATCGTCAAGAGACACAGGTGAGTTGACTTGATCAGTTGATGAGACTGCTTGAAGAATGATCGGATGAGTTGCGTGCCATTTAGCCAAAGGAAATCCTCCTGACGCGCAGAGTGTCTTTAATTAAGTAGCCACGTTGAAGAGATCTTCAGGTGTATCAGCTCCTCCAAAAATGTCGTCAACGTATCGACCTTTGGTGAATGATGGCAATGCAAGAGGGAACTGATGTCCTTCATCTTCAGCAAGTTGGATGAGCGTTCTGATTGCGAGAAAAGGAGCGACCTATGTACCATATGTTACGGTGGTGAGATGGAAGTGTTTTTCCTTGAGTTGATCGCCGATCCAGAGTATTCTTTGCAGATTCCAGTCTTCCGGATGCACTTGGATTTGCCTGTACATTTTAGTAATGTCTGTCGTGAACAAATGTCGATATGATCGAATCCAGATGAGCACGTCAAAAATGTTGAGCAGCAGGTTTGCACCTGTATGCATCAGGTCATTTACTGAGTGACCGGAAGAGCTGGCGCTTCATCTGTTGAAAACTACCTTCAGCTTTGTTGTTTTGCTGTCAGGTCTGAGCACACCATGGTGGGGCAAGTAATATTGCACCTGGCTATTTATTGAGCTTGTAGGAATTTCCACCATGTGGTTGAGTTGCTCATATTCGTTCATGAACTGGTGATAGAGTGAACAGTACTCGGGTTCTTTATTGAGACATCTGGTGAGATGCTGAAGTCGTTTTCTCGCTAACGCAAATGAGTCTCCTAAGCAGGATGGTGATACTTTGAGTGGAATGCGAACGATGTATCTCCCTGAGGAGTCTCTTGAGTGCGTGTCCTTAAAGTGAGCTTCACATTCCTGCTCATCATGAGTCAGCACAGGCTTTGTGTTGTCTGGTGGTTCTTCTTGGATCCAGAACTGGGTGAGCAGAGTGTCAAGATTTTCAGACTGGTGCCGAGCAACACCGTGATGTGCTAGTGTCTGAGTAGATGTTGATGAAATGTCAGGACCCAAGACAAGCCAACCAAATATTGATAGCTGTGCGATTGGAGCATTATGAGAATATTTAATTATATTTGGCTTGATAATGCTGCCGTAGTAATCCGCTCCGATGATGATGTCGATGTCTCGTGAAATGAGATAATCAGGATCGGCTAACTTCAGCTTTGAGAGGTGAGGCCATTCTTGTTGATGAGAGATGTCAACCGTTGGAATTTTTGTTGTCAACGTTCTGAGAATGTGCACTGAAATGGTGACGTGAAGCGGGCGATGACTTGAGTGAATGGTTATATTAACGATTCCTTTTGACTCGGTGGTCTTCACGCCGCCAACACCAATGACTTCCAACATTGAGCGTTTTCGTTGAGCTTGAATGCACTTGACCGTAGCCTCTGAGATGAAAGAGACCTCTGAACCAGGATCAATTAGCATTCTTACCTGATGAGTGATGATTGATGAGTGGATCTTTGCCATGGCAGTGGCCAAAAGAGTGATTTTGACATTGTTGAGTGAGGCATTGTTGACGATTGCATTTACTCTTCAATCCTGCTTTGACGTGCTGGGAGTTGGTTGAAGAGTTGTTGGCCGAGTAGTCTGTGGTGCTGAAGCAGGCTGCTGTTGCGGAGGAGCTTGAGTGGGCTTTGCTCTGAAGATGACCTTGAGATCATCTCCATGCAGCATTGAGTGGTGAGGACCGTTGCACTCTTTGCATTTCCTCGTGGAATTGCAATTCTTGAAATTATGTCTCCCTAGACAGTTGCAGCACAATCGCTGAGTGCTAACGAGCTCAATCCGTTTCTCTGTAGACAGACTCCCGAAATCAGGACAGGCTACGATGTAGTGCTCGCTGTGGCAACAGTCGCAGAGATATTTTGCTGTTGGTTGAGACTTCTGATGTGTTGATTGCTGAGGCTCAGTTGAGCCTTTCTGAGCGGTGTTGGAGTGAGCTGAAGCCTTCTTTTGGTTGAATCCGGATGAGTTGCCTTGTGGATTCGTGCTTTCGATATGTTCAAGTGCTCGAGCCCTGACTGTGAGAAAGTCGATCAGTTGTTTGAGAGTAGGATACTCTGTTATGTCACTGAGCGTGTGCTCCCAGTGTTCACGCGTGTCGGGGTCAAGCAATCTTGTTATGAGATGCACGAGGAGACAATTAGAGCAATCTTGGTTTGTCAGAGTAAGCACAGCTTGAGTTGTCTCATTCGCAATGTTGATGACCTTGAGCAGAGAGGCTGAGCGCCTCTGCTTCATCGGGGTGAGTGCGAAGAGCCGTTCCAAATGAGAGTTGATGATGAGCCGTTTGCTCTCAAATCGCTCCGTGAGAAGTCTCCATGCACTGGCAAATGAGTCGTTTACTGGAGGCAGGTTGCTGATGAGAGAAGCAGCTAGACCTGTCACTGCGCCTTTGAGATACTGGAAGCGTTCCAGCATTGAGAGGTCCTCCCTGTCTCCAATGACTGAAGTGAACATGGCCTTGAATTCAGGCCACTTCAAATAATCACCACCGAATCTCGGTATGGTGAGTTCTGGCAATCGAGTTCGAACTCGCTTTGCTGCGTCTGGTGCATAAGTGGGCGTTTGATGCTGAGATGTGAGGCGCTGAAGAGCTCTGTTGAGTTTTCTTGTGAGTGTGCTGTAGCCTCTCGATTCACGAGTGGACAAAAAATTGGAGAAATATGGATGAGTGAGTTCTTCAGGTGGCCAATTACTCACCAAATATGAGTGCTCGCTGAGAAAGATTGAGTGAATTTCTTTAGCTTGATCAAGCATCGATTGAATTTCAAGAACAACCAAGTCATCAGAGCTTTCGAGTTCTTCTATCATAGTGAGGAGTTGGTCAATCCTCTCCTCTTGCACCATCTCTCGAGCACGAAGGTCACGAGGATAGTGAGATGGCGATGTTGCCCTTGTTATTTTTCGTTTGCTCATAGTCGGAGGCTCTTGTTCTCCTGGTGGGTCGGTTTTCTTGGCCGGAGTTACCTTCAGCGTAGTGTCACCCGAGCTGTCAGAATCTATGTTGTCAGCCCAAGATTGCTTTTGCAGTTCTTCAGTACTCGGCACTTTGAGTGTTTGCGTAATTGACGAGTTTCTACCGGAGCCCGGTCGTGATACACTTTTCTTTTTCTCATCACTTGAACTGGACATTGTGGCGCGTGAGATTAACTATGAATGTGAGAAAGAGAGAGAGCGCGACACAATTTCAATGTTCGGCAGGCAATGAGAAGTCTTAGTCTGATGCCGTGAGTGCCAAAGAGAGCGCACTATACGCACAGCGAGTCCCAGAGTCGAACTCGCGTGAGTTGAAAAGAGAGAACACTATACTCACAGCGAGGCACAGAGTCGAACTCGCGTGAGTTGAAAAGAGAAAGCACTATAAACACAGCGAGGCACAGAGTCGAACTCGCGTGAGTTGAAAAGAGAAAGCACTATACTCACAGCGAGGCACAGAGTCGAACTCGCGTGAGTTGAAAAGAGAAAGCACTATAAACACAGCGCTTCACCGAGTTGACCGCGCGGCTTTGTGAGAGCTAAGTCACACGAAGTGCCTTGCTAGCACGTAGAACGAGGGAGAGAGAGAGCAAGCCGGCTAAGTTGAGAGAGAGAGCGAGAGCGCCTAGTGACCGTTACGCGTGTTTCACAAAGGAATATGAACACGCACTGAATTTACCTAATCACCTTTCTTTTCACTTCACTTATCACTCTCGTCTATCTATCCGGCTCGAAGGACCATTAAATGTTTGAGAATGCAAAAATGAAATGAGAAGGACGATAGATAGAAGGGTGGCTTCAGATAGAATAAGCACGTTCGTAATCGTAAGCTCCGCTATTTATTTCGTGACTAGGTACACCTTTTTACTTATACTTTTAACAATCACTGTAAACACAAATTGAAAAGTCTTTTAATAAAGTGAGAAGTCCGATGGTTAAGATAACACTGAGATTAGGTTTAATATAGAGAAAACTTGAGAGAGTTCAATTGTCCTTTGTCGGCAACGGGATGCAGCCACGTGCTCGACTAGATTCACTTTAGTTTTGCAGTAATGCATGAGCAGAGTGCTCCCGAGAATTATATTAATTCCGAGATGCACTTGATGAGCGAAACTATTAATTCACTTGAAACATGAGTGAATGCGTGGACTGTTGAGAAAATGAGAGAACACACGAGAGAACGCACGAGTGAGTATCGATGAATACCACAATGGATGGCGGTTGACGATCGACGATAGACTATTGACTCACGATGCCGTCGATCCGTGCGTGACGAGCGCGTCGTCTTGCGCATGCGAGGGCGCCTGGAAAGTGCTGCCAAAAAGGGGTGGCGCAAAAGGGAGTTTTCTTCTTTTGGGAAAGTATTTCTCAAACAAATGTAAAGGAACTAATTTTGCCCAATGAACCGAGGAATATGAAAAAAGAAATGCGAACACGAGCAGAACAAAAAATAATTATTTATGAAGAGTCGCGAAACGGTATTTTTTCTCTTATAACATACGCTCGATCGTTTTCTCCGGCCGGCAAGATAAAATTTCGTTCGCGACGGATAATTATAGTCGGCGCAACAACTTTCTGGCATTCCCTAGTTTTCCTTTTACCAGATACGAATATCTGAGGTGACAGTTTGCAAACCCGCTCCTTCACTATGTTATAAACAAATGTTTATAACAATCTAATTTTCTTTTTTTTTTTCAATTCGAATATTTTTTTTCGTGTACTCTGGCTAATTTCTAGTCGGAAAAGTCCTATGCAATTTTACGCTACAAGCCGTAGATCCGGAGCAATAAATTTTTAAAAGTTGCAGTTCAATCAAAACTGCTCTACTTAAGGAATCTGTAGCTCCCGTAGTATAGGTCGTAGACAAAAATCGTAAAGGACTTTTATTCGTCAAATGAAAGAAGGTATATTGGTAGCCCGTCCTTTAATGAGTGAGCCTAGCCTGACATGGCGTCGATTGGTTCAAGCTAAGGCCAGCTGATGCGCTGTCGTCCGGCCGTGTCGGTGATATAAAAAGTGTGAAATAAAAAAGAATTAAATTTTTTAAAAAATCCCGACTGCAAAAAAAATTACGAAAATATTCTTTAAGGAAAAATGAATATTGAATAAAAAACTATATATAAAAAAAATCTGAAATAATTCATAACATTTATAGGAGGATAACTCTTTAATTTTTTTTATTACAATTGTAACAATAGATTTCAATTATTTATTTGTTATTATTATACTTACGGGTTTTTTTATTACAACTGTCGGGACGTCAAAGTAGAAGTGCCAAAGTCATTGGTCGTTTTACATAATAAACAAATTAACGACATCAGAAAAGATGTCACCCGACTGCTGTAAACAAAAGACCCGCAAGTTGAATAATTACAAACAAATAATTGAAATCTATTGTTACAATTGTAATTTAAAAAATTAAGGAGTTATCCTCCTTTAAATGTTATGAATTATTTCAGACTTATTTTTATATATAGTTGTGTTATTAAATATTCATTTTTTCTTAAAGAATATTAGTAGAATGTGTCAAAGATCGCGAGACAGGGCGTGGCCTATGTTCCCCCACTCCTCCCCCTTCCCCCGCCCAGGGGGCGTGGCTACTACCCCCACTCCCCCTCCCCCGCCCTGTGGGGGGACCCTGATTTGTCCTACCCCCTCCCACGCATCCCCCCACCCGCTACCACCCACCCCCACTATGGGTCCCTTACCCCCACCCCTCCCCCCAACCCCAACCTGGACCGATGCGCGAGATGCGCGAACTTCCCCCTCTCCCGCGGTTCACCCCCCTTTACCTGCTGGCGGGGCCCCGAGGCCTGGCGCCACGTCTCGCGGCCTTTCCCCCTCTACCAGTGACGTGGCCCGCCGCGCCGCGCGGTTTTCCCCCCCTACGCGGGGCCCGTGGCTTGGCGCCGCGAGTCGCCTCTCTCTCGCTCCCACTAAGGCCCAGCATCCCCCCACCTTGGGCGCGCGCTCGACCCGCCGCCAGCAGTGGTTTTCCTCAAATGCCTAGCGATGGACCAAGATCGCGAAGGCCGTGCCGCCGCAGCTGGCGCCTACCCCCTCCACTCCACGGGACTTTGACGCGTCTGTCTTGGCGCCAAGACCCCCACCTCCTACCCGCCTCCCACTCACACACACACGACCGACGCGACGCCACCCGGCGCTTTTACGAAACGCCGGTCGAATGACCAAGATCGCGAAACCCGTCTACCCCCTCTACCCGCCGCTCTCGAGACTCCCACCTCGCAGCCTCCCACTCGCGCACGCCTGACGCGACGCCTGGCGGAGATTTTTCAAATCTTCAGCGGGGGACAAAGATCGCTAAGACCCCCTCCACTCTGACCAACGCAAATGGTTTTAAATTTGTTTTGTAAATATTTTTGTTTATTTAATTAACATTCAATTTCAATACATCCATATCCAGAGATTTTGCTGCTGCGGTTTTACATTGCTTGCAGTCTTTACATAGTGGAATATCTATTTCTGGAAGAACCGGTTTTACGTGTGGTTCACGGTGGTGTGTATAGCATGGCAGGTACGTTGAGACTTCGCTGTCCTCTCTGAGATGTTTGGGTAGTTTATTCCATATAAGATATACATAGTTTCCCCAGTATTTCAGCAGAATTTTCTTGGAAACCATCTTGAGCTCTTGTTCACTCAATTGTGTGATGGACCTTTAAAGACAATATGGTATTGTTATGTCAAAATCGTGGTTGATTTCTCAACCTTGATTTTACACATATTAGTGCGGTTAAATCTGTCGAGACGTTGATGAAGAGAAATTAATTTCCCTTAAACACAACTGAATGGCAGATATAAAACGCGCAAACCCCCTTTTGAGCCTAACCTTTCGGAAAATTGCTCGGGACAGGGTTGAGAATGCTATTGCTGACTTAAAACAATAATCTGCCGAAACAAAAATAATGTCGAAGAGGAAAAGAGAAGAAGGAAAAAAAATAATAATAATAATTTTTTAAACATGCAACAAAATGTAGACAGGAAAAGAAAAGTACTTACTTGTTTTGTGTCTTCGGAATCGATGTTTGTTTAGGGCGAGGAAAAAGTTACGAAGTTTCACTAGTTGAATATTTTTTTTACTTTGCTTATGTTTATTTAAAGAAAAAAACAAAAATTGAACCAAATGTTACAGTGAAAATTACTCTGCCGCGAAAACCGTACTACTCACTCCGGGAAAAACCGATTATTTGAAAATAAAATTTTATCAATTAATATTTCTAATTTAATTCAAATGAACAGATAAAAACAATACCTAAATTTCTCCGGAGATGAAGTCGTTGGTTTTCACGGCGGGTTAGCGACAACTACCTGTCAACTAACTTTTCGATGCCCGAAACGTAATTGCCGTAATAATAATGATCTATTAGCGTATCGGACGCTGCCTTATATACTGAAGTCCCTACCTCTTTTTTTTTCGTCATCCGCGCGTGGATGACCTGTTTCTTAAGGGATTATTATTCATGCACGTGGTACATACACAGCGAGAGACATGGAAACGCGTGATCAATTGCAATCTATTTTTAAATTTTGTTTTACCGTAATACATTTCCATGTTTCTAGCTTTACAAATATGTGTATGTACCCTAGGACGATTACCTGACAGGGTGTCTATTTATTAATGTTTCTGTTCCCTAAGTTGCATTGGATTTTCTTTTGATGTGTAAAGATTCGACTTTGAATTGTATTTTGGTTCGTATTTTTGAATAGTTAAGAGGATAATAATTAATAATATCGTCATATTATTTATTTTAAGTTTAATAATTTCCCCTTTTTTTCGTTTATTAATTAATTCCACTCTTTCTGTTTCTTTGGGGGAAGGGATCGAAAGAAGAGTATTTATGTTTTTTTTTTCAGAAACATCCCTATTGAACATATTCGGATACCGAATTATATATATATATTTTTTTCTAAATAATTGAGACCGGGTTAATTATGCTACATTGCTACTACTGTCTTAGAGCAAGCGGTATCGAGGCAGTCGTCACAGATGTGTTGCATCATAGTGCTACACATCCGCGCGTGGTTTTTAAGCTGACCGCCGAGGGTCCGCTAAGCCTCGATACACACTGCAGACAGTGTGCCGCCAGGTGTTTTATTAAATCCCTGGAAGTAGCGTCATTATACCTGTGGTCATATGATTTTCTGATGAGTGCTATCGCACCGCAGAACAGAAAAAAAAAGGATAAAATTTTTGCTTCTCTTTTTTTTATAAAGTTACGTCAGGACGTAACAGTATTGAGGTTTTTGTTAAACGGGTTACAGGGCTAGTAAGTTCATCAATGCTTACTGAAGAATTGTTAATTACAATATCTTGTTTTCCGTTGGAGTAGGTCTGCGGCATTTTATACAGTCCTTGCGCGACGGTGGAGGGCCATCGATGTAGGTACGCATGCTCGATGTATTGTAGTGTAGATAGCATGGCAGGTACGAGGCTACCTCGCGGTCAGTTTTAAGGTATTCAGGTAGTTTTTCCCAGAGTAGTTGAATAGACGAGCCCCAATGTTTGAGCAGTAGATGCTTAGGTATATACTCGAGCTCCTCCGTGGTCAGCAGCCAGGGGTCCTTGTTGCACTCGATTACGAGGATACAGTCCATTTTACTCATTGTGGTTAGCGAGAGAGAGAGAGAGAGAGAGATACGACGATGAGAAGAAGAAACTAGAAAGCCCACTGCTTCTAGGAACAACGTATAATCTCAATGTTTCGGAAACGAAGAAAATAAGCGTCGGGCTACAGCCGCGATCGAACGGCGAAATCGTCCCCGTGGTTAAGCTGCAGAACAATAGTTCACCAGGAGGGCTCGTGCTTGAATCCACGGCGTGGAGTAAGCTACAGGACAACTTCGAGAGAATCTCCGGTTATTTTAACAGCTCAAAAAATTACGGCTGGAAGTGGGACCCGATGAAACAGAGTCCTCTGAATATTGAGAATCTGGAGATTTTCTTTACGACTTCGTTTGGGTCAAAGACTATAGTATTCGACCGACAGCAGCCCGAGGAGATCGAAGAAATTAGTCTATGCCCCGACGAGGAATCGCAGCTTGAACTACCAGCGAAGAAGAAGAAGCGCAACTATTCACCGGCTGTTGTTATGCAGAAAGTATCGTTCGAGGGATTATGCAACGTTACAGTATGCGTCGAGGAACGATTCAGACGTCTTCAACGATTCGTTCAAAATGTCAAGACGTGCGTTGATATTCTCTGCGAAGAAATAATTCTTCACATCCCGACCGATGATTCTGCCGAAGATGTGAACGAACACCGTGTTAAAGAACTCTTAACAATGAACTCAGAGGCTCTTCATTCTGCTGTACGTAGACGAGTGGATCCCTCATTCTACGATCATTTATTCGACGTTGTTTTCGTAGAGCTGAAAGTATTCTGCATTCCGTTTATAACGAACGAAGTACAAAAGATTCACACTGTAAACAAAAATGCACGCCGTGCAGCGGTATAAGTCCTAATGTAAAAAAAAAATGGAGTTTTTATAATAAAAATGTAAAAAAACATAATCATCTGTGTTACACCCGTTCACTTTCCTTCACTCATAGGCTAATAGGCGCATGCGATCCAAAAAAGCTGAATAGCGCATGTGCCACCGCGGATTTACAAGCTCGTCGAGAAGCGCGCTCGTTAATAAGCTTATGAGCGGCCGAGCGTGCGCCTGTATAAGCTGAACTTCGCGCGCGCGCACACGTCGAATAAGCTAGTGACGACGTGCGGGTCCGCCGCCGCCGCCGCCGCCGCCCGCCCGAGGGGATTAGCTGATTTTTGCTGTAGATTATCGCGGTTATTTTTTCTTCAATTATAATGGACGTTAGATGGAAACATCCGTGGACATCGCTCATATGTGGGCCCACAGGGTGCGGGAAAACAGTCTTTGTGCGTAAATTTCTCAAATATTTAAATTCCATGAGTAACGTTGTGTTTGATAGAATAATATTTTATTATGGGGATTCGTTGGATCCTGAGACTCGAGCGCTGCATATAAATGCTATATCGTCGTCATCGTCGTCGTCGTCGTCGTCGTCGTCGTCCGATAAACAACACACGGGTAAAATCCCGAAAATCGAATTCAACGAGGGATTACCACAAGCGGATGACTATTCACACGATAATAATTTGAAAAAACTCATCATCGTTGACGATTTAATGCGTGAATCGTCAAACAACACAATCGTGGACTTGTTTACAAAAGGCAGTCATCATAAAAATATAAGTGTAATATTCATTACCCAGAATATCTTTCATCAGGGACACGGTCAGAGAGATATTTCCTTAAACGCCAACTATATTGTGACTTTTAAAAATCCACGCGACAGAGCGCAAATTCGACATCTCGCACGCCAGGTTTATCCGGAAAATCCTCGATTATTGACCGAGGCGTACTTTGACGCAACATCTCAACCACACGGCTACCTTCTGTTAGATTTAAAACAGCCGACACCCGACAATTGCCGATGTCGCACGACAATATTTCCCGACGACAAACGCATGCAGGTGTACGTTCCGAAAAATTCTCGTCAACATATTTAGACGTTGCGCACACTGAATTACTCACCAGTCGAATGCACATTGTGTTCGCAGTGAGAACCCTCCCTCCACAATGACGGTGAAATTAGTGAAAAAACGAACGGCGGCCGCACGAAAAAATCACCGTTTGACAAACGTAGTATCGCGCTGCTCAACGCGCTCTATCATTCGAATAACGAGCAGCGAAAAGCCTTACTACGCGCGGCTGATAAACCACTCGTTAAGTGTATCTGCGAGTGCGTTGTAAATACTTTGCACGGCAGCGTCTGTTTGAGCAACGGCACGAAGAATCGTTTGAAAAAATATAAAAATGTACTTCGGCAAATTGCCGCGTCCTGCGTGAAGAAATAGAACTGCTGTGCTAGCAAGCGCAGTGGTACGCGCGGTAAACAGCGAGGATTCAACTGGAAGGTGAAAAAACGTTTGATAATGCAGAGAGGGGGTGGAGTGTTTTTACCGCTTTTATTAGCGCCCATTATCAGCACTCTCGTTAGTAGTTTGTTTGGCGGCAAAGGAGAAGGAAGCACCTGATCGAGCATGGAGCACGCAAAGAAAATGGTTTTAGTGCCGATCAGCGACGGCGATTACGACGGTAATATTGACGCACGAGAACCCATGACCGGTGGCGGCAGTAGTGCTGATGCTGGGAATATCGACAGTCTACTTGCTAAGCAGAAAACCGTGCAGACACCGGGCGACACACAGTCGCGACTTGACGCTGAACTTTACAAGATTTTAAAGTCCAAAAAATACGGCGAAGATGACGCCGCCAAATGGAAGGAATACATGCAAGTATTACAGCGCTTCTTATATCTCAACGCCTCGAGAAACGAGATATCAGCGCCGCCGCTGTCTCCGTCAGCAACATCATCATCAGGACCACCACCACCACCACCACCACCAGCATCATCATCTTCCGCAGCGACAGCGACGGCTGAACCAACGGCGGAAAATCAAACTAAATTATATGACGAAATAATTAACAGCGTTCCTCAGACTTATAGACGCAAGGCTAAATCTCTCTTGAACTATATACGTGACACGCATGGTGTGCGGGATACAGTAAAGTGGGATGATAAGGGTCGTGTAACGATAAACGGCCATTTCTTTGCAAACTCGAATATTATTGATCTTGTCAATGATGCCGTGCGTGCGAGAAAAGGCGTTGCACCACGCTCTAGAGCACACTTCATCACGAGTCTTTGAGCCAGCGGTATACCTCGCGAATTCATCGGAAACGATGCGCTGTGGCGCATGGGCCAGGCGCGAGGTGGTGTTAAACGTGCACGACAAGCCACTGGACCGGTTCATATGGAGGTGGATTTACCCGACGACGGTGATGTCTTTGACGACTCGATAATTGCCGAGGATACTACGGAAAATGAATACTACGACGACGACGACGACTCTAATCCGATTGTGAGACGACGCGAGAGACTTTCGAAACGTCGAAAAACTAAAGCCGAACGAGTTGCGTTTGCAAAGTGGATTAGAATTTAAAAGACAAATAACAATTAGTGCTATTGTAATTACCATAATAAGTCTACAACATGTCATTTGAAAAAGTGTATTACGATCCGTCGAACCCCGCTGGTTATTCCGGCGCTCGACGACTAATAAAAGGCAAAAATAAAGCATTCGATGTTTATGATTGGTTGACCCAACAGGACGCCTACACTTTGCACAAACCCGTGCGGCGCCTCTTTCCTCGGCTCTACTACGACGTTGCCAATATCGACGATGTTTGGGAGGCTGACCTAGTGGACCTACGTTCATTGAGAAGTTACAACGACAATGTGGCCTACCTGCTGATGGTCATTGACGTTCTCAGCAAGTACGCGTGGGTCGAGCCGCTGCAGGACAAAGCCGTGCACAAAGTCACGCTGGGCTTTAAACGGATTTTCGAACGAAGTGGCAGCCCGTATACCTGCAGACCGATCGGGGCAAAGAATTCCTCGGCAATGAACTTCAAAATTTCCTCAAAGATCGGGATATTCGCTTTCGTGTAGCGAGCAACCCCGATATAAAGGCCTCAATTGTCGAGCGCTTGAATCGTACCATTAAAGAACGCATGTGGCGCTACTTTACACACAAAAATTCCCATCGTTACATTGACGTGTTGGACAAATTTGTCGATGCCTACAATCATGCCACACATTCGACAATTAAAATGCAACCTGCTGCTGTTACGCTGCACAATGCCGATATAGCAGCGCGTAATATGACGAGTGCGGCGGAGAAACGACGCGGGAGAAGGCGTTTCTCGGCGTATAAATACAAACCCGGAGATTATGTTCGAATTAGTAGAACGAAAGGCACCTTCGAGAAGGGTTATGAGAAAAATTGGAGCGAAGAAATTTTTCGCGTGAAAAAAGCTATAGAGCGTCAAGGCCTCTATGTATATGTACTGTGCGACCTCGAAGACGAGGCTATCGAAGGATTTTTTTATCCCGAAGAATTGACACGTGTATACGATAATCGTATGAAGAAGGATCAGGAATTTAAAATTGATCAAGTTTTACAAACAAAAGGGCGCGGCGCTAATAAACAAATACTCGTGAGCTGGGTTGGTTATCCGGCTAAATTCAACTCGTGGATACCGGCGGGCAACGCGCGCCACATTGCGTGAAACATGCACGACGAAGACAGTTTTTTTATCGTGCTGCCGAGCAGGAGCAGCATGAAATATTTTCCGGAAAATACGACAGCACGTTTCACCACCCAACTACAGCGCGAAATAAACCTGAAAGGACAATGGGTCGTGGGATTAACGGAAATTCATGTACCCTGCACGATGACCCACCTGCAGGAATCCGAGACGGAAATCGAGTGGACTCCTTGCGGTACTACAAGTTCCGTCGTGCGTAAAATATCACATGGTATATACACAAGTCACGAGCAGATTGTCAATAATATAAATCAGCTAGAAGGATTGAAGGAGGCGGGCATACAAATCACCAACGCCAGCAATGCAAACGGCTATGTGGCAATTGATGCAATACCAAGAGACAAATGCTCGAGCAGAGAAACACCGAAAAATGTATTGCGCGTGAGTCGTAAAGTGAAGAATATACTTGGCTTTGAAAGACGTCTATTACCGAAACCCGACTGGGTCAGCTCTCAGGGTACTTATCTACGCTTCACCCGAGGAGAGCAGAGACGCGCCGACGTACCTGCCAGTTTAACTCGGGTTCTACCCAGTCAACTCTTCGTTTACACCGATATCTGTGAACCCCACACCGTCGGCGACACGCAAACCACTCTGCTCCGAATAGTTTGTTTGAATACTACGAAATACGTGTACGGCACTTCGCAAGTAGCATATTTTTCTCCACCAAATTACTTGCGATTGATAAATAATTGTTTCCGCTCTATAGAGATAGATATAAGAGATCAACTGGGCGAACGGATACCATTCGAGTATGGGACGTTGACTCTGACGCTTCACTTTAAAAGAGTTTGATTTTTATAGCGCGCATGTGAGAGAGAGAGAAAGCAATGTAACAAACAATGACTAGTGTGAACGACAGCGAGTTTAAACACACTGACATTGAATCGTACGATTATGATACTAGACCAGACTCCGCGAAATATTACATGGTGAAGTATAGCGAGTACGTTGAAAAACGTGGCCATCGAGTTGAGAGAAAAATTATTGTCCCTGAAAAATTTATCTATATCGTCCGTAGAATAGAAAGCCTGGTTACAAACTGCAGTGAAGGACGCTATAGAATTACGGGCTTTATACCGATAATACTATTGGCCAAAAGTAAGCGCGATTTTGTGTTTTGCAAAGAAGGTAATTATACCAAAATCAAACACGAGACGGATATTCCATATAACACGCTCATCGCGAAATGCCTTGTTAATACTCTGCGAAGTTCATCGAATGAAAATTATAAAGAAATAAAGGAGCGTGAAAGCAATATTACACCGTTGAGTCTCTCATTTTTTGCACCCGACGAATTTTACACGATCAGGGATACGGAAAAGCGGCGTTTAACAGACGACGTTGCATGCAGTATCTTCAGAAGACTGGAAGATTATAAAAGAATAAGAAAATTGCCGTTTGTTTAAATATATAAATATATAAACACCACTCTGAGACAGAAGTAACGCATTCGAGAATGGTACGTTAGACCAAACACTTCGCGTTAAGAGGGAGCGAAAACGCTTCGTAACAAGCAGTTATGGTTGCTCATTATACGGCGTACTACGAGAATCAAATCGGCGGCGGACGTATACATAACGTTTTTGTTGGATCACCGACGCAGCGAGGGCACGGAATCGGCAGCTTTCTCGGGGGCCTGTGGAGGAGCGTGTTACCACTGCTGAAAAAAGGTGCTAAAGCCATCGGGAAAGAGGCTGTACGCACAGGGCTCCACGTGATCGAAGACGTTAGTGGCTACCAGCAACCGTTTAAAGAGTCATTGCGCCGACGCGTGGCTGAATCGGGCGACAATTTACATCGGAAAGCCAATGAAAAAATTTCTCTTCTCATGAACGGCTCAGGATATAATGCGGTGAACACCGCGAGAACGTTGCAGTCGTTAACCGGACGCACACGCGCACGTACAACGAAAAGGAAGAGGCGCGGGGGTGTTTCGAAAAAATCTCACGCTGTAACGAAGAGACGCCGGAGGAAAACCACCGTGAAGATAAGCAAGAAGCGAGGAAAGGGCGGTAAAAGGGCTGCAGGTAGCAGGCGTACTAGGAAACGTAAGGCAAGCGACATTTTTGGAAACCACTAAAAATGTCATTCTTACACACACATTCTTGTGAATGTATGAAGTCGGAGCTTGACTTGTTCACGATCCCACCAACACAAACGGCAATAGAAAACTCGCAATGGGTTCACTACAAGCCCGTCTCGTCCCTCACGGACGACGGACCCCTGGAATTTGTCATACCTGGCCACGGCGAGGAATATCTAGATCTTGCCCACACAATGATAGCCATTAAAGCTAAAGTCAGAGCCAGCGGGGATTCGCCCTACCAAGTGGCACCTGTTAACAACTTTTTGCACAGTATGTTCAATCAGGTTGACGTGTATTTTAACCAGAAACTCGTGGCGCCTCCAAACAATGCATACCCCTACAGAGCGTACATTGAAACTCTACTCAATTACGGACCTGCAGCGAAAGACTCGCATCTAACGACCGCTTTATGGTACAACGACGAACCTGGTGCGTTCGATTCTCTACCCGACGGCAAAGGCCGAGCTAATACCAGACAAGCGTGGCGTGAAAAATTTATAAGGAATGGAAAATCTGTGGATATGATCGGACATCTCCATTGTGATGTTTTCAATCAAGACAAATTTCTCATAAACGGCGTAGAAGTGCGTCTACGTATGGTGCGATCAAAAGATGAATTTTGCCTCATGGAAGTGCCTACAGCCGGACTCACGCACAAAATTGAAATCACCGAGGCTACACTACTTGTGCGAAGGGCTAAAATCGCTCCGGGCGTCTTGATTGCTCATGCAAAAATGCTCGCCAAAACGACGGCAAAGTATCCGATATCACGCGTGGAAGTTAAAGCTTTTACGATGCACAGCGGCATTACAGGCGACACTCTTGACAACGTTATCCTCGGACAATTACCGAAACGAATAATTCTCGGTTTTGTGAATAATCGAGCATTCAACGGAAGTAAAACACTAAATCCGTTCAACTTCCATCATCATTCGGTAAATTTTCTTTCTCTGTACGTGGACGGTCAGCAGGTACCCAGCAAACCCCTACAGCCACAGTTTTCAGGCGACGACGCATGGGTCGAGAGCTACCAGACCCTGTTTAACGGCACAGGTATACCAAAACGCCGGCATAGATATTAGCAGGTCGGATTTCCCTAAAGGCTACTGTCTATATGCCTTTGATTTAACGCCCGATTTATCGGCCGGTTGCTTCAGCCACTGGAATCTCGTGAGACACGGCAGTGTAAGGATCGAAGTACGATTCGAACAATCATTGACGTCTACATTGAATTGTATTGTCTATGTAGAGTATGATAACGTTATAGAGATAGATTCCGCGCGGCAAGTTATTACGGATTTTAGTGCGTAAGCTGGACCGCTGCATCCGCCTGAGCGCCAGCGGCGCTATCGCTGGTGATGGTGGTTGTGGTGGTGGTGGTGGAACCGGTATTTAAATCGCTCGTCTAGGCGCATCTAGCATCAGTCTAGAAGAAACTCTCACTATGGCCGTTATAGTAGACATTCAAGCGCTCTATGGTTCAGCAGGAGAATTTCTACCAAAAGAAATAGCTGTAACGTCAACTCACGAAGAGCATTATGGACACTGGCTTGTGGAACCGCCATACGACTTTGGCGAACTGCCGAAACATGTGCGCACAAGCAACAATAATCTCACGTGTTATCATCACGGCTTGGAGTGGGTCGACGGTGATACTCCACTGAGAAAAGTCTACGCTAACCTGAGGGCAATGTGTAGAAATACTTTACGCATTTACACGAGAGGTGTACAGAAAGCCGAGCTTTTACGCGATGTACTTGGGCGCGAAATTATTAATCTCGAGGAGTTTGAGGGCCCATCGTTCAAAAATATGCCCATCAATAAAACCTTCTGTATTTATCACGGAATGTTGAAAGAAGATCGGGCTGCCTGCGCCTTAAACAACGTGGCCAGAATACGCTCGTGGATTAACTTTCGTGAACTCAACAGCGTTAGCCCTATTTATTCTCAACCGCTCGCCACGTCGACGCCTAAAAAAAATAAACAATTGACTCCGTCAACGACGACGACGACGACGACCAACAGTGAAGCATCGAATAAAAAAAATCAAACGATAAGAAATTCTTGTGCTATAGAAGCGAGCAAAGAGTATATATTTCACGACGACACACCAGCGTACATCAGTCCTGATGTAAGCCTTAACGTGGGAACTGAGCCTGCTAACGACGAAATTGTGGCGCTTTTCCGAGCTAAAGATCCGGCGCCACCGCGCCCAGAGAAACATCAGGTGCCACGTAAGCCTACACCCCCACCACGCCGCAATAATAAACTACAGAGACGACGCCAATCATTGGTCAGGCCACAACATCTACTACAGCAGAGCCATGAACAGTCTTCAGCTGCTGGAGGCGCTGCAACAAATACCGGCTCAGACCAAAGGTGTCTTCCCAGCCGACCGCATACCGAGTCGATGGTCTAGACCCGCGGCCGTCGTGCTAAACACCGATGAACACAATCAACCAGGCAGACATTGGGTTGCCACGTACGTCGACGAAAATGGACACGGCATCTTTTTCGATAGTTATGGATTGCCCCCTCTCGTCAGTCAACACCATAACCGTCTACGCCGAAACTCTCGAACCTATGAGTGGAATACGACCCCGCTACAGTCTATCAAATCTAAAGTGTGCGGTGAATACTGTCTTATGTTCCTTGTTTATATGTCTCGGGGTTGCACTTTGGCTGATTTTTGTAAAAATTTTTCGTCAAACCGGATGAAAAACGATCGTATTGTAGCGCGATACTACAAACGAATAAAACATGTAAACCGAAAAAAGAAATCTGTAAGAAAAAGCAAGAGCCGTAATATTAAGGGCGGCGGCGGCGGCTGCTATAGAAATAAGAAACAATGTATACAAACTTGCACCGCTCGATTTGGATGTTACTTGTGAATTTAAATGAATAAATTGTAATTTCATGTATTTTCTCAGTGTATTTACTCGTTTCCCCTTTCCTCATGCGGCTCAACATCGCCCCCTCCACTCTCTTAATAGACCTGACCTACGGTATATAATCCAATGCATGGGCGAGATAGGTCAGTAGTAAAAAAACCTCGCTGACGAAATCATCGTCGTATCTCTCTCTCTCTCTCTCTCTCTCTCTCTCTCTCTCTCTCTCTCTCTCTCTCTCTCTCTCGCGCTAACCACAATGAGTAAAATGGACTGTATCCTCGTAATCGAGTGCAACAAGGACCCCTGGCTGCTGACCACGGAGGAGCTCGAGTATATACCTAAGCCTCCACTGCTCAAACATTGGGGCTCGTCTATTCAACTACTCTGGGAAAAACTACCTGAATACCTTAAAACTGACCGCGAGGTAGCCTCGTACCTGCCATGCTATCTACACTACAATACATCGAGCATGCGTACCCACATCGATGGCCCTCCACCGTCGCGCAAGGACTGTATAAAATGCCGCAGACCTACTCCAACGGAAAACACGATATTGTAATTAACAATTCTTCAGTAAGCATTGATGAACTTACTAGCCCTGTAACCCGTTTAACAAAAACCTCAATACCATATTGTCTTTAAAGGTCCATCACACAATTGAGTGAACAAGAGCTCAAGATGGTTTCCAAGAAAATTCTGCTGAAATACTGGGGAAACTATGTACATCTTATATGGAATAAACTACCCAAACATCTCAGAGAGGACAGCGAAGTCTCAACGTACCTGCCATGCTATACACACCACCGTGAACCACACGTAAAACCGGTTCTTCCAGAAATAGATATTCCACTATGTAAAGACTGCAAGCAATGTAAAACCGCAGCAGCAAAATCTTTGGATATGGATGTATTGAAATTGAATGTTAATTAAATAAACAAAAATATTTACAAAACAAATTTAAAACCATTTGCGTTGGTCAGAGTGGAGGGGGTCTTAGCGATCTTTATCCCCCGCTGAAGATTTGAAAAATCTCCGCCAGGCGTCGCGTCAGGCGTGCGCGAGTGGGAGGCTGCGAGGTGGGAGTCTTGAGAGCGGCGGGTAGAGGGGGTAGACGGGTTTCGCGATCTTGGTCATTCGACCGGTGTTTCGGAAAAGCGCCGGGTGGCGTCGCGTCGGTCGTGTGTGTGAGTGGGAGGCGGGTAGGAGGTGGGGGGTCTTGGCGCCAAGACAGACGCGTCAAAGTCCCCTGGAGTGGAGGGGGTAGGCGCCAGCTGCGGCGGCACGGCCTTCGCGATCTTGGTCCATCGCTAGGCATTTGAGGAAAACCACTGCTGGCGGCGGGTCGAGCGCGCGCCCGAGGTGGGGGGATGCTGGGCCTTAGTGGGAGCGAGAGAGAGGCGACTCGCGGCGCCAAGCCACGGGCCCCGCGCAGGGGGGGAAAACCGCGCGGCGCGGCGCGCCACGTCACGGGTAGAGGGGGAAAGGCCGCGAGACGTGGCGCCAGGCCTCGGGGCCCCCGCCAGCAGGTGGAGGGGGGTGAACCGCGGGAGAGGGGGAAGTTCGCGCATCTCGCGCATCGGTCCAGGTGGGGGTTGGGGGAGGGGTGGGGGTAAGGGACCCATAGTGGGGGTGGGTGGTAGCGGGTGGGGGGATGCGTGGGAGGGGGTAGGACAAATCAGGGTCCCCCACAGGGTGGGGGGAGGGGGAATGGGGGTAGTAGCCACGACCCCTGGGGTGGGGGAAGGGAGAGGAGTGGGAGAACATAGGCCACGCCCTGTCTCGCGATCTTTGACACATTCTACTAATATTTTTGTAATTTTTTTTTGCAGCCGGGATTTTTTAAAGAAATTTTAATTTTTTTTTATTTCACTCAATTTAGGTTAAGGGTATTAACTTGAACTATGCCAACTCGAGATTAATAAACTTTGAATCTATTAAGGAACTAATTTTAAGCGATTTGCCGTGCGACAATATCGAATCTGTATTTCTACATTTACCCTCAAATCAGCGAACACCGCATTACAATGTAATAACCCGTAGAATGTACAAGACATGCCGTGTGGTGTGTCGCACGCAAACCATATATTGTCGTTATCGTTCGAGTACAAAAACTAATTTTAAGTATAGGTTAAGCTAGTTTAATTTGTAAATTAACATTTTTTATTTAAATACCCACGCAGAAAACAACTATCTCGGAAAGAGTCTGTTGAATCTCGGAAAGAGTCTTTGATATCTTGGAACGAGTCTCAGAAAAAGTAACGGATACGATTCGGAGCAGTACTTTTTCTCAGACTATGACCAAAACTCTTAAGCCTTAGTGATAGTCTGAAAAAAATTACTGCTCCGGATCATATCTGTTACTCTTTCTGAGACTCTTTCCTCGATATAAAAGAATCTTTCTGAGATTCGGCAGACTCTTTCCAAGACTTGAGCGACATTTTCCACGACCCTTATGAAGACTTCTTCCAAGACTATCCTTTTCAAACATAACAAACGTATATATTTTACTTGTAAAATATTTTGATACTGTTTTGTTTTTATTTATACGTATTCGTATGTTTTAGTAAAAAATATTTGCCATGCAAAAATGAATTGAACATTTTTTCGTGAAAAAAATATTAAAGCAATGTTATTTTTGGGGAGATTACGATATCTTTGGCCCCTCAAGTTGACCGCGGTTTATTGACTATCAGACACAAAAAAAGACTTTTTCAAGAAAATCTTTTTATCGATTTCGGCGAAATGTAGAAGATGCAGGCCCTTCTTTGGATGGATTTCTGAAACGCCCCATACATTCGATTTTTCGTGGTTTCACGGGTATATTTTTGTTTTTAACGTTTGAGGTCGCTTTTTGGGAGTCTATTTTTGGTTTTCCAAGTTTGTGGCGTCTATTTTTCGTTTTCAACGTTTTAGGTCAATTTTTGGGGGGTCGCTTTTTGGTTTTTCATGTTTCTGGGGTAGATTTTCGGCTTTTAACATTTGAAGTGGCTTTTTGTGGGTCTATTTCTGGTTTTTTAAATTTGTGGGGTCTACTTTTGTTTTCAACGTGTTAGGTCTACTTTTGAGGATCGATTTCGGTTTTTCATGTTTCTGGGGTAGATTTTCGGCTTTTCACATTTGAGGTGGCTTTTTGGGGGTCTATTTTTGGTTTTTCAAGTTTGTGGGGTCTATTTTTGTTTTCAACGTCTTAGGTCAACTTTTGGGTGTCGATCATGGTTTTTCATGTTTCTGTTGTAGATTTTTGGTTTTCAATGTTTGAGTTCGTTTATTGGGGCTCGATTTTCGGTTTTTTTTTTTTAATTTTGGGGTAGATTTTTCGCTTTTAACGTTTAAGATCGCTTTTTGGGGGTCGATTTTTTATTCCCCAAGTTTGTGGGGTCTATTTTTTACTTTCAGTGTTTTAGGTCAATTTGAGGTGGCCGATTTTTGTTTTTTTCATGTTTCATCACCATCTGAGGTATATGCTTCATCACCAGAATCAGGAGAAACAGCACGTCTCGGTCGTTTTTGTGATATTGCGTATGTAAATATAACAAAAAGTCGGGATTTTATATAACTTAGTTGATTTATATGATTCAAAGAAATTCGCGTCAAGATTGATCTGATACAGAAGATCTGCGTAATACCGCCCCAACAAAGTATAAATAACATATGATGTTGACAGGGCTTTGGTCGAAAATTAATAAGTATATTGGGATGCTGCGTCTTCAATCGACCTTATGGAGTGTGTGTGACACTTTCGTTTTACGTTTCGACTCCGATCGGAGTCATCCTCAGAAATCTTTATTACTTATTGTTTACACTGTAGATTTAAAAATATATATATATATAAATAATTAGAAGTAAATATTAAAAATTAAAAATAATATAATATAACTAAAGAGCATACACTCACCAAATCCAAAATAAAACATTATCCATTTTGGATGTACTCCGGCAAAATCTTTTGTATGAGATATTGGTACGGTGACTGTTTATTTTGTTTTGTGCTGTTGTTGTAAATATAATACCCATATGGGGGATGTGTTTTGAGACCGGGTTCTCCGACTAAAATGTGTGTCAATTCTCTGTATGTATGAATGAAGAATGGGTTTAGGTTATGATTATATAGTGTCTGTTGAATTTTATATAAGTGTGTTATGTGATTAGTGTTATGTTGACAGATTTTAATAGTGTTATGTTACCTGATATGTTGGTGGTTTTTTGATGTGACGTCATTGTCCACAAACATTCCATTAGAACTAGTATTAAACAGCCTTGAAAAAAGAAAACATTTATTCAATAACGATACACTATTACAAGAAATCAAAAAGGCAATAGATATTATAATGAATTCCACTTACTTCACATTTAAAAATAACATTTACCAACAAATATCAGGTTTACCAATGGGATCCCCACTAGCACCTATCCTATCCAACATTGTAATGATAGATTTAGAAGAATACTGTATATCTAAACTAGACTATACACCTCCTATTTACAAGAGATACGTAGACGACATAATCATTGCGATGCCACAAAACAGGATTGACGAAACACTCGATACATTCAACTCATACCACGCAAAATTACAATTCACAATAGAAAAAGAAATCAACAACACTATCCCTTTTCTAGATATATCACTCATAAGAGAAAATAACAAAATAATCACGAACTGGTACAGGAAGAAGACATGGTCGGGTAGATTCATGAACTTCTTCTCACACCATCCAAAACAACAAAAAATAGGTATAATATACGTGCTTGTGGATAGAGGAATCAAATTGTCACACAAGAAATTTTGGACGGAGAACCTGAAACTCATTGAAAACACACTCACAATAAACTGCTATCCCACACAACTCATACAAAAACACATCCAAAAACGACTACAACTCATCACAAATAAAAACCAAACGTCACAAGCAGCAGAATTCGACACCACAAGACTAATGAATTTTCCATACTCCGAACAAATTTACTACCCACTAAAAAGACTTCTTAAAAAATACGACATAAACATGGTAAACAACAACAAACACAACATTCACACTATCACAGGTTCAACCAAAGACAAAATCCCATTACTACAAAAATCAAAACTAGTTTACAAAATCCCATGCAAAGATTGCAACGCAACTTACATAGGACAAACCAAAAGGTACCTCAAAACAAGAATTCAAGAACACAAAAACAGCTTAAATCACACTGATTCCAATCACACAGCTTTAGTACAACACTTCCAAAACACACATCATTCTTTTAACTTTGACAACACAAAAATACTAACACAAGAATCAAATTTACAGAAAAGACTATTAGCAGAAATGATCCAAATAAAAAAAGACAAAAATGCAATTAACTTCCGATCAGATATCATGAATTTAAGTTTAATTTACAATCCAATTTTGTAAACTGATATAAATTCAAGATAACATAAACATACACAATTCAAACTAAAACGACTTCTGATAAAAGATTACGATCATTTTAACAATTGACGAAAAGAAATACAAGAGTTGTTAACACACTGACTATGCAATCTTGAATTTATATACAGTAAATATAATAAATAAATACACACACATAACTTTAACATATTCAATAGATTAATACATAATAAGGAACTTATTTATAACACCAACCTAAATCATAATCACATTTAAAATTTACATCATAAGAATTTTCGAGAACATAACCGTCACTTTACCAACAGTCATAATAATGAGAATCACTGCTCAGAATGAGCACCATCGCACCCACTGAGATAGTGCCATGAGGTAGCATATTTTTATTATGATCCGGCTTCTCCGGCTAAAATAGACAAACAATGACACCTCTAAAGACCTATATTTATTTATTTAAAAAAAATATTTAAAAAAAAAACCACCAACATATCAGGTAACATAACACTATTAAAATCTGTCAACATAACACTAATCACATAACACACTTATATAAAATTCAACAGACACTATATAATCATAACCTAAAACCATTCTTCATTCATACATACAGAGAATTGACACACATTTTAGTCGGAGAACCCGGTCTCAAAACACATCCCCCATATGGGTATTATATTTACAACAACAGCACAAAACAAAATAAACAGTCACCGTACCAATATCTCATACAAAAGATTTTGCCGGAGTACATCCAAAATGGATAATGTTTTATTTTGGATTTGGTGAGTGTATGCTCTTTAGTTATATTATATTATTTTTAATTTTTAATATTTACTTCTAATTATTTATATATATATATTTTTAAATCTACAGTGTAAACAATAAGTAATAAAGATTTCTGAGGATGACTGCGATCGGAGTCGAAACGTAAAACGAAAGTGTCACACACACTCCATAAGGTCGATTGAAGCCGCAGCATCCCAATATACTTATAAATAACATATATTACAAATGTACAAAGAGCCTAAAAGTGTTTGAACAATATATTCCTAAGAATATTTCATGGAAGAAACTCTTCAAAGTGTGAACCGATTTTCGCACATAATATGCCCCGATCTCATTTCGCTGATGTGATCAAGTTTTAGTTCCGTAGTTCAAAAAGTAATATTTTATTGATGATTCATTCAATATCCAAAAATTTTAGAAAAGTTTGGAGGGAATATTCATTTTGACTCTAACGCTATTATATTGAATTCGCTAACAAAAGTTTAATAAATTCGGCAAGAAATCACTACAGAATAAAAATATCATACGTTATAAATTCTCAACTCGTCCATAAAAATCCAAAAATCGATAAACCGTTGAGAAAAAGTGCATATTTCTGCTGCTTCAAACTTGTTTTTTCTCATGGAAAACTGATCGGAATAAAACCTTATTTCTTCATATTTTGTAAAAAAAAAATGAATTCTAAGCGCAGAATTGTGATCAGCGACCTCGGAAACTCCGGGACACCAATTTTCGTGAAGGTCCGATTTTTCTTTCTTTTTTACGCGAAGCGTGAAATTTTTCTCGCCGCTCAAGGGGTGAAAAACGTCATCTTGCGGGTGAAAATGTTGATTACGACAAATTTTTAAAATACGTCCTTTAACTACAACCATTTTATGCGCTCATGGTTGAAAAAAGGGGTGGTCTTCGAGCGTCCTCTATAAAAAAAATATATTGAAAAAAAATGTCCTCGAATTTTTTTTTTTTTTTTTTAAAGCGGCCATAATTTTTTTTCTAGTCGACAAAACTCAATTTTAACCCCGGATTCTGAAATAGCACACTCGACAGTACTAGGGACTATATTTATTTATTTGAAAATTCTGATAGTTTAATGATGAGAATTTGACTTGATAATGATAGAAAAAATTATCATTCTTGGTCGTTAACGGGTTAACTCCAGAAGGAGCATTGACGTCCATGTGCTGGACTCACTTCTCGCTTCGTTGCACCGAGCGAGGGGTGATGACCCCCTCTCGGCCGCGGCTTCCACGAGATGCATACCAGCTAAACCCCTCCCCAACCACCCCTAGTATAAAAACAAGGGAATCTTTGGCTAGGTGAGAGAAAACCACTTCTGTCCGCGTCATCCGCCGCATCTCCGCCAAACCAGGAACTACGTACTTCTAGCTGGGGGAGCCTGTCCGTGTGTCTTTCTGTAAGTCCATTGTACGTCTTGTGATTTGTATGTTATGTCAGGTCCGTCACGCCAGGCAACCGTCCGTGTTCTTCCGTCTCTGTATCGTTTCTATGTATGTGGCAACTTGTTGCCACCAGTCTGTTCCGTGAAGCATTCGCCTCCTCGATGCTATCGGGAGTGATGCCTCCGACGATCGTCGTTAATCTTTGTCTGAGGTCTGTCCATCGAACACGTGCGAAGAACGTATGTTCTACGTCGTTCTGTTCGTGTCCGCAGTATGTACAGTCTGGTGTCCGTACTCTGTCCATTCTGTGAAAGTACTACCCGAAGTAACCGTGTTCGGTCAGGAATTGGGTGATGTAAAAGTTTACATCTCGAAAATCCCGACTCGTCCACGGTCTCAAGTCCATAATGAGTCGTCTTGTCCAGTTGCTTGTTGTGTCTTCCGTCCAGGGTTTGTGTCCGTGCTCTTTCCATACATCCTCTTGCGTTTGAACGCCAGAAGGTCTATGGGAATCACACCTGCTACCACCAGAACGGCCTGCGCAGAGACCGCCTGGTAAAAGTAAGCGATCCTCAGCGCGCTCTGTCTCTGTACCGTCTTCATCACATGGCAGTATTTTTTCATCTTTAGGGCGTCCGCCCAGATGGCCGCGGCGTAGAGGAGGATCGAGGAGGGCCGACCCTTCCTGAAGCCATACTGCTGATCTGAAAGGTCTCCCCCGGTCTGTATCGCGTCTGTCAGTCTTGGTTTCAATAAATGTTCATACAATTTTCCGGTCGTGTCCAGTAGGCTCAACGGCCGGTAGGCCGACGGCGTGCTGGAGTCACCCTTATATGGTCCCGAAGAACCCATCGGTCGCTGAAGATCCCTGTCACGAGGCACGCGTTGTACACGTCGAGGAATATCCGCGGCCTCGGGCCATCAGCCGAATAACCTCTCCCGGTATACCGTCAGGTCCTGGCGCTTTCCCAGGCTTCACGGCGATGACTGCTCTACTGAGCTCCTCCGCCGTGAACGCGGGAGTCACCCCTGTTTCGTTCTCGTCTGTTGTGTCCGTTCGTATCGGGTGTGTCAGGAAAAGTCCGTCCACTATGCGTCGTGTGATTTCCGCGTCCTTGAGTTCCGGTGGAACTCGGGCCTCTAGTTTACCGGTCGCGATCTTGTAACCGCCCCACGGGTCCTGGTCCAACTTCTCGCAGAGCTTCTTCCAGCACGTCACCTTGCTGTCGCGTATTACGTCCGTTAGTTTTTTCCGTTCTGTATTGTATTTGGCCTGTAGGGCTTCTCCTTCGGGTCTACCCTTGGCCCTCGCCACTTCTCTTCGTCTTGCAAGGTGAGTGTTTGTCTCGTCTGTAATGTCTTTTTGGCATTGTGCTGATGCACAGTCGCTCCGTCAGTTTAGCCGTCTCTTCTGCGAGTCTTTCCGCCCTCAACCGGCCAGTCAGTTCCGGAGGATCGTTACTAACCGGAGCTGACGGTGCCCCCAGTTCCTTCGAAAACTATTGTACTTTCAGTTTGTTCGTGTTCCACCGCGGGGGGTGTCCAGCTCGTTTCTGTGCTATCACTGTCTGTCCTGCCACCTCGAACGTGATGTACTGATGGTTCGCTGGCCGTATAGTCAAGATCGTGTTTGTCGGCTATCTGCGGTAGTAGCAAATCTGCTGTCCTACTCCGGTTCAGGTTTCTGTCCGTCTTCCGGCCTGCCTGCAGTCCTCTAGCGTAGCCGCAAACACCGCGCACCTTCCGGATCCGGCGAGCTGCGCCGCGTCCTTGTGCCTCGCCTCGGCACACAGAGGACAAGCCGGTCTATTCTGGCAATCCATGGTGTAGTGTACCATTTCACCGCATCTCCTGCAGCTTTTTATACGGTCGATTCCTTTACAGTTTGCTTTTGTGTGCTCATAGCCTAAGCATATGTGGCATTTCGTCACCGTCAGTCGTTTTCGGACGCGGCATCGGACCCATCCAATCTCGATTCGCCCTCGACCAAGCACCGCCTCGGCTTCGTGTGATTCGTGTTCGCATATTGCCATGTACAGCTCGGCCCGGTTTGGACCGAAGATGTGGACCCTAAAGTCCGCTTCTCGTTCTGTCGCCTGTCTCAGCACCTGTGGGACGTCGTCTTCCGTCGTGACGCAGTCCAGGGCCATGATCTCCACTTATACCTGGGAGGTCGTGACCTTTACGCTGCCGGCGACGCCGACGGCGTCCTGGAGAACGCGCCGGAATGCGTCTCGTCCGTCTGTATTCGTTTGCATTTTTAAAAGACACAATCCGTCTTTCGTCTTTCTGACCGTGGTCACCCGCACGTTGCTCTTCGACGGGTCCACTGTCGTGCATATCTTCCGTACAATGTCGGAGTAGGTATTGTCTTTCCCAGGCTTTATCAGGACAGCCGACCCCCGGTGTTATGGGGCCGGTCTGTGCCGCCCAGCCTGGGCATTCGCGTTCGTCTCGTTTGTCTCGTTCTTCCGGTCTGTTGCCTTAACCTTTTTTTCTCACCGTTTTCCAGGAGTCGTTCGCCCTCCCCCTTGGAGTTTTATTCCGTAAGGACTCCAGGGTGGTCCCGGTCACCTCCCGTTTCCGTTTCCGTGGCGTTTCCTGTTTTTTCGTCTCTGTTTCTGTTGTTTCGTCGTTCATTGTCCGTCTTCCCGGGGCAGCTACGCCGCCCCGACTCAGTGCGACGTCGGTTGCCTCAAGAATCGTCTTGATTCCGATCTTAACGGTAATGTTCATGTTCTTCTGAATTGCCGCCGCTTCAGCTATTTTCGTGACTGTAGTCTGTATAAACTTCAGTAGCTCCGTCAGGCTTCGTTCGTCGTGTTTCCCCGACGTTGCCTCGCTATCGTTGGCGGAAGTGCAGCTTGTGTTGCTTCCTGCGCTCGACGCGCTAGTGGTTCTGACTGCAAGAATACAAAAGTCAGCCGGGCAGACAAGTCCATGCTGTCGATGTGCCGGAAGAACTCTCCGTGCATGGCCTTGCCGACGTGCCGCTCGAGCAGGGTGTTATGCTCTGCGGCTCTGATGATGTGTTCCTACGACGGGACGGTTCCAGGTCGATGATGGAATTAATCGACCTTCTGCCGCCCCGACCAACATAATATTCCAAGCCGAGGTTTTCTGCTGCCTTCTCTGCCGCCCTGTACAAAAACGCCCTAACCCCTGTCCATTTATGTTCGTGCACGAAGGACAGGAGAGAATTCGCACTTCCGATTACGTCGCAGGCTATACCAAGGACCAAACGGTCATGCAGGCACTCCAATCCAAGTAGGCTCCTTCCACCCATGTGACGTGGAAGGTATATACGGAGCACGGAAGAGCTGGGATGAAGACTCCTATGGATGTTCATCATCTTGCGTATGCTGGTGTCGAGTTCACGCAGCTCATCTCGCCTCCATCTCACTACCTCGAAAGAGTAGAGAAGGACTGGGACGGCAAGCATGTTGATAGCAGCGATCTTGTTCCGCCCAGACAATTCGGAACTCCAAATCTGCCTAAGCCGCTGCCTATACTTGCCGCGAAGAGTCTCCTTGACTGCCGCAGCGTCCTGTAAAGGATTCTGCGACACTCCGATAAGACTCTACGGCGTCAAGGTGTTTAATGACGCTCCCGTCCACGAGCTGCGCATCCTCCGCAAGACGCCCAGATCTTCCACGTACTAAATGGACCACTACGCATTTGTCCAAACCAAAGGCCATGCCAATATCTCGCGAGCAGGTGTTCACTACGGTGAGTGCGAGGTTGAGATCGTTGTGTCGAATGCCTTGCGGTAATCGATCCATGCCATGGACAGGTTGCGTTTGTACTGGAGTCCTGTGTGACGGATCGATCTATCAACTCATTTTCTCTGCAACCTGCCACGCCCCGCTTACAGCCGCTTTGCTCCTAAATCTCCCGCCATTTTGGATCCCCTGTCTCAAGTATTCGTTCATTAGAGATCTTTGTGAATATTTTTTAACATACGTTGAGACAGGTAATCAGCCGATAGTTTTTCGGATCGGACAAATCCCCTTTCTTCAGGATCAGCACAGTGTGCCCCTCCACCAGCTAACTCGGAATAGGCATCACCCCGTCCAAAAACGAGGTGAAAATCCGGGCCAGATATCGATGTGTTGAAGAAAAATTCTTCCACCAAAAGCTGTTAATTCGATCTGGCCCGGGGGCAGAGAAGTTCTTCATGCCCAAGATTACCTTCTTGACTTCTTCCTCGCTGACTGGTGGACACTCTCCTTGTCTTTGTTGAACGCGTTCACATAACGCGGAGAACAGCCCCAGGGCTGGAGTGTCCTGCTTGAACGAGGGTTTCTGTCCATATAACTCCTTCCATTAAGCTTCGACCTCCTGTATCGACTGAACCTTGTCCGGCGGCTGCGTTTTCTGTTGGAATAAGCGTGAGGGAGTGTGGCGAAAAAGGTGGTTGTCTCGCCACCGCCTCAAACGCTTCTCTAGGGACTTTTTAATCTCCACTAGAGCCCGCATCCTGTCAGAGCAATGCTGCTTTATGGTAAGCAGCACCGCCTGATTGAGTGTGTGGTGTTGGCGACGCAAGGTGGTACATATGCGCCGAACCTTCGGCGTGAAAGCTTTGCTGACGCCCAAGGTTTCGCGTTTGGCCCAAAGTTTGTCGTCGTCGTCGTCGTCGTCGTCGTCGTGTTTCTTTTCTTCAGTTATGGTTATTGTTACTTCCAGTATATTGTATTTTCTTTCGCTTTTGTTAACCTATTCAGTGCCAATGTTTAACCGGATATTAGTTTATTTTTATTTTGTATTTCGTTGCTATCTTATAATAATTCCTATTCCTATTAATGCCTGTTTCTGTTATTTTATTCAATCTTCTTATGTTAAACTGGAATGTTTGGGTTGTTTTATTTTATTTTCATTCTACTTTCTTTCTTTTTTTATATCGAGTCACCCCCTTCTCTTAACTTGTACCACCCAAGCTGAAACGATTCACCGTGCGCCTCGCTTGTCAAAATCGAGTGTAACCCGGCAATGTCCTAATAAACAGCCATGATTCCCGAAGATTTGCGATGTTGTTACTCACTCTTTGTTCACCCAGCCCCTCCTTAATCATATCAGCTCGTGGAGTCTGAGCTAGTCGTGTGTCTTAGAGCTTTTCACAATTTTCGAATTTGTTACAAGGAGAGATCGAATAAAGTCGATCCTCTAGATCGGCGGTACTGAGGTACCTGGCGCCCAACCTCTTTTAAGTTACAGATTTGTCTCTACTATATTATTAATATCATTCTTACTTTGATATTTGATATTTGTTATTCGCCCGTGGTATCTTGGCGATCTTCTGTAGAATACTATCTTTAAATGATCGATTACGCTATCTGTAATAATAAGCTTTCAGATAATCCGTTTAAGCTCTCTTTAGGGATCGCTATCTTCTGAAGCAAGCTATCTTGCAGATAATTCGGTTACGCTATCTTTAAGAACCGCTACCTTTTTCAACACGCTCTCTTTCAGATGATTCAATTAAGCTCTCTTTAGGGATACGCTACCTTTAGGGATCGCTATCTTTTGTAGGATGCTGTCTTTCAGATGTTTTGGGTTAAGCTATCTTTAGGATAATATAACTCCTGATCTGATTAATTTATATCCATGTTGTGTATGGTACCTTTGGAAATTAGAATTGTTTGCTGGTTGTCTGCCGAGGGTAAAGAACGAGGGTTGTGAGTTTTTCCGCAAGAAAATTTCCTCACAGTGGATATCAAGGTGTACTCCAGGGTAAAACGCAAAGCCCGCTTATGTTCTCACTCTTCATCAGTGATCTAGAAAGCTATCGCGTCTCACAGGCATCCAGAGATCTATCCATAAATCATCTAACGGAGATTCTATTGCTCGCCTATGCCGACGATATTGTCCTGTTAGCAGATACTCCTTTAGAGTTAATAAATATAATGAAAGCTCTGAATGAATTTTGTAGGGAGAACAGGCTTAAGGTTAACGTTGGCAAAGCAAAAGTAGTGATATTTAAAAAAGAGGCCACAAGAAAACAATGACAAACTTCCCAAGCTTCAAATCTGGCGACAGGTTAGTAGAGTCAATAAATGAATACACATATTTGGGTATACAATTAACAAGCTCTGCCTCATTTAGTCGTCAGCTACAGAGTCACTAAATTCTACCAACTTGGTAGTAGGCGCAACGTTAAATATCCTGAAGGCAACTAAATCCGACTTTTGGGACTCTAAAGTAACGCTGTTTAATAGCCTGGTATCAAGTACCCTTCTATATTGTGGTCACATATGAGCCATCTAATACACGGAACTCTTAGAGTGAATTCAAACAATGCAAATCCTACAACTGCCTTCACATACACCCAACTATGCGATCTGACTGGAATTTGGGAGAGTATGAATAGTCCTAAGCGTGTGGGTTGAACAAATATTAAAAATGAATATGGCAAGATATCCCTACTTGTGCAAAGCTAAAAAATCTATCAAAAGCAAATACATCTAAAGAAGCTAACAACTAGTGCTCAAAAATTAAAGAAATATTCCATGAGTGCGGTTTTAGAACCCTGTGGGATAATATCAGCACACTACAGGAAAATAAGGCGGCAATTCGAATTAAATACCAATCTATCTTAAGACTCCGCAATATGGAAAGCTTAAGATTGGGACATTCACTTTAAATTCAGTTACATTTGACGCTAGTAGTAGGGCCACAACCGTATGTTTCAGATCGGGTCCCAATCCAAATGAGTAGAATAATTGCACAAGTGCGTTAGCTAAACATCTATTCTAGTCGCATTGTAATTTAAGGTATCCAATACGACTTAGATATAAACTCAGCGTGCAAAGTATGCGACCGCCGATATAGTGTTTCGTCCAGACGAACTCACTGTGAGCTCGTACTTTCGGAAACCTAACGGCGATCTCTCTTTTTAGTCAAGGCGTTGGCCCTTTACTCGAGGACGGATGTGTGGTTGATAGGAATTGGTGACTGGCACAGTGTCACAACGTAAGAGTCTCATGCAGAAATAGCTTATGTCGGTATTTTACTCAAACTGTATGTTTTAATTTGGCGTACGTTGGTCGATACAGATGTAGATTACAAAGTCTTACGAGACTAACTTATTTTGCTGGGTCTCAACTGAGCAGAGAGCTATTGGAGAGACTTTCGAAGCATAGCCTTGCTCGCTCTCTAGAAGAGAGTAGTAGTTCAGCAGCGTAACAATGTCGGTGGTTGAATAACTGATTTTATAGAAAAATGCGCGCCCTTATATACTAGTTCCGTGGTGTAATTGTGTAGAGCGGGTGTTGTACCCCAGCAAGTATAGAATAAACATTTCTTGAAATTATACATGCGGTCTACGCAAGAAACCCTTACTATAGTACTATTTCTGGCACAGGGGATTAAAGGAGTGTCAAAAGAGAGTGTTACATGATACCTATGTTGAAACTTTGTTGAGGTGAGTTTACATTAAATGTCAGGCTAGTTGGATATTGTACAAACGTTCCTATAGTTTTACTCGGGTCGACGGGATTTTATCGGGTGTATAGATCTTAAAAGAAGGGTTACAGATATTTTCGGGCGCACTTGTAACACTTTACAGTGGTGTCACTTGTCGGGCTAGGATAATTTACTACTTTTACTCGGGATATAGGTACTACGCCTCCTTATGGGTGAGGCGCCTAGAGCAGGCGATGAGTCAGGGTGCTACTTACGTGATGGCTCCGTTCAGGTCCGCCAGGCTACAGTAAAGATCCCTCGATATGCGCAGTTGGTGAATAAGGGTTGTTATAGTAATATAACGTGTACTAGAAATTTTCGTTTAGAGTTATTTTATATAATTTTTACACGCGTGCGTGTGCGTGTGCGTGACAACCATTTAACATTTATAACTTGAGAACGTCTTGAGATATTAAGCTGAAATTAATCACACTTGCTGAGGGGTCAATTATGCTCGCTCGATCAAATTTTTTTGGCAAATCCATGCAGTTCTCTTGTTTCCACAAGATTTTGAATTTATCAAAAAATGTTTGTGCGCGCTCTAGTTCCGACAATTTTTGAGATATCGGGCTAAAAATTGATACGAAGTTGGACTATCATAGAACGAGGATTGATATTGAATTTGGGCAAAATCCATGCAATTCTCTTGTTTCCACAAGATTTTGCATTTTTTCAAAAATGTCTGTACGCGCTATAGTTCCCACAATTTTTGAGATATTGGGCTAAAAATTGATACGAACTCGGACTATCATAGAACGAGAATTGGTATTGCATTTGGGCAAAATTCATGCAATTCTCTTGTTTCCACAAGATTTTGAATTTTTTCAAAAATGCCTGTGCGCGCTTTAGATCCCACATATTTTTAGACATCGGGCTAAAAATTGATACGAAGTTGGACTATCATAAAACCAGGATTGGTATTGAATTTGGGCTAAATCCATGCAATTTTCTTATTTCCACAAGATTTTGAATTTTTTAAAAAATGTCTGTGCGCGCTCTAGCTTGCACAATTTTTAAGATATCGGGCAAAAATTTGGTACACAGTTGAACGGTTATAGACCAATGGTTGGTATTGAATTTGGACAAAATCGGTTCAGCCGTTCAGATTTTACGCGATTTTCAATCTTTGTAAAAATGTCTCTATACTAAAATTGTTTGTGTTCAATTCTTGATAGAACTCTTACTTTCACGAGGGAACCGTTGTCTTTTATTGCAAATTGCATGCAAACCGTCATACGAATCCTTGGAATATTTGAAGAATGGTATGTTCCATCATAACTAGACTTAAGTTTCCTAACAATTAAAGTTCTCTGCTTAAACGTCTGTAAAAATAAGTTAAGCACCTTCATAATTTAAAGACAAGTTGAATTATGAAATTGAAATTTATCACATATGTTTTTTTACACCAGCCGCATAGTTCTGATAAAAGTAATCGCAAAACAAAGTTTCTTGAGGAAGCCAAAAGTGACATGGGCGTACATCAAGCAGAGCTGATGAGGAAACGATGTGCAAATGTAATTCGCAGCGTTTTTTTAGACGTTTTTTTAGACGTTTTTTATTAGACGTAACTATAATGATGATCTCTTCCTCTTTTTAGTAAAATTTCCATTGTATGACGAACTCAAAAGACAGTTAATTGCGGAAACGTCAACACATGAGAATTGGTGAGAAAATCGGCTAAATTTACTTACATTTTCCGAGCCGGAGATACTAAAAAAAACTGGCACATTATATATCGCAAGCTCTTAAACTTCGTTCCGAGCAATAAAATAAAATAACATCAATTATGGTGTATTGTATAAAATTAATACTTTTAATTAATCATGTATATATGTACGCCTCTAAAATCATAAATATAATATGATTATATAGTATATAGGTCTAGGTGTAAACATAAGAATATTGTATACATGTGTATGAGATTTGTATGAGATTGAAACGGTAGAATAAAATAAATTAGAACCCGCACTACGTTAAATGGCAAGGTAGGACGCGACGCGCCAACTCAAATATCGGGCGTGAGAAACATAAGCACTACGGAAGGTAATGCAGGATAATGCGTTGGCCCCGGCGACGGTTTAACAAAGCGTACGGGCGAAAAGTCACGTAGACAGCGCCTACGTGAGGGCGGTAACTCAGCGAATTAAAAGATCGAAACCTACATTACCGGTCTAGGATAAGCAGAGGGAGAGATTGAATTAGGAAAGCGAGAGCCACTTCCTGAATACAAAGTGAGCCTGATAGATCATCGCTAAATTGGATTAAGGGAAGGGAAAAATCAATGAGTTCGGGAATAATTCATTGTAACAAAAATACTTAAATTATTAAACCTTTCAAAAGCAGTAGTTCATAGAGTTCACTTAAGAAATAGAGATAAGATGTACATAGAGGATAGATTAGAATAATTACTGGATAAAGTAGGGCTCTTATCTATTCAGCGAGCACAGGATTATACTACTTTTGTAGACGGGAAACAAACTGTAGAGTAGAGTGTAATAAACGTTCGGGAATTCGGTTCATTTTAATAACTTGACTCAATTAAAATAAAACCTACTTTTACCTATTAAAACTGCCTTTTATTGATCTATACCCTGCTCGAGTCCAGAATCCTGATATTTGATTGAAAAAAAATTAAATATATTAATCTCGAAAACAAATCAAATTATCTATCTACTATTCACACACACGGTCCCCAAAATATTCGGAAAACGGCTCGACCGATTGCCTCCAAAATTTGACAAAATATTTTTGGACAGTGTTACGTTCTGGCTATTTTTCTTATTAATTTTTGGTATTATTATTTTTAATTGTTTGTTTTATTATCTCTCTATATTATATAAAGATTTCGCCACCGCCGACGCCACGGTGTACCAGAATCGAGGGTGTGTAAAGTTGGCCATAGATTCGGATTCATATCCAACCTCACAACGCACGCTCATAAATTCCATGGCCGACTTCACACAGCTCACTCAAATTCTATGTCCAACTTCACGCCGCTTGCTCATAAATTCCATGGCCAACTTTACACCGCTCTCTTATAAATTCCATGGCCAACTTCGCACCGGTCGATTTAAGTTTCATGGCCAGCTTCACACAGCTCGCTCATAAATTCCATGGCTAATTTCACACCATGGCCATCTTCATACCGCTCGAGCCATAGGAACCGTTGTCATAGCCTCCATTGTTATAATAACCGTTCCCATACCAAGTGTTAAGAATCGAGACAAGCAATTTTGACCCAATCCTGGGGCGGTGACCCATACAAGTATTGAACCCAGTCTTAAAGGTCTATCCCGCGCAGAAAACAACTATCTCGGAAAGAGTCTGCCGAATCTCGGTAAGAGTCTTTTATATCTTGGAAAGAGTCTCAGAAAAAGTAACGGACACGATCCGGAGCAGTACCTTTTCTCAGACTATGACCGAAATTCTTTAGTCTTAGAGATAGTCTCAGAAAAAGTACTGCACCGGATCTTGTCCATTACTCTTTCTGAGACTCTTTCCAGGATATAAAAGACTCTTTCTGAGACTCTTTCCAGGATATAAAAGACTCTTTCTGAGATTCGGCAGACTCTTTCCAAGATTTGAGCGACATTTTCCACGACCCTTATGGACTTCTTCCAAGACTACCCTTTTCCGCGTATGATACTTGCATGAGTGACCGCCCGAAGCCCTGATTATTCAAACTCCCCTGTGAATGACCCTCTCTCCCTGGCTCAGATTATTCTAAATACCGAGAGATAGGGGTGTCCCGGGAAATATGAGGTCGGCGAGGGATATAGTGATCTCAAGGATTGAGGGTTTCCCGAGGGATAGATGGATCCCAAGGAGGGGTGGGGGGGGGGGGGGGGGGGGGTGCTTGGGACGAGATTTTTTAAATAATATATGGAGATATATCCTCAGTATTTGAGTCAGTACTCGGATGGGTGATCGCCTAGGCCTTGATTATTCTAATGGCCTACGAAGCCCGAATTTTCTAAATCGCCGAAGGACCGCAAGATTGAATTTTTCTAAATCCCTAGCTCTGTTTGCTATAAAGGCAGCGCGCGTAGCACGCGACCCACTATTGCCCCTAGAATAAAATATGGTCCGTATCAATAATCGAATGGGAGTCATATTCACAGCGACGGGAGGGGATCCCGTACGGCAAAACTGAACTTTTTCTATTATGAAGAAGGGAAAAGGGATCAGCTTCACTGTGCTGAACTTAACCCCTGAACAGCTGAACCCTCCGATTTTTCTAAGTCTCTCCATGAAGCCCTCCTCCATGCCAGAATTATTCTAAAGTTACGACCGAGCAAATAAGAATAACCACGATACATAGAAAGAATAACAGGGTGGAACTTTATTTTTAAATAGATTTCGTGTATCGCGCCCGTTAGCTTTGAGGTCTCTGTCAAGACTGTTTGCCAATCTACGATCGTTGTCAAGCGTCATTCAGTTCGTTGTCAGTTGTCTCGTATGACGCGAGCGGATCAATTCCAATGCCGCTTTCACGTGCAATTCAATAAATAAGAATGTTACAAATACCGATTCCGTTACAGTCCACCCCACCACGCCTCGGTCTGTATTTTAAGTCCCACAATATCCACTTCCCTAGGTCAGAATTGTGGGACGTAAAAAAATCGCGACCTGGAGGAAGGAGATGTTCTGAAACTTAGAAAAATCGTGGCCTGGAGAAGGGAATTTTGTATGAGTTAAAATACCCTGACCAGGAAATATTGAGGAGGAGATATTGTGGGATTGGGAAAATCTTGGCTGGTTCTTGTTTGGATGTGATAATAAAGATGACTTGCACTTTAATAATTGTTCGACATGGAGACCGTGAAATCTCGCAGGTCCGCTCGTCGCCATTTTTATTTTCTTTCTGAACAGCGTCTTTTCGGGTGGCGCATCGAGCGCTTGTTCGCAGATCTACCAACTTAGTCATATACAACTACTAGCCCTTTAACATTCCACATCCCTTGAAATAAAGTTTCAACAATTGGATACAATCATTTTTGACTTCAGACGCGGATGTTACGGTACAACGGTAAATACTTAATAAGAATACAATAGAATGCAAATAACAACAAACAAAAAAATCAATAACGCAGATTGAGCCATTAGGCGAACAAGGATAATACTTTGAAATTAGACTTTTCACTTATCGCTAGACAGTTTCTTTTCATAGCTAGATATTTTTTTTTCACTTTCACGATAGTCCTTATTTTCGCGAATTATGTTCATTTTAATCGTGCGAGGGCTCATTCATCGTGATGGGGCAAAGATTACGAACCGATCTTTTGAAGGTACCGCTCTTAGTTAGCACATTCACGACTCGTATGACGCCTTGTCCCGGAAAAAGCTCGATGATTCGGATGAGTACCCAATAGAGGGATGGCATGTTGTCTTCTTTGAGCAACACTAGTGTGTTTAGCTTGATGTTCGCGTCGTCTCTGTTCCATTTACTTCGTTTCAGAAGTTCCTGAAGATATTCATTTTGCCATCGTCACCAGAAATTCTGACGCAGTTTTTGGAGATGTTCCTATCGAGATAAGCGATTGTCCGGAGTGTCCTGGAAATCGCCCTGTACTGGTTGCAAAGGTGGATCGCCAATGAGGAAGTGAGCGGGAGTAAGGACTGAGAGATCAGTAGAATTACTAGCCAATGGAGTCAAAGGTTGGGAATTCATAATTGCCTCGATTTCCGTCAAAAACGTACTCTTCGTAAGTGAGGTTCAAGCCTCGTGTCATCGCATAAAGATACTTTTTGGCCACTTTCACCGCCGCCTCCCATAAACCCCCAAAATTTGGAGCTGGAGGCGAAATAAAGTTCCACTGTACTTTTTCATTCGTGAGATTGGTTTCAATCGTTATTTTCTCTTTTTCAAGAAATTCGTAAATTTCCCGCAACTCGCGAGCGGCGCCCACTTAGTTCGTTGCATTGTCCGAAAAGAGTTGCGAGGAGATACCTCGCCTGGCAGTAAATCGGCGCGATGCGGCCAAGAAGGTTTCTGTGGTCAGTTCGGTTACTAATTCGAGATGCACAACATTAGTGCTGTAACACGTAAAGACTGCGACGTAACCCTTACAGATATGGATCCTTCACTCATCCGACGACTTTCACGAATTTGTAGCGGACAAGCATAATCGATGCCCGTGGTTATAAATGGTCGTACGTAGCCACAAACATGCTGTGGGAGGTCGCCCATTTTGACCTCTGGAAAAGTCGGACGGAAGCGGTAACACGGTAAGCAAGCCTTTATTGCTTTGCGAGCTTCTGTTAGGTCACTCACGGGCCAATATTTGTGTCACACTGAATTTAACAGTTGCGTCGGTGGGCAGCAAAGCAAGCGTAGGTGCGCATTTTTCATTATTAAATTCGATGTTTTTGAGCGTCGGGTAACACGGAGTTTCGAAGTCGGCCGCCGAATCGTAGCAAACCTTCGCTGCTCAGGACTGGGTTGAGCACGCGGAGTGGACTCTTGCGATTCACTTCGTTATCCTTTTCGAGGTCACTAATCAGCGCGAATACCTCATGCTGTACGATTTTTACAATGAATTTTTCGGGTTTCTCTAATTCGTCGACTGTCAGAGCGCGATTCTTCGAATGACTTGGTGTGATTTTCCTCCAGCGAAGGCAGTAAGCGATTACTCTCTTCAGCTTACTATAGAAGGAGAACTTCTTGACGATGCTTAGTGCGGTCGTTGCCGTCAACGTCAAAGTTACTGGTTTTAATTCCGGTAGTGCGGTATCCGATATTTGCACAGTTTTTGGTCACCGCTTTTGATTCATGATCCATGATGGTCCATGCCACCACAGCTTGTCATTAATCAATCGTTCGATCGGAATTCCTGGCGACAACATGTCTTCGGGATTGTCTTCGGAGGGTACATGGTACCACGTCGATTCTAATGTAAGATTTTGAATTTTCGAGATCCGGTTCGCTACGAAGGCCTTGAGAGCGTTTGACTGAGTCTTCAGTCAGCCGAGCACTATGGTGCTGTCACTCCATAACTTGACATCGTTGATGCGTTCTCTGTAAGCCATTTTTACCGTCGTGTAGCGAGTTTAGTGAGTAACAAAGTAGCTTCCAGCTCCAAACGCGGAATGGAAATCATTTTCAGTGGTGCGACCTTCGATTTTGAACAGAGGAGGTGCAAGTGCACCTTTCTTTCGCCGTCGACACTCACTGCGTATATGTAGGCCCCAAAAGCCTTTTCCGACGCATTGCCGAATCCGAATAGATCGAACTTTTCTGACGAATTGCCTGGTATGACGTTTCTTTCGATGGGCAGTCCGTTGATTCCAAATAGGGAAGAGTAGTAATTCTCCAATTCTGCACGCGTTTCCTCAGGGAGGCTCTCATCCCAATCGATCTCTAGTAGCCATAAGCGCTGCATAATTATTTTCCCGATTATCAGTACCGGTGCTCTTAATCCAAGAGGATCAAAGACTTGTGAGATTCTTGAAAGGATGATGCGTTTAATGGCATTAGTACTTTCTTCGATCGATTCTTGATTCGATACTGCAAACAGTTTTCCTCGGCGTTCAATAGCAATCCTAATATTTTGCAGGCAACTTCCTTGTCCAGGATCAGCATGTCGTCAGTCCTACTTGTCTCGGTGAGATGTTCCAATACTCTAACGTCATTCGCTCTCCATTTTCGGAGCTGAAACCCTCCCCGTGATAACAACTCAGTTGTTTCTGCATCTCGACGTCTTCGTGGATTGTGTTGGCTCCAGTCAGAATGTCATCCATGTAGCAGTTCTCTTTAACTGCTTTTGCCGCTTTTTCCAAATCTTGAGTTTCTGCCGCCAACTCTCTTAGACATCGTATCGCCAGAAAAGGTGCACATGTCGTGCCATAAGTCACTCTGTTCAGGTACAGTTTGACGGTTTCCTGCGGGCTTCTTTGCCACAATATGCGTTACAAGGAGCGGTCTCGCGCATCTACGGTGATTTGATGATACATAGCGGCCACGTCAGCGGTTATCACGTATTCATGCGTTCTAAATCTTAAGATTATGTCGATCAAATCCCGTTGTAAATTCGGTCCGGGAAGAAGCTTGTCGTTGAGCGATGTTCCGGGTGTCGTTTTAGTTCATGCATAGAACACTACACGGAGTTTCGTGGTAACGCTGTACGGTCGCATTACGGCCTAGTGTCGGTACACGTAGCTTTCTGATCCTTGAGTTTCGCTATCTTCCGTTAAAGACATATGGTTTTGTTGCAAGTGGTCGTCCATGAAGTTGACATACTCTTGTTTTATCTTCGCGTCTCGAGAGAATCTTCGTTCAAGTGACAAGAAGCGATGCTCCAAGAGCAATGTTCTTTCGCTGAGGTAGTCGTACGGTAAATCGTCCTTCACGATCTCGCGTGACTGTTTCCTTAAAGAATTCCTCGTAATACTTTTTTTCGTCTGTGTATTTAGGAGCTTTCGGTAGTTCTTCATGTCTTCAAAATCCCTCGATTTGTTGAATCAACTTGTCGTTGGTTACTGATAGATGAGATGCTGATGAACTTGGTTTTGTTTCTGGTATCTCGCCCTCGACGATCCATCCCAAGCGCGTATTCTGCAGGGCTGGTTGCCCTCGAACCCTGTTCTTTGGTGTCTCAACGACAATTTTGCAAAACAGCCCTGCTCCTATCAATAAATCGATTTTATCTGGCTTGTCGAATACTGGGTCCACAAGTTGCCTATCTTTTAGCATTAAGATCTGCTTTGCGTCGACTTGACTTTGTGGCAATTGTTCTGTGATCGTCGGCAGTATCAAACATTCAATGTTTTCCGTGAAGTCTCCATGCATTGCTTCCATCCTCATTTCGGCTACTTTGCCAGCGCTCGTTCTCGCCTGGTTTATTCCGCTAATGGGTTGATATTGATACTCCATTCTACATTCCAGCTTTAGTTTTCTCGCAAAACTTTCTGTGACTAAGTTACTCTGAGACCCTGGATCCAATAGGGCTTTGTATTCGCGACGAACTCCATCGATCTCGTACGCGTGTACTCGCGTGGTCGATAGAATAACATTCGTTGTCGGCATGTGGGCGTAATAAACGGTCACTCTAGTCTCGTCATTGTCGAGAATCTTAGAGGAGCATGAATTTGTCGTAGTTTGATCGGTACAGAAGGTGACTACCGTTGCCGCTTCTGCTTCCTCCTTTTTCGACTACGATTCCGTTTCTCGGTGCAATAAAGTGTTATGGCGCGTATACTGCACTTTTTGCAGGCCGATGACTTAAAATCTTTGACGAAATGCCCTGCTCCTAGGCAATTAACGCACAGCCTTTTGCTGATAACCTCCGTTTTTTTGTCGGCTAGTGACAGTTTCTCTAGCTCCGCATCTGTATAGATTATGTGAGATCCTTTACAGAATTTCCATTTCTGCGTCGTGACGACTAAAGAAACCTTTCTGTCGGTCTTTTTCATCGCCGGCGTTGTCAAATTTGGTGACTCTACTTTGCCGTGATTGAGGACTCTGAAAGTGCTACAACGATCAATTAGAAATTTTAAAGATTCCTCCGTCGTGGGCATTTTGGCTGCGGTATGATCCTTTATTATATTCTGCTAGTCTCTTTGTTCGGTAAAGTCGATTTTCTTATTTGCTAAGTGCAGAATCAAAGCCTCCCATTGATTTACCGGTTGACCCAATGTTTCCACCGATGTCGTGTGTGTTCGGATATGCTAAGCGAACTGTTTCATCGAGTCGGCTTTGTTTTCCTTTGTGATTACAGGAAATTCCAAGAGTTCGTCGTTCGAAGAAATAGTTTTTGAGATAATAATTCCTAAATTTCACCTATTTTTTCCGGTGTCCATGCGGATGTTCCCCTTTACGGAAATATACGGGTGGTCTAAAGACCATTTATTATACAAACAGTAGATTTTATTCCGAATAGAAATAAACAATAGAGAAAAGTTGCGTCAGGACCTAACACTTCTCTGAACAGTTTTTGTTTATTTGTCGAATTTAGGTTAATTCGACGGCAAGCATCCGTCGTATAAAAGAAAACTGTGTACAACTTCATCTTGTTGGGTTCGTGTCGAGTACAATTTCATCGAACTCAATTACGTGCCTGCAAAAAATGGTGTTGAACTATTCATGTAGAGATAGGTTCTGTAGCTTCAAAGCTATTAGGATCAGCTCCGCTGCGTCCTTGTTGAAATCCTGTTAGTTTTCCGTAAACCAACTGTCTATCCATCTTTGAACTCGCTATTTAATGTTCCGAACTCTGCTGATTCCACTTTTTCTTGCACAAACGGTAATATAACACACTCCGTAATAGGCTTATGTGTCTTTTCTATAGATACTAACTGTGCCGTTCCCCTAACTTTTGATTCTTTCTTGAATCCAAGTTCAATAGACGAGTGCTCGAACATAAACATTTAAAGTTCATCTTCGGGACGTTAATCAGGATGACCTCATAATAAAATACTTCTCTATTCATTCAACGTTCTTATTCCGTGAATAATTCGACACGAAATAATGAAATTTTGCGACGTTAATCGGTGTATACATTTTAAATTAAGTTCTGTGGCTTTGTTAATGGATTAAATATTAGATGCAAAATGATAAGTTATTTTTTTTTAATGAAATTTACTATATTCATGTTTATAGTAATTAGGAAACCAGCGTTATTAATATAAAAGTAAGTTGCATATCCTACTGTCTTAAGATAATTTAAAAATATTAATTATCAATCTGAATCAAAATAATACTGTAATATTAAAAACTGTCTTTTAGACCCCTCTTGGTATTTTTTATTTCATTTACATTATATTTGAGACTAGCTTACACATCGTTGTTAAATAAAGATTAATTCTGATGTATTTAAAACAACAGGATTCTCTTTCTGGCACCATTTTATTAGAGTACCAACATCTCTGATGATTTCTACGAGACTGCATGGTACAACTTGAGGCCGAAGGAAGCATTATCCTTCATTCACGTCTGCTACAGAGCGTCGGTACCGCTTGAATTGAGAGCCGGTAAATTCTGCACATTCAATCTGCAACTCTTCCTCGCAGTAAGTCAGGGAAACGTGTCTTGACTTCGTCGTCAGACGAGAACATTTTTTTCTTAATTTTTCCACTTTAACAGATAATGAAAAAGTCGATGGGATATTTGTCAATGCTAATGGCGGTGAAAGAGAGACTATAATCGATATAAAAATGTAGTAAATTAAATAGCTAGATCTACGAACAATTGTTGAAAAAGAAATATAAAAATTATATATATATATTCTATTTTAATAGAGTCTTTTATTGTGGTAAAAAATAATTTACCAAACAATGGAAACCTAAAATTTGTTTTTTATATATTTATTTCTTCCTTCTAGAACCTGTGTGCATGACTCATGAGCGAAAAAATTGAATCTCCTATAAGATGAGAAAAACTTGGACAATCTGACGGATATTTGTCGCGCCAGAGGAGACATTGCTACCATTCCATCATTTCAAATTTAATAGGACTTACTTTTTCCATTAAACTTTTATTTTATGTCAAAGTATATCACTAAATCGTTAATAGCAAAAGTGGTTAAGATTGGTTGGTTATGCTTTTAGTCACAATCGACAAAGCTGTTTCAAAACGTAGATATTTTCTGAAAAAATGTGTTTTGCTTCCTCATAGAGTAAGCTTTGTTTTCATGAACATTTTGTTTCGAGATTTTTAAGTTAGCATACTGTAAGGGTAAAGCCTGGGTCGAGACTGCGTAGCGCCTGGTGTCGATCAACTCCTAGGGACCCAGCGGGGCATTAAGTTCTCCATCCAGATGGGTTCCTAGAAAGAAAGAAGAATTAGAATAAATAAAAAGAAAAGAGAAATTAAGAACAAATTCCAATTAAAAATTAATAAAAAAAAAGAGATCGATAAAAACTCACAGAAATGGCTCATTGGTTATGGAGAGTCGCTGGCTGTCTGACGCAGCACCACGGCTCATCACCAGACCTGTAGAATAAAGACAAAAGTGGCTAAAAAAAAATAAAAAATAATATTAATCAAAAAACGTGAATCAAAAAAGATATATTCCAAATCAAATTGTATGAATATTTACCTATCATGCAGAAGGAACCTCAATCGCACTCTGGATGGCAGCTACCCGCAGCTGCCCCTTCTCACAGCCTGCTGTTGAAAATCTGAAAAGAAAAGAAAAGAGAAAAAGAAATTATAAACTAGAAAAAGAATTAAAATTAAACATAAAAGAACACATAAATTAATTAGAAAAAAAGGGAATAAGGTGAGCAAGCTGAATATTGAGCGTGAGCCGACAAGAGCATGGCTAGCTAACCAGCTCTAAATAGTAGACTCACGCCAAGGCTGGGAATAGGAAAAAAGACTGAAGGTTAAAATTATTAATGATTAAAGCAAAAAGGGCTACAGGACCAAGGGGTATGGGGTACAGGAACACAGGGATGGTAAAAAGCAATAGGAAAGAAAGAGATGAATAGAGGGCTGTTTTGTATACAATGTAACACGGCACACGCTCAGCGTGCAGCAGATCAGCTGGAGGCCACCACTCACCAAAAGGTAAACTCGCCAAAAGGTAGGAGAATTTTAATTGTATAGAGTCCCTTTATGATTTTTCTTTTTAGTATTATGCATTCCCTCTCCCCCCCCCCTTTTTATTTTTTTTGTTACCATCTTACTAGTTTAAGCGTCCAGAGTATGTGTGTGTGTGCGTTCGCGCGATCAGTGGCCGTGCTCGGAGGTGAAGGGAAGCGGGAAGCGTGCGAGCGAGGATCAAGTGGGATATGCCGCCATCCCGTCGCCGCATCGCTCGGCAGGCCTACCTCCAGCCTCCAGCCTGGACCATCGACCGGCAATCAGTAGTACCTCTGCCGCCACCTACCAGCCGCCGCCAGTACTCGCTCGCACAGCGACTCGCCGACCGTAGCCAGCGGGCATTTGTCGCCTGGCCGTCAGCTGCGGCGAATCAGCGAGCGCGCTGATACGTTGTCTATGGCAGCTGAACTGCCATAGACAACGTGCCGCCATATTTTTTCATTCTTATCGTTCTTGTTTTTTTTTGGTGAGTAGTTTGAGTTTGTGTGAGTTGTAGGAGTAATACGCCGATAGATCATCTAAAAGAAGTGAGTACTTGAGTACGGCATTTTTTCCTCCCCTTTTGTGACCCCCTTTTACCCCCGTATGAAATTTATAGCGTATATTTTGTTCTGCAAAAAATCTGCCGCCGCGTGGTTACCATAGCCGGTGCCGAACACTTGTTGCGTGAGCCAGTGAGTGGTGGTTGCCCTGTCGTTATTAGCCCCCCCCAGTGTTCAGCCCCCTTAAAAAGTCAGCCCCCTTTCTCAGTTTATTATCCATATTTTGTTTTACACTCTTACTCCCCCCCCCTTTCTGTTATTTTACACCCCGGTATTTTTCATCAACCCCCCCCCCCTGAAATAAACTCCGCGGTAATTATTAAGTAGTCCTAGAGTTCGGGACTCCCCCCCCCCCCCCAACAGTGTGTCTACTTTTTGGCTAGCCGAATCCTATTTTTCTCGTCAATTTTTAATGAATATTCCCCCCTGAAATTGTAATAGTTTTGCTCGCAATATTTAGCGATTGCCCCTAGCGATTATCTCTACCATCTTCCCCCACCCGACCCGCTGGACTTAAAAAATTTTCGACTTTCTTCGGACTCTTAAATTTTTCGCTAGGTTTGGACTTAGAAAATTTTCCACGTTTTCTCGGTGCTACCCCGTAGGTAGCTGGCGCCCACCTATCGTTATCATTTATATTTGTTTTTTCTTTCGTCCCGTCTTATTATTCTTTTATTGGTTATTCCATAATTTTCATTATATCGAGTCCGCGGTCGAGATTAACTTTGTTCATTTATTGTATTTTATTATTACATGGTTTCTTATTGTATAGAAGCAGCCCAGCTGAATAAAACTGTTATTTTCTTTTAATTATCATTCTGTCTGGTGCCATTTCTTGGTTGACCCTTTCTCCTCCCACAAATAAACAGGATTGGTCACAATAAACAGTCCCAAAATTCAGAAAGAAATCATCAGTTAGTATTCAACAGTCTACAGTCAACGTTATCGAGTTTACAATAAAGTGGTGTTTAAAAAGTTAAAAGAGTTACGTCAGAAGGATCCGTCAAGGAAATTGGGAAGTATTAAAAGGACTTTGAATTTGACAGGCGGTAACGAGCAAGGGAAAGAAATCAGCTGATAACCTCGAAACATTGAAACCAGATATAATCTGATCAAAGTATTCAATTATCATAAAAATTGATTCTGAGGACTTAGAAAAGAGGAGAGAATCTGAAAACATGAAAAGGAAACACCCAAATTCAAAGAGATAACTCATAATGAGGAACGGAGATAGACGGGAGACCGACTAGAGACACGGAAAATTATAAAGACAAAAACTCACCGAAATAAAGTTTTTCAGCCGTTGCTGCGATAATCCGAGGCAACGAGAAGGTTGCCAGCATCCACGGGATCCTGGAGAGTCACGTCCTGGGACGGAAAACGTCCTGTATCTAGAGATACGGATATTTTGACACACACCAGCCGCACCACACTCGTCACTCACACGGCCACGTCGGCATACTGCGGGATCGCAGCATTCGCGGATCGAACAGCGAGTCGATCGATTTTAGCGCCACTAGGGAAGCGCGGCCGCCAACACCAACAAGAGACTAGAGTGAGAGGTCCGAGCTCACGAGATCAACAAGGACAGCGACAACCGTTGCACAACGGGAATTCAGCATCAGAGAATTACCGCCCGAGACGACATCTGTAGCCCGGAGTGGCAGTTGACAACGGGGAGCAGAACGTTAAAGTCGGTATTATTACCAGTCAAATGACAAATCTGACTGAGAATTTTCCCGAATACTAAATCTAATAATTAAGGACTCAGAATAAAAGTCCTATTTAAAAGAAAAACTTAAAGAGAAAAATTGAAGTTGTTAATTCAACAAAAAGTCATCTTAAAGGAGTTGTATTGTGTAAATCGGAAGGAATCAGGAAAAGATCGATAAGTTCGAGAACGTACCTTATCACCATATTGTAAGGCGAAGTCGGCCAAAAAGGTCTGAAGTGAGGAAATTATTTTCGAATAAATACTTTTTCGCATACATCACGCCTTTACTAATTTTACCACCGCTCGAGTTTCCGACTTTAAAATAAATATTAATGCCGGGACAATAAGTACCGTCACAATACACCGAATCACCTAAAACGTTGAGAAAAATGGTCTAGAAAAAATATCGGTTTGCGTGTGCGTGTGCTCCAAGCACAGATAATTCGACCGACCATAACTTTCCAGCGGTACGATGGATTGAGGTCAAATTTGGCAAGCAAGGACAGTAGTAACTCATCTTTGATTGGTGTGATTTTTTACGAAATGTATTCATCTACCCCTATAATGTTCGTAAGCGTTCGACAATTTCACTAAATAGTTATACGTACCAAATTTGGTGATAATCGGTAAGGTCGTTCGGATTTTACGCCATTTTAAATTATTCAAAAAATTTAGATTTTCGCTCTAATACCCCCAAAAGTTAAGCAGGTGAGCCAAAACCTTGTACGTTATGACAATATGATGCAACAGTATTTATTTTTTTGTGGATTCTGCATTTTTTTATATTTAATGATCCTAAGTATCAAAATTCAATTGCCCATAACTTCAGAATGACGTGATAGATTTATATGAAATTTTGCACGCAAGTAGAGTAGAAACTAATATTTTTATTATTGTGATTTCTTCTTGAGTTATTGCACCTCTAACTACCAAAGATATGGAGCAACACATTGGAAGAACTGCTATTTAAAATTGGAAAACGGAGAACCTTGCATATTACATCGCCAAGTACTGTGTATTAATTATTTTTCATGTTAAACACTCTTGAATTATTTTACCATTTTTTTCTTCGGTTTTTGTACTTTACATTTTTTTTAAATTTTAATGGGAAGAAATTGTGTTTTATTTCTAATTTTTTTTACTTTCGATTGGAAGATTTTTGTTAGTCTCTAATAAGAAAAATACTGTGTCTATATCACTGTTGAACAATATGTTCTTGACATGGTGCACATATTTTTAGTTAATTTCGCGACTTTTTATATTTATGCGCAGCTCACTGCTCAAGTTTCTGACCCTGTTTTTGTTTAGGCAAATCGGATACCACTCACGTAAATGTACTTATTTCAATTTTCTTACCCGTGAGGGTTTTTTTGGGGGTTTTCACTACTTTTTGCACAGCTATTTAAATCTCTTGCCACCGATTAATTCAGAATAAAAGAACTCGCAATTCACTAACTTTTTTTATATATTCTTTAGCATGCATATTTATTAGCATGACGGGTAATAAGTATAAAGTTCCTCTTATTCTTTTTCTGCTTACGGAAAAAGATTTTATAAAAATGACCAAATATCAATACATCATTTTTAAACGTATGTTCCATTGTAACGTAATGCGCTACTAGTCAGTCGGTGACATAAGCTGTAATGCAAATTTCTATTTTACGCGTTTGCTTTTTTTTGACAAAATCGCACTGTTACGTCCTGGGTATTTTTCTCATCCATTATTATTTTCTCACGATTTCATTTTAACCTCATTTATAAATCTTATTTCTTTTCTATATCAAATGCTTCCAGACGCTGACCATTCGTTTGCGCCGGATGCAAATATCCGATGACTGATCAGTCATATCCGCTCGTGCTAAGACGCGAGCGCCCGAATCACCACCGCACGCTTTCCACTTTTCTGCACTTTTGCTGGCCACACGTGCCACGCACTGTTAGCAAATTGGGGCCGTCTCACGGTCCCACTAAACCCCACCACTTCAGTCTTCTTCCCTGCCTCATTAACAATTTCATTCAGTCTTAGTTTTGTCTTCGCTTGGAAAAATCTTGAATCTGTCTACTGTTCTCAGTGAGCCTTATTATAATTTGTTTGGCCTAACGGCATTAATTCTTAATTCTTGAGATCTTGTCATAGCGGTGACCATCGTTTGTAGACTATTAAATACAACGTTAAATAAATAATTGTTCTTTGCCGGTTAAACTTAAATAATATCAAAACATAATAATCTGCGAGTTCTTATGTATCATTTTGAATTAACGAATAAACAAAAGTGTAATAATTCTGAATTTACGTTTCTACGTTTAATGGGACAAGTTCCAGTCTCGTTCGGAACTTGATACCGACCAGTCGTGTTTATAAATCGCTCCCCGAGTTATAATCCCAGTGATAAATACAGTGAAGTGTTCGTGGTAATGATGGAAGAGTCGATGCAAGAGGAGGATACGGCAACCGAAGGGGACATAACCGACACCTCCAACGCTACCGAATTCATCCATCCCAAACGCAGAGGAAGACCGCCTAAAAAAAGGAAAAAACCGGCTGACCTCCCAACATCATCGTCGGAATCGCAAGTCGATCGCTCAAAAAACGTTGATCTGACAAACACAGGTACGACCAAAAAAATCCCTCAAAAAACCACTGCAGTTAAAGCCAACAATTCCTTCCAAGCGTTTTTCTTCATCAACGTTATGCAAATCAAAACGAGAGTCGACATGGCAAGTCAATGGGCGAAGGTGGCACCGCTATCAAGAGACACAATCCTCCAAACCTCTAAAGGCTTCCTACTCAAATCGAATTCGCCAAAAAAGCAACTAACCAACAGACTCAACAAACTCATGCAAGACAAAATCATAGATAGCTACGCCGAAACGTCCGAGCGAACGTACGACCGTCTTCCCTCCTCGCCCCCCGAGACTTTCGCGGCTGTGATTACACACGTGGATTTCGAGATTGATGACGAGACAATAAGCCGTGAGCTTACAAACAACAACATCACGCACCGCTTCTGTAAGCGTATAATCTCTCGAGCTACCAGCAAACCGACAACTCTAGTGCGAGTAATTACAGGAGAAGCCTCATCGTTTCATAAGCTCATGAACGAAGGCATATTTCTGCTATGTAAACACTTTCGAGCTTCGCCGAGCACACCACCTCCGCCTCTCCCGATTCCCTGTGCCAAATGCACTCAGTTTAATCACACTACGACCAACTGCCCGAACGCCATTCGATGCAGCAAATGTGACGAAGAACACCGTACGGAAAGATGCACCAAAAACCTCCCGATCAAATGCACAGCCTGCAACACCACAGATCATGTAGCTTGGTCCATAAAATGTCCTAAACGGCCGACCAAACCCATCGAAGGGATACCGAACACACAGGTAAAATCCCTAAACAAGAAAAGCAGAGATCTCGACGCTTCGATAACACGACACAGCCGCATCCACCAACCAATCACGGCCCACGACATCATCATCAACACGTACTCACGAAAAATAAACAAACCCTCAACCGTTAACAGAGAAGAACTAATACAAAAACTCAAGAAACGTTTTACAAAGGAGCTCAACATCGACACCACGGTGGTCTTCACAGGCCAATGGATGTATATCCTCATGATTGACCTCGAATATCCAGAGGCCCAGTCTCCCACACAACCAATCAAAGGGTCCAGCGGCGTTTTGGCAATATATGGCTCTTAAACTTCTATACGGAAACATCAATGGCTATAACAACAAAAGTCATCTCATCAAACACATTATAGAGAAAAATCAAATCAACTGTACAGCCTTCGTCGAAACGAAAAATAGCCCGTCATCAAATATAGCATACAGAGATTGGACAGTCGTGACACATCCCGGAAACGTCATCAACGCGAATCGAAGAGGAGGATCCATATTTCAATTCAGCCCAGCCACAGGAATAAGGAAAGAAAACCCCCCTAGAATAAACAACGCGAAAAACGATGCGCTTCACGTTTCCATTCCGTTCCTGGACGATCGGCTACACATAATACTGGTATACGTGCACAACAGCAGCGTAATAGAAAACTCAATCTTGATCAAAGCTAAATTGAGTAAATACGCCATCCTCCTGGGAGATTTCAACCCAAACAGAAGAAAGCGTCAGCAACTCCACGACTTCACACAGAGCTCAAACTTTATCCAAATCGACACGCCGCCTACTTTCATAATGCCAAATAACCGAGACACAACACCTGACCTGCTGTTCTGCACACAAAATATCAGGATCAACTTCTCAAGCATCGAGACTATTCCTGACCTCGGATCCGACCATCTATCGATTCTCCTATCGTTCGATACACGTAAGGCAATAATCGAAATAAGCCCTATGGAAAAACCCAACTTCAACGCGACTGATATAGAAAAGATGAACCAAGAAATAAATCTCTTTCTCGACTCGCGCACACAACAGCCGCTTAACCAAGGACTCATAGAAGAATTTAACAATATAGTCGCCGATTCAGTCAACAAAAACACTCCAAAACTAAAAAATCAATTCTTCCAACATACTCTTCCTCCATTCATAGTCAACCAGATAAAAATAAAACGACAGCTCTACCGAGAATATCAGAATAACAATAGTCGAGAATTCAAAACGAAACTGAACATGTTCAATAAAAACATTCAAGCTATGATCCTCCAGTACAGGACTCACATTTGGCTCAAGGCTTGCGACGAAATACACCAAGCAAAGGGAAAAAACTATTGGCGTATTACACAAAAACTTTCAAAATATAAACAAAACCGAACTGTCGCGTCGAACCTCAAGATAAACGGAAGGACTCTCACAACTAACACCGAAAAAGCTCAAGCCTTCGCGGAATACTTTTCGGGAACTTTCGCCATGACCGCCGATCCGAACTTTTGTGCCGAGAATCTCAGAGAGGTTACCAATTGGTATGAGGACTACACGAGTAACCCGCAACCAGATGACCAGCCCATCGCGCCAATTTCAAGAGAAGAATATCAAAAAGTTCTGAAAAGCTGCAAAAACAGCTCTCCAGGATTCGACGGCATACCCATCTCGATCATCAAACAACTCAACCAGCGAACTCACCAATTTATATTAGATATACTTAACTTCTGCCTAAGAAATTCCCATTTTCCACAAATCTGGAAAAAAGGTGTAATTATAACGATTGCGAAACCCAATCAAGATCACAACATTGTGAGTAATTACAGGCCCATAACCCTTTTACCTACTATTGGCAAACTCTTAGAACGGATTGTAAAAGCCAGAATTGAGCAGGCAGTCGGTGACAATATACCGAAATACCAGTTTGGATTCAAGACAGGTGTATCCACACACAACGCACTCTCAGTTCTAACCTCGAACGTCGAAGCGAATAAGCTTTCTAACAAAAAATCAACAGCTCTCTTTCTCGACATAGCAAAAGCCTTTGACAGTGTGTGGCACAAAGGACTGTTATACAAGCTTTATCAACTTCACTGCCCGAACTATCTGATTAAACTCATACAAAATTTTCTTCTCGAACGTTCACTCACAATTAAAATAGACTCTGCAACTTCACATCCTTTCTCACCGGAACAGGGGGTCCCTCAGGGTTCCCCACAGTCTCCTCTTCTATACAATCTTTACTGCTACGATATGTACAACTATAATCGAATTAACAAAGAACAGATCGATCCCAACCAATATATCTTGCAATTCGCCGATGACACTGTACTAATTTCTCACGAAAACACGCTAAAACGCAGTATTGAAACTCTCCAGTCCTCGGTGGATAACACAATAACCTGGTTTAACAAATGGCGCCTTAAACCCAACCCCCGCAAATCCCAGCTCCTCATTTTTAATCACAAACTAAATCCTCAATCACCAAGAATACATATGTTTAACGTCGAAATAGAAGCAATCCAACACGCAAAATACCTAGGAATTCATATAGACCAAAAATTAAATTTTAACTATCATCTACAACTATGTAAATCAAAAATGCTAACGAGAGCAGCGCACTTTAGAAGCATCACCTTTAAGAACCGAAATATTCACATTAAACATCTAACAAAAATATACAAAACTATATGTAGGCCGATCATCGAATATGGTCACCCAGTATTCCTTAACTGCAAGGAAAACGCCTTCAAAAGATGAAAACAGCCGAAACATGCGCAATCCGAAAACTAACGCGTATTCGACACCCGGACAATCCGTTGCACAATCCACGCAATACCCTACTGTACGAATTAACGGGAATAACACCTATAGTAAGTAGGACTCAACATCTCTCCGCTCAATTTGCCTCCAAACAACTCGATAACATCGACGAATTATGTATCAGACCACTTCAGAGAAACCACATTCCTAAATATCCTACACACACAATACACCAAACTTTAGAAAGATTAGCTGTAGACAACCACCACATACAACAGTAACATTACAGTATATTCGCTTATGTAAACCGCAACAACAACAACAAAAAAAGACTATGTATATACTGAAACGTTTCGGATTTTCTCGAATTTATTATTAATAATTAATTCGTTCCCGACAACCTTTTTTGCTCTCCGCGGCTACGCGAAAAGAATATTTTACACGGGATCGTGCTCTGGACCGGGATGAGATATGATTGGAATCCGTGGATCGTTCTGAATATATATAATTTTTGCTTTATTTCTTTTTTTTTTTAATTTTATTTATTTATTATTTTTTTTTTATATATGAGGCCTCAGTGGAGTATTTTTGGTTTTATCTCACATGTCCGTAGACGAGATTTACCTTCCTCATCATAGGCTCTTGGTTAAACGAGGATTTTAAGCTGAAGGTTAGGTTGTGGGGGTCTGTGGATTTGTTTGGGCCTTCCTCAAACAAATCTATGAATAACAAGATAGATTCATATAATGGAGATAGACTCCGTGTGATTAATTAGCGAAAATTAAATGGGTTGACTCTACGAGTTTACCCAGTGATCTGGTGTCACTGTGTAGTGCTCTTAAAAGACAAGATTTTGTTGACGATTACGGGTCCAACCCGCTGGGAGTTTTCCTTGTTGGAAAATGTCGCAATGAATGGAAAGATGGGTTCATATAGGTGAGATCAACTCTGTGTGTTTAATAAGTGAAAGTTAAATGGTTTGACTCTATGAGGTTACACAGTGATCTGGTGTCACTGTGTAGTGCTCTTAAAAGAAAAGATTTTATTGACGATTATATCTCGCGCGGCCCTGTAGTATCCCCGAAGGGTTGTCCTCATCCGCGATCTCAATAAGAAATAATCATGGGCTTATTTCTGAGTCGGTGGGATAATCATTGGACAGCGAAAGGTGGTGTTTTAATTGTCGTACTTCATTCGTGTTATTGTATTTCTCTTAAGGAGAATTAAACTACTCGATTCGGATTATTCCCCTTTGGTACCCCGACATTCATTCCATGGGACTATTACGCGAGGAATGCCCTTTACGCTGTTCTTATGAATTGAGCAGAGGTTGTTTTCGTCGAAGCTCGCCTACTCGAGGTGTCGGGCGCTCTCGCTCGCTCCTACGCTAGAAGCTAGCTGTCGCACTCCATTGTACGGCGCGGATAGCGATACCTCTACGGCCTCACTGTCATCCTGATCTCTCTCTCGGGCTGACGTGCAGCCAGAACAGCAATTAATTGCTCGAAAAATAGCAATAATTGTCGTTATGACCCAAGAGAGTAATCGTAGGAGGAAGTTCATCGGCGGGGTTGGTATTGCTTCTCCTCGTTTAATAAGACGTTGGAGAGATGGGCCGCACAATGCGTGAGGTGAGTCCGTAAGCCGATGCGCTGTGCTCGGGGTACGAAGTCTCGCCAATTTTCACTCTCTTTAATTTCGGATAGCCACGACGCAGTGCGTGGGGACCCAAAAAAAGAGAATGCCCTAACTTCTCAACAGCTAGATAGCCACGACGCTGTGCGTGGGGATCGTCGTTGTTGAGAAGAGTATCCTACTAATTCCGTATCTCGGTCTCTGACGGCCACGGCGCGATGCGTGGGAACCAGCAACCGAGGTGGAAATTCTAAGTGGTTATAAATGAGTAAAAAAAAATAAAGTAATTCTAAACTTGCTGATTTTTCAGCGAAATATGCTCCCGTCTATGTTGGTGACAAAAGAGAGAGTGCCTCTGTCGGGGTGGCTTCGCCAATTTATACTGCTGCTGCGTCTTGCTGGAGGGAGGAATGTAGGGGTGCTCGCGTGATATCGCGTGATTAACGGGGATCTTTGCGATTCGCAGGTCGCCGGGTGGCGTGACATCACGTGATGTCACGCGATCGAATGATTTTGAGGGGAAATGTGGCGTGATGCTCTGCTCCTAATATTTGGAAGAGCTCGCCTGGTGTCCTCAAAATTCCCGCGTATTAATTGTTAGTGAATTTTGGTCATTTTCTGCTGAACAAAAAGGTATTTTACTTGTAAATTAATCGGATGTCGGATCTTAATTAATTTGGGTTATTTTGGGATCGGCAAAGTTTCTTTAGCGAGCTCGCATCGTCTTCATTCTATTCGGAGTGCTCACTTGCTTCTCAAATAGTCGTTCCGCTTTAACACGCGTGCTTGCGAAGTTTTGACCGAGTAGCGCCCTAAATCTGACATATTTTTAATTAAGAATGAATTCCTGTTTTGTTATTTCTAACTCGGGAATTCCGTTGTTATTAATTATTAATTTAATTTTTGTTAGGAGTTTGTTATTGTTGTTGGGCGTTGTTGGTATTTTGTTGTTGTTAGGCAGTTATTCTTGTTGTATCGATTTTCTGTTGGTGGTAGTAATAATTTTTGTTGTTGTTGTTGTAATTGTATTGTTGCAATTACGTTAAATAGTAGAGCGCGGGCGGACCTAGCTCAGCTCGCTCGCGATCTCCATTTCGGCGCACGCGGGAGGGCCCGTCTTGGGAAGACGACAGGTAGGCTCTCGCGCTAGTGACCTGCCCCATTAGTAATGGTCGCACTATGGGTGGTCTGAGCGTCGCGTAGTAGGCTCCGCCCACTGACCAGTGGCCTGCATCAGAGGCCGGTAGCCTGCCGAATTCTCGCCCCGTCCTGCGACCAACTTACCCGTCCTGATCCCCTGTTGTCTCGGGGACTTCACAATGCTGCTAAACGTGATTTATTTGTTAATTAATAGGTTAATCAATATCTCGATTGGTTTCCTGTTATGTAATGGACGTTCCGTTACAATACACCTCCGCAAATGCGCCTCATAGTTCGACACAGCTACTCATGGGCTGAAGGACTCCGGTCGGTGGCCTGTTGTCATTATGTATATAAAATAATAAGTGTATATTGGTCCGTAATTCGTGTAATGTAATCTAAACATACTGTGTAATGTCAATAAATTCGTACTACTACTACTACTACTGGGACAAGTTCCCAAATAAAATCATTTAATCTTAAATAAATGTGTACCGTCCATGCGTGAGGTAACATAGACATTTTTGGTGTCGGAAGTGGGATTGTCCGAATTCTGAATTATTACGCGATTAAAAAATTGTAATTAACAAAAGATCGTGTAATTTAAAATCGACGAAATATTTAAACAATAATTAAAACAAATCATTAAATCATTTAATAAATAAAGAATAAATAAATAAAAATTTTTATTCAAATAAAATAAAATCAATAAAATTTTAATACGATGATTAAATCGAATTTATTAATGAATTATAAAAATTAAAATAAATTTTTTTTTTTGGCGTTTGTAATTTTAAACAATCAAACGCAAAATTTTTATTCGCAGTATTTTCGCGATTTTTCCGAAGTTTTTGCGAATAATACTTTTTATTTACGGATATTCGCTCGCGCCTCATACGTTTTGATAAGTTCGAATACTCTTTTTTTTTTTGCGAAAGTGCATTTTACGTGATAGATTTTTGCGATTCGAATATTCTCACATTTTGTTGATTTTTGAATCCTCATCGAACCCGAAATTCATAGGTTCTTGATCGATTGCAAATCTTCATGGAGAATAATCGAAAACTGTTACCGCGAGTGAATTTAAATCTATATATATATATACGCATATATTGTGTCGTGCCACTTCACCGCGTGTGCTGCGCGGCTCGGTCGCTACCGCCCAAATATCACGACGCCCAAGGGTTTTTCTCGTACAAATTTCTTTGCCTTTTTAATTGGGCGCCAGGTGGTGATTTCTCACCCCACCACCAGGGTATCCTTGCTCTTTTACTTTTGTCCGGCTAGGACAGGGGTGCAGTTCGTTTAATTGTTCTTAAATATGCTATTTTTCCCCCGAAATAAAGGTGCAACACCGTCGTATGAATTAACAAAATCTAGTCAATATTTAATACACAGTAATTCAAAATTTGTTACAAAGGAGCTCATAAATTTTCCGCTATTGCTCCGAAATAATAATATAACGTTTTAATAATCTTTTATCAACGCAAATTATAACACAAATTAGCATCGAAATAATCAAAAATATGACACATAATTCTTCGTATTATTTAATATAACCAGACGTCGAATCTCGATTCTATGGTATTATACGCACGATAATATCCAGAGAGAGACTCGACCTCAAGTTATATACCGGGTGACGAAATTGTAATAATAATGAATACAAAAGACCGGCACGGCCGAGAGCCAATCACGCACAAAGAATATAATTTTATTAAACGAGCTCTTTTCACTTGATGACAAAATTAATAGGAAGGAAAGAGTGAGAGCACTGCGTGCGCCTACCTGTACAAATTTTCTTCCAGAGATTTTATACGCTCGGCGTTTCCTTATTTCTCCTATTTCCTTCGGGGATCGTTCACCGAATCTGCACGGCCTATCAGTGTATCCCTCAGTGTCCGCCTTCGCACGAAGTTCTCCACAGAACAGGGGATATGCCGTATGACGACTCGGCGCAATCGGCGATCTCAAGCTGTTACTCGGTAAATTATTACAAACTGCAGCCCTAATACAGCTCGATCTTTCTTGAAAAGACGCTAATACGCAACTTCTAACTCGCTCGGTTAGATAAAGACTGGTGGAAAGATTGCTCTCAACTGCTCACGTACGACTCTACCACAATGAATGTGTCAAGACGACTGTTCTACGTAGACTGCTTTTCGAAGACTCTTCGTTCGGCGTAACTCGAGCGCCGATCTTTCTTCCGATTCTTCCTCTCTCTCTCTCCGACGTACTCGCTGCTTCTCACTCGTTCTCTAGCCCACCGTCATGCGTATTGCCTGGAATATACCAAAATCTCGGCAGTGACTAATTCTTTTTCTCATCGATAGACTCTCGGCCCTTGACTCGAGCAGCGATCCAGCGGTCTCTCTCTATTTAACGCGCTTCGGCCGCTCGAACCCTCGCACGTTGTTGCGAGGCTCGTAGCGCCTCGTCACACCCCCTTGCTAGGCCGGAAATACTCTCGCACGCGAGGTACGCGCACGCCGATACTCTCCAACGTGCTTCACTGGATCACTTCTCGGCCATCTCGGTCGAGAACAAAAAATGGTAACAATTTAATAATGTACCCAACATCAATTTAACGTAATGAAATATATGCTTTTATTTTTGGTCCACTCTGGTCCTTAATGCTAACAAGAGAAAAAAATGCACACATAACGAAAAAAATAAAGAAATCGTTTTCGAGACATCTATGGCACACGGAAAAAGATTATATGGAGAGATGTTCTCGAGACTTTGGCTTCATGTAACTAAAAAAAAATATATTTTTCAAAAGGAAAACTCGCGACAACCACTATAACATAAAATAAACTGTTTTTCTTCAGTTGTTGTCGCCTCCGGCTCTGGCGTCGAGCCTGGTCGGTAGTTGCGACGTTTTTGCGGATTACACGTTGGACAGGTCGTGATGGTGTAATTCACACGGTAGCACCGCGTGCAATAGGGTGGACTGTCCGGTGTCCACGGAAGTTCCCAATACGCTCGGCGTATTGGAGGCGGGCAAACCGCAGCTTGAGCGTTAGCGCTCGGCGGGGGTATTTCCATACTCGGCTCCACACCGTGCGTCTCGGCGCTAGTTCCCTCGTTGACGTCCCGTGACGTCGTTGCCGCGGGCTCGGACGTCTCCGATGCGTGCATCTCGCGTGGCTGCGTTTCGCTGGATTCGCGGTACCGGCGTCGAGCCTCCTCGCGTATTGCCGCGAGTTGTTCGGCCGGCGACAGCACCGGTACCTCTGGCTGCTCTGGCGCTGGATCCTCTTCTACTTCACCGTAGAACCGACGACGCGCGTTCTCCCTAATGGCTGCGAGCTGCTCCTGCAGCCCTTTCGGGGCACCTCCATTGCTGGGATTCTTCGCGGCCATTTTACGTCGTCTGTAATTTAAATACTTTTTCTTTCAGATGACACGCTCGACAATTATTAAATAACGCATCTTAACTTTGCCAGAGTGATCACGCTCCCTAATTGAGTAATCACATTATAATGTGATTACTCAATTTCAACATGCGAAAATGAGTTATTAGTAATCTTATTGTCTATCCCGGTTCGTACCCGGTGTCGCGTTGTCGACGCGCGCTTGCACGGACGCGTTCTCCGGAAGATTACCGATCTTTACGAACTTAAGATCCTTAACATGGTATCTCCCTGCGGGTTGACCTTCTGGACTAGACAATTCTACTACGCTCGGCGAAATTACCTTCGCGACGTTAAACGGACCTGTGTACTTTCTCGTGAATTCCGCTGTTCGATTATCCGATGCCTTGAACAACACGCGGTATTTCCGATATACCCGGTCTCCGACGTATAACGTCACGTTGCGTCTTGTGCGACTATAGTATTTCGCCTGTCTCTCGGAGGCTTCTCGAATCTTCCGAGTGACTAGGTCGCGCATCTCTACGAGCTTGTTCATCCTAGAGTGCCATTTTTCCCTATTCGGCGCATCGGGAGCAATATCTCGTTCGATCGACATCTTAACATGCATCGCGGGTCTCGGTTCGCGTCCTAAATTAAGAAACGCGGGACTCACTCCCAGCGAGGGGTGTACCGCGGTGTTATAGGCGAATTGAAACTCGGCTATCTTCAAGTCCCATTCGCTATGGTCGGCCGATATGTAGCTGGCGATCATCGTCTTTATGTTCCGATTCACTCGTTCGACCGGATTCGCCTGCGCGTGATAAGGCGGCGTTGTGACTCGGTCTATTCCAAATTCATCAGTCAATTTCTTTACTGTCTGGTTGACAAATTCAGTCCCGTTATCGGTGAGCAATACGCGCGGCGTGCCCCATCGACAAATTATGCGTGTGCGGATCAGCTCGGCGATTACCTTTCCCGTGGCGGCTGCTACTGGGATACACTCGATCCATCGGGTCCTTGAACACGATAATAGTAAGGGGCAGGTATAGGGAGACGACACTTTCCCCCTCCCTATACCCTGCCCCCGCGGCTGGTAGTGCGTGGGTGGGTAAGAGTGGGATTAATTAGCGTAATTCCCCGAGCTGTGATTGGTCATAAAATTCCCCTCTCCATCCCACTCCTTTGATAAGCATAGGTGGGAATAATTAGCATAATTCCCCGAGCGTGGGTTGGATGTCTAACTCCCCTCTCCTCCCTACTCCTTCGTTTGAATTTTCACTGTATTTTCTTAGAGAAGTGAGATTAATTAGCATAATTCCCCGAGCGATGGTTGGATGTCAAAATCGCCTCTCCATCCCCACTCACTCGGTTGAATTTTCCCTGTATTTTTCAGACAAGTGGGATTAATTAGCATAATTCCCCGAGCGCCGGTTGGATGTCAAAACCCCCGCTCCATCCCACTCCCGCGGATGAATTTTCTCTGTATTTTCTCAGACAAGTGGGACTGATTGGCATAATACCCCGAGCGCTGATTGGCCGTTGAGATTTTGTCCAGAGCGTCAGATTTTCGAGGTAAAATCGGTTGGTCCTGCAGCTTCCATCGGTATCGAAGATTTTTCTCCTACGATCGGTAACTCGCGATTTTTTGAGTGTTGGCAAATTTTTCAGGTGGATAAGTATTGTAAATAGTGAAACAGAATTTTCCTGCCGATTTTCTGTGAGTAGTTGATGGTAAATTTTTCAGGAGGGTAAGTCGTGAAATAAAACAAGATTTCCAGGTAAGTTATTTTTATGTCGAGCAATGGAGATACAAAAACAAGTACGCCTTATATATAATTACACTATACCATGAATATTATGATTAGGATCGTCATTGTTGCTTAATATACGCGCTTGAGATAATATAGAGAGTCACGGGGCGTCACAAATAAACAGATACATTACACACATATTTACATATTTTGTCATTATTGGGGTGTCTCGGGATTTTTTACCGTAAGTGCTTTTCGTAGCTCGTTTGTGATAAATGCGATGCACAATACGGTGATCTCGAGGAATACTATGTCAAACTTAAGTTCGACAAATTCAGCATCCATTTGATGCTGTACGGCGTCTTTCAAAGATTTGAAATTATTTTTTATGAACTCGTTGATTTTTTCCGGCGTCTCATTGACCGGTATATGCAAAAGTAATTCCGAGCAAAGTACTTCGGCGCACTTTTGTACGTTTGCGGCGTTTCTTTATAGTCCTCTGAAGCGCTCGTCGGTGCACACCATTATATCGCGTAAGCCCTCGAATGAAGGTTTCTGCATCACAACGGCAGGTGAATAATTTTTCCGCTTTTTCTTCGTCGGGGGCTCGGGTTCCAGCTGACTCTCGGTCATCTCATCAGCGGATTGCTCCTCAACACGGCGATCAAATACTATAGATTTTGAGCCGTAGCTAGTGGTGAAGAGGATCTCACAGTCGGAGATGTATATCGGCGCTGGAGTGGGCCAACCCGATCCCCAGGCGATCTTTTGTCCATCGCCAAAATACTTTGATATATTAGGAAGATGTGCTTGCAGTAATGTCCAGTCCTTCGCCTCAAAAACAATACCACCAGTGGTGTTATTGTTCTGTAGTTTTACAATTGGTTGTATACTTCCATCAGATCGCGGTTGTAGGCCGACGCTCACCTTCTTTGTCTCGGACTGGTTGAGACCGTACGTAGTACCGAGAATTAGGGGTCCTTGAAGGCGTTTTTTTTCAACGTCCGACAGCATACGGTACATGGTTGACGGTTGTAGATCACTGATGCGACGATCTTCAGATACGATAGTCTGACTCATCTTGAACAATAGACCGTTCGGCAAAGAGTCGTGGATAAGAAGCTGTGTAATATCACGTAAACTGTCTCCACTGAAGCCACGGGCCTTACTGCCGATTTCTAGTATCTCTATGGCTCTTATATATAGTAGTTTCCACGGCTGTTATGGATCCTCAAAATATCACACGTGTTGTCAAAAAGGTGGGGAGTGAGACCGGTTAGCTTCTACATACAGGTGTATTGCGTTGGATTCACAGGATGTGTGTAAAACCTGTAAATTGGTTGTTAACAGATATTTCGGGGTGGTCTATACACGAGTGCTACAGGTTTTAAGATTTCTCTTCTGAATCGTGTGGTATATCCAGAGTTGTGAAAATGCATTACTTTTTTAATGCATTATCGTTTTTTTCACCCATTACTTTAAAAATGCAAAATGGAATTCGGAACCATTACCCATTACTTTTGTAATGAGTAATGGAGCAGAGATCCATCATCCATTACTTTTTTAATGAGTAATGGGGCAGAGATCCATCATCCATTACTTTTTTAATGAGTATTGGAGCAGAGATCCATTATCCATTACTTTTTTAATGAGTGATGGAGCAGAGATCCATCATCCATTACTTTTTTAATGAGTGATGGAGCAGAGTTCATCATCCATTACTTTTTTAATGAGTAATGGAGCAGAGATCCATCATCCATTACTTTTTTAATGAGTAATGGAGCAAAGATCCATCATGCATTACTTTTTTAATGAGTAATGGAGCAGAGATCCATCATCCATTACTTTTTTAATGAGTAATGGAGCAGAGATCTATCATCCATTACTTTTTTAATGAGTGATGGAACTCATATTCATCACCGATTTTTAAAGTAATGGGTAATGGATGTGGTAATGCATATATGATAGTTCCATTACTTACCTAAATTTGCTTAATAAATAATAATAAATAAATATATAATTAAATAAATCGAAAAATCGTTCAATAAATGAATATGAGTATAATATAATTAGAAATCTGCGCTTAAGGAGGTCGTCTCGTACAGTATTGAATTCGCATAAATTCGAGAAAAGTGCGCGAGAATTGCAACAACTTCTCGATGGTCTAAAAATCTGAAAAAATTCATGCACACTAAAGGTACTGAAAAGATTAATTTTGCATAACACTAATTCCAAGATGTTATTAACAAATTGATGAACAAAATAATTGTTTAACAAATATTTCGATGACTCAAGTTTTTTTCAATGAAAATGATTCCTTCGTTTTTCTGTATACGTATGAATTTTATCAGTTTTTTTTTTTTAGTCATCTTTGAAATCACTTTCATTCGACTTCGTCGAAGTGGTTTCGAAGTGGAGTCGAATTTTTCGAGTCGTTTTTCGAAGCGCTAGCTCGCTTATTATCGAAGTTAATACATACTATCTGATAATACGCGTGAAATTCGTGGGGCTGAGCCCGCGAGCCCAGACCAACAGACTTGAGACATCGAAAAACATATTCGACACGATAGTGAACACCATGATATTCCGGGGTGCGTCGATCATTCTGTTCCTCAACAAGGCGGATGTGCTCGAGCGAAAAGTACGATCGCCGGACACCAACGTGAGTTGGTACTTTCCCCAATTCACGGGGGGCACATATTCCATGAAGGAGCTTAATTCCATGAAGGAGCTTCGTAATGAAAAGAACAAAAAAATAGTGACATTCAAGTAAGTAAGAGAATATTCTACTATTATATGATCAAATTAACGAATTTGTAGAGAGCTCCTCACGATTTGCGCAGCTTTTCTGTGTCAAAGACAGGAAGGGGGGGGGGGGGGGGAGTAAGCAGTGACACCGTTCTTGATTTATCGCGACTCACGAGGCGATATCTTTCTTCCTGCGTCTGTGGCGCTTTTTTCCCCGTCGACTTTTTTGATAAACATTAACGATTAAGAGTTACGAGATTTCTAAGTTATATGCAATTATTGATAATATATCGTGTAAATATCGACCTGTATTCTATATATTAATTGTAACGCGGCAATTTTGCCACGTTACAATAAGGGCATCGTCCTCGCACCTCGAAGGCTCAGCGGCGATCACGTAGGGTTGTTGGAGGAAAATTAAGACTATTATTAATTATTTTGTATGTTATTTTTTTTATGTCAGCCAACCAGTTATTTTTTTTATATGCGTCAGCCAACCGGAAAGAAAGCGAGAACAGACGTCCCGCGGGTAAATCAGCTCGCTTGCCATATGGACGAGAAGCTCCAACGACCTATATCGCCGGTCAACGCATGGGAAATCAGCGCACTCTTTAATACACCAGAATCATCCGAGCAGAGTTGCTCGGAAAAAGGACTTCGCGTGTGGTCGGTAGCGCAGCGTACTGCCGAACCTTGACACGTACTAGACAATGCGAATCTAATAACTTAATTCGCCAAGCGAGGCGCCAGGTCCCGTCTCAAGTAAAAGGGAGTGCGTAAACGATTCCCCCGATTAGGCAAAACTTGAATATCTAAGGGTGGGGAGCAAAGTCCGAGAGCGCGAGAGCACGCTAATGCTCGAGGCTTTTTCCGGGGATCTTTGGAGGTGCGAGGACGTCCCGGCACCATCAAGAATTGTATCAGGATTGGTTTCTTTCCCGGTAAGATTTTATTACTTTCTCTGGTCTTGGGAATTGTTGTATTTCGTTTTAAAAAAAGTGATAAAGAAATTGCAAAATATAAAATAGTGTTTGGCCGTGCCGGAATCTTCAGATCGTCCGCGTGGAGATCTAATCGCGAGAGATCGATTTGTTAAGCGTTGCTCGTCCCGCGTGTCGATTGTAACTTCGGGCTTCGTATCATTTTGATCGAAAATATGTTTAAATAAATCAAGTTCCGAATCGTAAATAAATAATGTAAAATAATTAGTCGAATCTGTGAGCGTGAATCGCCCTTGGGCCCGTGTCCTTGGAAAAGCCATAGGTTAAGCCGTGCCGTCGTGTGTGAGTGAATCGTCTTTGTCCCGTGTAAGTGTGTTAGAAAGGGAGAAAAAGACAATCGGTCATAATACGGGGCTTCGGGAGTAAAGAAATGAGATAAGGATTGATTGTCGCGAGTACCGTTTATGAGAGAAAATTCGCGACCGTCCCGAGACGTTTCCTTATTCTTTTTGTTATTAAATTAATCGAAATTATCAAAGAAGTGTGATACGGATCGAGTGCCGTGAATTGGATTTAGCACGGCCGTCCCGAAACATTTTCTTTATCTTGTTTTTTTTTTGTTATTGAATTTATTGAGAGTTATAAAAGAGTGTATTAGGGAGTGAATGTCGCGAGTACAGTTTGTTTGAGAAATTCGCGGCCGTCCCGAGGCATTACTTTTGTCGAAAGAGTTTAGAATTCTATCGTTACTTGTTATTTTATTGTTCGAGTATTAGCGAGCGAGTAATTGTGGAAATATTGTGACCACGAACAAGAGGTATTTTACGGGACATTTTAAGTTAAATATTGTCGAGCTTTAAAGTGGAGATTTTAATAAATTATTAGATTTTGTGAGTCCCGTACACCGTGTAAATCTTGATTTTGTGTTTTGTCCTTTTTGTTATTTGAAAGTGTCTCAGGAGTCTTACCCCCCCACTCTACGTAAAAATAGCTGCAGTTAGCCTTGGCTGGCAATTGTCACGTTACATCGTTGCTTCTCTCCCGGCGCGAAAGCGCCTGGCGCCCTGTTCTTCGGAACGAAATAAAAAGGAGAGAAGTAACTGACAATTTAGATTGTGGCGTTTGGGATTTTTCCTCGCGATGGGAAAAATAACGTTACATAATATATACGTATTCATAAATATTTGTGTGTATATGTATTGTAACGGAACATCCTACCCCAAGGCTCCTATCTGAGGCCATCCTCCTCTATAAAAAAAAAGAACCAACCCAACGAACTCAGGTCCAGTACGTGAACCCTCCTCTGGCGGACTATCAGGCTCTAGAGGTCTTTTGCATTCGCGAATTCCCTGTATCGGTAGCGTCGCGTCCCTCGAGGAACCGCGAAACATTTCAGTATACATACGTCGTGCATCATCTCTATGAATGATGAATTTATATATTTATATAAAAAACGAACATTAGAGGAAGAAAGGAAAGAGAGTATTAATTAGAATTTTTCATATTTTGTACAGACGGTTGAGACCCTCGTCTTGTGTTTTATTTTGTTTGTTTTTTACATTATTATGTCACTATTGTCGCGATATGCGAAGGACGCGCGATTTTCGGACCGTTTAATATATAAGGAAATAAAGTTTAATGTATGTATTCACGATCCAATACAAATTTTTCCACGGCGTCGCGTTCGGCAAGGCGTCGACTTCTCGCTGTTTCAAATCGCGTGGTTCGCTCGTTATAATTTTTCGCGTGGCGCACCTGGCAAGAGTCGCGAGAGCTCCCGCTGAACGCTCGAACGAGTTTGGACGAAATTTAACTTTCCAAGATTCGTTACTCGTTACAGTTGATTTCCGGTCGAAACAGCGTCTACTCGTCGAAAACGCGAGACTATATTTTTTCTCGATCAACGCTGAGTCGAACTTTCGTACTAATTCGAACTGCGAAATCCTCTCAGCAATCCGGGCGAAAAAAAAATTCTTCTCTCGCACGACGACTTCCCGAGGCCTCAACGTTCGCGAGTTTCTTATCCACGTATGTCGTTTAAGGGGGGCAAAAAAAAATATTACACGCCGAGAGCAACAATTACGGAGTCAATCTCGAGACTCGCTCCGTTGATTTCGGTAAATTTCGTTCTCTCGATCCGCACAAACACGGGAAACAAAATTCTTTTTATTCGAAACATATCCGACGAGTGATATGTTACTGTACTCTCGATTTTAATCATCGACTAATCGTTGAGAACGAAAAAATATATATATATATATATTAACCGTGAGAGCGACGAAATCCACAAGCGGATGGTAATAATCAACTAAAATTAATAATAATCGTAATAATTGTTCCTGACCGTTTAAAACGGATCAAACTCGTCAGTTTCGAGCGCAAAAAAAAACTTGACGTGAATTTCCGGGCTCCGGTGGACCTGGGCGAGAGAACTCGCGCTGCGAATACTTCTCACAGCGACCTCCGCGGCAACTCGATCGGCGAGTCGACACCGGACGCGGTGTCTAAACGAGGCTCGCGAGGCGCGCGCGCGCGCGGTGATTGCGAAAGCAGGCAATAACAATAATAATAATTACGTGAGCTTTCGATTTTTTACCGCAACAATGGCTTTGCCAGAGATGCCTGCAGACCTCCTCTTCTTCGCGCAATCGTCCCGAGGTGTGCGTGAACCAATTGACGGCCTCTACTACTCGCTGGGAAATAAATGTTGGTATTATTGTTTCAATATAATTGTAAGTATAAATAATCAGAATATACCAAAATAACCGTACCTGCGCTAATTTAATGATAACTTTTCGAGGCGTTCACTTTCCCTAATATTCGCTGCTCGAAATGCTCATCGCTTAATCGATTATATTTCGGCAGGTCCAACATCGTGGCGTAGCTGAAGAGGCGTTCAACGGGGGCTGACGATGGTAACGGTGTGTTAAATTTGCAAAATATCTTACGCATGGCCGGATATTTTTGCAGCATCTTCAACTCGGTGTCTGGGTCCTCGAGATATCGCGTTACTTCAACTTCCGAAGTAGCGTGATTTACGGAAGTTTGAAGATTTTCAAAAATCATTGGGTCGTCTCCGAAATCCCAATCGTCGTCCGGCCGTCTCGGTTCCGGAACTGGGGATTCCGCCGTTTCCGTAGATACTGAAGCGACAGCGTCGACTACAAGATCGTACACGAACTTCTGCTTCGTTCTCGGCAGGCAGCGGAGCCAGCGTACTTTAAATTTCGGGTGAGATACGGCGGCTATAGCTGCTGCTCTTCCTTGCTCGATAATATCGAAAATATCTTTGAATCTCGTTTCCAGAGCACGAATCGTCGCTACTACAATCGGTTGGCAGATTTGGACACTGGTGCTGTCTTTCAACAAAATCAGTTGTCGTCGTAGCTGCACGAGAGTCGGGAGGAGATACCCATAATGACAGTAACTTTCACCTTGAAGCAGATCCATCGCTTTCGCGAGATCCTGCGTGCATCGAATGTACTCTTCGAGGTACCGAAATTCGTCAGATGTAAACGCATCTCGAAGCGTGATCGGGTCTCCATCTTTACTGCCGCGGTTCAACAGCTTCTTCTTGCAAGATACCAGCTGCTGGAGACTATCAATCAAAGAGTTCCAGCGCGTCACTACTGGTCTCTTCAATGCTATCCCCAGGTAATCCCTTAACGCCTCGCTGAACTTGGGCGAGCGCAAGCTTTTCCACACAGCATTGCACTTTACCATTGCATTTTCGTGTATTTCAGCAAGCTCCAGTGAACGACCAATGGCTTTCGCCGTGTCGGTCGTGGCAATAAGGTTGAGGGTATGACTCGCACATCGCAAATGCTGCGGTAATTGCCTTTCGCACTCGTTGCTGAATTCATCGTCAATTTCTGCAGGGTCTTCAGTCAGAAGCTCGCCGATTGCAGAGCCTTCAGACGTTGCGACATCCTGTATACTCATTGACGTATCTACAAAATTAAACAATTTTCTAAAGTCACACAGGTATACATACATACAGGTCGTAATTGTAATTTTAATTTGATACTTCTGTATTTCAAGACTTTTATATATTTATTTAGATGTAGAATTTTTTTTCCTTTTTTAGGATAAAAAATAATATTCCGGCGTCCGATTAGGACAATGATACTTCAACCGTTACTTATTTATCTATGTACGACAACTAAATTCAACTTCAAGAAATTACTTATTTTAAGTCCAATATGTTTCGTATATGCATTATCTTTATTATCAACACTATCGTGCTGATAATTTCGTTTATCCGGATTCAAAATGCAAAACGAAAATCAATAATAGATCATTTTTACCCAGCAAACATCCGTCCGTCGCGTCAACTCCAAATTCTCTGAACGCTTTCACGAAATTCGTGCCGTTGTCGGTTACAGTCGCTACAAATTTATTACAGTCGATGTTGAAACTTGAATTTATTTCTACCAAATGTCGAGCAATCGCGTCATAGGTGTGCGTTCCGGAAAATCGCTTACAAGCAATGGCAGCTGACCTCCTCTCTAGCGTACGTTCATCTATCTACATAAAAAATACCGAAAAAGTTCAGTTCAGTTCTGCAAATATGAATTAACTTTAAGTGACGCGTACAGGGTTTTAATCGTAACATTATTTTCAGAGGATTTAATAGTTCCCAGGGACGTCTGTAAAGACGCGTACTGGGCTTTAATCATATCATTTTATTTTCAGAGTATTTAGTAGTTCCCAGGGACGTCTGTAAAGACGCGTACTGGGCTTTAATTATAACATTTTATTTTCAGGGTATTTAATAGTTCCCAGGGACGTCTGTAAAGACGCGTACTGGGCTTTAATTATAACATTTCATTTTCAGAGTATTTAATAGTTCCCAGGGACGTCTCTAAAGACGCGTACTGGGCTTCAATCTTCACATTCTATTATCAGTGTATTAAATTGTTCTTTGGGACGTCTGTAGAGTCGTATACTGGGACTTATTCATTTTTCCTTATCCTATTTCCTCACAATATTACTTTACGAGAGCGGAGAATAGCGGTCTTTTCGACGAAGGATGGGAATTTGACCACACGAGCCAGATTCGAGGGCCACGAACCGAAGCCGAGAATCGCTTTTTTTCTTAGTCGACGAGATTATATTTTTCTTCGTCTACTTTATAATATTTTTACTTCTAATTCTTTTGTTCTAATCAATCAACGCACCCAATGCAGCGTTACTCCGAGGAAGCGTCGTTTTTTCCCCGACCACGCATCAGCGGTTGTACACACGTACTCCGTATCTTCAATAATACCCTTGATCTCGGCCAGCTGTTCCTCGACAACGTGGTTTATGCGCGTCATCAACGTGTGACGCGTTAAGGGCTTTAGTGTCGTCCCATTTTTCTTGATTTTTAAGTCTGCAAGATAATTCAAACAGTGAAATTCTGTGCTAGACGATTAAAATCATACGAAAAACCGTCTTATACCGTCAAAGATTTTTCGGAACGATTCCTTTTCCACTGTACACAGCGGTATCATCGTGTCTAGCACGAACGATGTACAATTCGATTCCCAGACATCTTGAGAGAAAGTACAGGACCATCTTTTCCTGTCGACGGTTGACGATGTCCGCTTCGATGCGACGTACTCTTTGTATTCCTCGAACTCGTCTGGATGTCGTTTCTGCAACTTAAATGATCAATAATATTATATATTAATTCACTTATATCATCGGAATTAAATCGTGGGTTTTCCTGTGACGGAGGCCGCGAAGGCCATTAGGAGGAAATCCCGCAACTAACAGTGTGGCAATTATACGGGTTGAGAATCACCGACAGCGTTCTTATCACATTTTTTTTACTGCGCAAGAAGTTTTCTCGAACCTTTATTTTCCATGCCCCTTTAAGGTAGTATGCTCGGTACAGTCCCGCCAATCGTGAGTTTCAATGAATATTTCGAACACTTCTCGATGGGATAAAAATCTGAAAAAAATCAAGCACGTTAAAGGTGCTGATAAGATTTATTTTGCATAATAATAATTTCAAAATGTTATTAACAAATTAACGAAAAAATAAATTGTTCAACAATTTACCCGGCAACCTAACTTTTTTTCTGATGAAAATTATTCATTCATTTTTCTGAATACGTATGAATTTTTTCAGAATTTTGTCTAAATTTTTTTAATTGCGGTTTTTGCCGCCCATTTTGCTTAAAAAACCGCAATTAAAAAAATTGCGGTTTTGCCGCCCATTTTGCTTCAAAAACCGCAATTAAAAAAATTTAGACAAAATTCTGAAAACATTCATACGTATTCAGAAAAATGAATGAATAATTTTCATCAGAAAAAAAAGTTAGGTTGCCGGGTAAATTGTTGAACAATTTATTTTTTCATTAATTTGTTAATAACATTTTGAAATTATTATTATGCAAAATAAATCTTATCAGCACCTTTAACGTGCTTGATTTTTTTCAGATTTTTATCCCATCGAGAAGTGTTCGAAATATTCATTGAAACTCACGATTGGCGGGACTGTACAGCGCATACTACCTTAAGGTAGTCCTACTGATAGAGTCCCGTCAAACGTGAGTTTCAGAGAACATTTCGAAGACTTCTCGATGGGATAATAATCAGAAAAAAACAAGTATGTGGAAGGTCCTGAAAAGTTTGATTTTGCATAATAATAATTCCAAAACGTTATAAACAAGTGTATGAAATAATAAGTTGTCCAACAAATTATCCGACAACCCAACTATTTGTTGTGACGAAAATTATTCATTCATTTTTCTGAATACACATGAATTTTTTCGAATTTTAAATACTGTTTTAAAATTGCAGTTTTCGGCGCTCATTTCGCTTGAAAAACGCAATTTAAAAAAATTAGACAATATTCTGAAAAAATTCCTAAATATTGAGAAAAATTAATGAATAATTTTTATCAGGAAAACAAGTTCAATTACCAGGTAATTTGTTGAACAAATAATTTTATCATTAATTTGTTAAGTACATTTTGGACCTATTATTATGCAAAATCTATGTTTTCAGCACCTTCAACATGCTTAATTTTTTAAAGATTATTATCCTACTGAGAAGCGTTCGATATGTTCTCGGAAACTCACATTTGACGTGACTGTACCGCTAGGACTACCTTAAACAAATGTTGAAATGTAATATAAACCAGTTTTATGGATTATACTTACTCTTAAATGCGTCGTCAAATTGGACGTTGCCCTTAGCGTAGTCTTGAAAACCTTCGGTGGTTGGCAAAATTGGCACACCGCCAGAATAAATTTGTCGACGTCGGACCCATCAGTTTGTAGTCGAAAGTATTTCCCATCCATCATAGGCCGCTTTGCGCACTCTCTCTCCAAACGTGTGTGTGGATCATCTTCACCAGTCTGTTCCTCGTGTACTGACATCTGGCTGAAGCGTTCGGTTTGATCCAATACCTCTTCATCGTCTGAAAAATGATTTTAAAGGCGATCAGAGGTGCTTAAAAAAATGGTGAAATGCGTTTGGAGTAGTCGCCTCGGTACAGCCTGGTTAAATGTCGCATTTCAAGACAACTCCGAATGTTTCTCAATGACATAAAAATCTGGAAGAAGTTAGGCAAATTGAATATGCTGCAAAGATTGATTATGCACAATAATAATATCAACATGTCATTCACAAATTAATGCAAAAATTAATGGAGCAACAAATTACCCGGCAACTAAACTTTTTTTTTCTAATGAAAGTGATTCATTAATTTTTCTAAATGCGCATTACTTTTTCAGAATTTTGTCTAAAAAAAACAACGCAACTTAAGAAAAATTATACAAAATTCTTAAAAAATTCATACGTATTCAGAAAAATTAACGAATCATTATCATAAAAGAATAGGTTGCTGGGTAATTTGTTGAAGAATTACATTTTTCATCAATTTGTTAATAACATTTTCGAATTATTATTATGCAAAATTAATCTTTTCAGTACCTTTAATGTGCATGCATTTTTTCAGATCGAGAAGTGTTTGCAATTCTCTTTAACATTTGCTCGAATTTATGCGAAATTAATACTAGCGGGAGGACTACCTTAAGGGGTGATGTCGTTAGTACTCATTTCGCATAAATTCCAGCAAAAATCAGAGAGAATTGTAAACACTTCTCGATAGTATAAAAGTTTTAAAAAATTCAGGCACATTACAGGTACCGAAAAGATTAATTTTGCATAATAATAATTCTAAAAAGTTATTAACAAATTGATGAAAAAAATAGTTTAACAAATATTTCGGTGACCTACGTTTTTTTTTGTGGATGAAAATAATTCCTTCGTTATTCTGAATACGTATGATTTTTTTTCTGATTTTAGAGTTTATTTTGAATTTTGTGTTTTTTTACATAGAGAATATATGAAAATTCAGTTAACTCTAAAATCTGAAAAAATTCAGAAAAATGAACGAACCGTTTTTATCCACATAAAGACTTGGGTCACCGTAATATTTGTTTAACAATTTTTTTTCATGAGTTTGTTAAAAACATTTCAGTATTATTATTATGCAAAATTAATCTTTTCAGTACCATTAATGTGCGTGAATTTTTTCAGATTTTCAAACCATCGAGAAGTATTTGCAATTCTCTCGCACTTTCCTCGAATTAATGCGAATTGAATACGTCGCGAGACTACCTCCTACGTTCAGAGTTCAGACGGACTGTACCAAGACGACTTCTTTAAGGACCTGTATCAACTCTGATTTTATTATATTTGAATCCAAGTTGAAATACGAAAAATATAATATTCACCTGATCCTTTGGATTTTTCGTGCGATTGGGAAGGCTGCTCGTCTTTCGAATCCGCGGCCGTGCCCGCGGCCGTCCTTCCGGATGTAAACAAGCTCTCGCACGATTTCGAGGTCCGCGGTCGTTTTCGCTGATGTTCTTCGTTCACAGACATGGCTCACAGCTAAATAGTGATCGGTTATATTATTTAAATTAAATTATTATTTATAATTGTACGTGTAACATAAAAGTAGAAACGTAGATTAAAAATAATTTTTAATCTACGTACAGAATACGTGTACAAATATAATTATTATTGCGTAGAAAAAAATTATATTTAAAAAAAAATTAATATTATTTATCTCTATATTTAAATTACAAAAAAAAGTGTCTATTTTTATACTGTTACACGTATACTTGATTATCACATGTATAAATGTGGAGTACGTACCGTATCAGACGACCACCTGCCGTGACGAAGAACAATGAAATGATCACAAAACTTTTCAACACAATGCGAGAAACAGAGCCGCTAGTGACACCGCCAATTATATCTACAGATCGTGATATTTTGGCGGAGGGAGAAGGGATGGGGCGTACGATGTGAGCGCTAATCGTCCGCACGGCCGCCACGCGAACCTTTTATTTTGAAAAACGGTTCGGTCGGTAACCAAAAACAGTTTTCGTTTTTTTTTTATAAAAACCATTTATGAAAAATCATTTGTTTTGTTCTTAAGGGAATGTGAAATACCGACTTTGCATCTCAAAAGTTCGGATGTGCCGTTTTTCGTAAATTATGAACGGATCGAAGAAAAAATTGAAATACAGACACCAGTAATGTGAACCTCGTACATGAATTAGCCAAAATTTTTATTATCGAAAAAGAAATTACAGATCGATTACCCGCAGAGAAATCTGTAATGAAAAATTCGATTTTTTTCCAGTTTTTTTTTACAAAAACTGAGAAAAACGACTAATTCAAGCGCGAGATAATGTAAAAAAAACACATGATACGTGCATTCCGAATACGATTTCGACTAATTAAGGTAGTTCTAGCGTCTAGTATTCATTTCGCATAAATTCGAGTAATTTGAGAGAGAATTGCGAACACTTCTCGATGTTATAAAAATCTGAAAAAAATCATGGACATTAAAGGTACTGAAAAGATTAATTTTGCATAATAATAATTCCAAAATGTTATTAACAAATTGATGAAACAAGAAATTGTTTAACAAATTTATCGATGACCCAAATTTTTTTTCAATGAAAATGATTCGTTCATTTTTCTGAATACATATGAATTTTTTCAAATTTTAGAGTTCACTTTGAATTTTGAGTGTTTTTTATAGGGAAAATATGTGAAAATTCAAAGTGAACTCTAAAATCTGAAAAAATTCATACGTATTCAGAAAAATGAACGAATCATTTTCATTTAAAAAAAAAGTTGGGTCATCGATAAATTTGTGAAACAATTTTTTTTTCATCAATTTTTTAATAACATTTTAGAATCATTATTATGCAAAATTAATCTTTCCAGTACCTTTAATGTCCATGACTCATTTCAGATTTTTATACCATCGAGAAGTGTTCGTAGTTCTCTCTCAAATTACTCGAATTTATGCGAAATGTATACCGGTCGCACGGACTACCTTAATAAGCAATAGTCACATCTGAAAGAACTGTCGGTAAATACAACAAATTTTCACGTCTCGCAACAGCTATCTCTCTCGCACTCATGTGTCACGTGGCACATGTTTCACATGCCCTTAAGAGCATGTGAAATACCGCAGTCGGTATAAAAAATTGTAATTAACGTTTTTCACGCATATTTGCATTTACAGGTAAAAAAAATGCATTCACTGTACTGGTGATATGCGCAGTAAATGGATCGATTTATCGATTTACATACTTATTCGTCGATTTATGAACGATTTTTCGATTTATTAATTTTTTTCAACGTTTTGTAGATTTTTTTTTTGCAACTTTTTCTAAAGTAATGGAACATTAACCGTTACTCTTAAAATCGGTGATGGATCTGAGTTATCCATTAAAAAAGTAATGGATGAACGATGTGAGTTCCATTACTCATTAAAAAAGTAATGGATGATGGATCTCTGCTCCATCACTCATTAAAAAAGTAATGGATGATGGATCTCTGCTCCATTACTCATTAAAAAAGTAATGGATGATGGATCTCTGCTCCATTACTCATTACAAAAGTAATGGATGATGGATCTCTGCTCCATTACTCATTATAAAAGTAATGGGTAACGGATATGAGTTCCATTACTCATTAAAAAAGTAATGGGTAACGGATATAAGTTCCATTACTCATTCAAAAAGTAATGGGTAATGGATGTGTCTTCCATTACTCATTCAAAAAGTAATGGATGATGCACCTCTGCTCCATTACTCATTGATAAAGTAATGGGTTGTGGTTTTGAATTCCATTTTCCATTTTTTAAATAAAAAATAATGCATTATTTTCACATTAAAAATTTCACAACTCTGGGTATATCCATCGATAGGAAATCCTTGTCTAACGATGGAAAAGATAACTATCGTTTTCTTCCACGAGGAGCCAGTGTTTAGTCAAGCTATAATCCCTCTACTGTATAAATTAAAGCCAAGATAGTGTGCTTTAAAGGTAATAAAAATGGTAATAGATAGGTGTCACAGTAAAATCCTTTACTGCGGTCTGTTTAAGGGGTGTGATGGTGTCGCTAACCGTCTGTCGATGACGATTGCATTGCCGGTGTCGAGGTGCAAGGGTTTTCCACTGTCACCTGTATAGACGCCAGGTCAGCGAGGGGTATTCCGGCCGTGGAGCCTGTAAAAACTATCGATGGTCAAGCGCTGCTCTCGATCTTTTAGGAGATCTCCGTAAGGGGTTGTATTGTTTTTATGTTTATTGTGGGTGTTCCAGCTTTCTTTTTACTAGGATGTGCAACGCTTCTTCATAGCGATATCTTGATGGCAAAAGATCCCTCAAGAACATAGGCGCTTACAACTTTAGCCAATGTTTACACCTCTTAAGGCAGTTTCAGCCTCCTTCCACCTTATTTGCGTCACTAAATCCTCTTGTAGGGGGTGTGGTATATACAATTTGGAAACTATGTAGAATTTGGAAAGACAGAGTCTGTTTATTCTGTCTTCAGAAGTCACAAGTGACACTTCGTTGTTCATAGTGCTCACAGACGTTTGTCTTGAGTTTTAGCTTCGTGAGTGTTAAGTGCATCTTTACGATATGCGACTTGTAATTTGTGTTGTGCATTGTAATCCGCAGTGATTCTCGTGTGGTGTGTGTGTGTGTGTGTGTTTACCGTACAAAGAGTAAACAGTGATAACGTGTTTGTGTTTTTTGGCGAGACAGTTTAAAAACAAAAATGCAGTGCGAAATAACACGTAATCTTGTTAAGGCCATTCTTAAAACGGCCAGTTTAGTGCAGATTAGGAGTGCGGTAATTGCCCGGCGGTGTACGACGAGATGGGCTAGCTGCACGATCGTGGGCAGCTGCTGTGTCGAGTGCAAAGGTGTTATTTCCTCAGTGTAGAAGAAACCGTCGATTAATTCTCCCTCGAGATCACGCAACTCGTAAATTTGTATTCCTTGTCGTTTTACGACTTTGTCGATTCGAAAAATTTCTTCACTCCAATTTCGATCGTAACCCTTCTCGAAGGTGCCTTTTGTTCGACTAATCCGTACGTAATTGCCTCGTTTGTATTTAACCGTGGTGTGACGTCTTTTTTCTCGCTGCTGCAACGCAGCGTTTGTCATATTCTTCAATGCGGCATTTGCATTATGTAGAGTCACAGCAGCCGGTTGCATTGCAATTGTCGAGTGTCTTGCATGATTGTATGCATAAACAAATTGCTGAAGTATATCGATGTATCGTCGTGTATTTTGATGTGTAAAGTAGCGCTACATTCGTTCTTTCAGCGTGCGATTAAAGTGTTCGACAATAGCGGCTTTTATATCAGGATTACGTGTAACCCGAAAACGTATATCGGATTTTTGTAGAAAAGTCTGTAGTTCTTTGCCCACAAATTCCTTGCCTTTGTCGGTCTGCAGGTATACAGGTAAACGACCCTCGCTGCGCTCAAAAATCCGTTTAAAGGCCTCGGTCACTGAGTGTACAGTTTTATCCCTCAATGGTTCGACCCATGCGTATTTACTTAGCACGTCAATGGCTGTGAGTAGGTGGGCCACATTATCGTTGTCATTTTTTACTGATCTTACATCAACGAGATCAGCTTCCCAAACATCGTCTATATTGTCGATATTGTAGTAAAGTCGAGGGAATACCCGTCTCACGGGTTTATGTAATGTATAGGCGTCCTGCTGTGTTAACCAGTCATAAACTTTGATTGGATTATTTTTTTTATTACTTATTAGATGTCGTGTACCTGAATAACTTGCAGGGTGTGAGAGTTTGTAATACGTGTTTTTGAATTTCATATTGTACACGAGAGCGCGTTCAAGTGTACACGTTTACATTTTAAGCCAATATTCAAATCCTGGGCGGTGCGTTCTTCTCCCCGTGATAGAAGTCTCGAGAATACGTTTGCTACTGGTCTCGATTTGTCTACCTCTAGGTGTAACAGGTTTCTGCATCTTCTTCTTATTCTTACAAGGTGTCGAAGTCGCCAGAGGTTTCTCTCGAGGATCGACGGCAGCGCCTGCGACGGAGGTAACACCAGCCGATATAGGCGCTTTTCTTCGTCGCTGCTTACGGCTAATTGGTTCGTACCATTGTAGTACCTTCTTGTCTTTCAATCTCTTTTCACCAGGCTCGTAGTTCTCCTCAGCGTCGTCGTCATCGTCGTCGCCGCCGCCGTCATTGTTATAATACGTTGCGTCAATTTTCCGTCGTTTCACAGGAATACCCTCGTTGCCAATAGCCCATAACTCGTCATTTCCCACAAATTCTCGTGGTATAGCGCAAGCTCGAAGACTCTGAATAAACTCACGTCTTCCGTTGGCTTTAAAACTTTTTCTCGCACGTATTGCGTCATTAATAAGATCGAGAATATTAGAATTGTGAATGAGCACTCCGTCAATAGTAACACGTCCCTTGTTGTCCCACTTGACACGCTGTGACACACACGGCGAATTACCCATGTATTGCAGTAAAGCATGAGCCCTACGGCGATGATTTGGCGGCACGCTATTTAAAATATTAGGCTCGTTAAAATCTTGATTTTCCGGTTGCGATCGTGATGCTGCTGATGGTGTTATTCCCGGTAATGCTGGATCCGGTGGACCGCTCTGTGTCTCAACGAGAAATAAATATCTCTGTAGAACTTGTAGATACTCTTTCCACTTGGTGCCGTCATCGGGGTATTTTTTCGAGTTTAAGATACTCGCAAGTTCAGCGTCGAGTCGTGATACAGAATTTCCCGGTGTCTGTGCGGTTTTTTGAACTCCACCACCACCGATCATTGGTTCCTTTGCTACTGCTGCCACTTCCTCAGCCGGTACTAAAACCATTTTTTTTGCATGCTCCATTTTTTGATTTTTCGGGGGTACTTCAACCACCGCCGTTGCCGCCAAACAGTCTACTAAAGAGCCCTGTGATAATGGGCGCCAATAAAAGGGGTAAAAATGCGCCGCGCCCTTTTTGCATCATAATACGTTTTTTCACGCGCCAGTTGAACCTGCGTCGTTTACGGCCACTAACGCCATAAATACGTTTTTTCCCGCCGCCATTCTGGGTTTTTCAGCTTCGCGGACAAGTCACCGATCTTAGCGGTGGCGCTAGTTGTCGTATCACATTTTTGAATTTTTTCAAACGATTTTTCGCCGTTGGTTTGAGTTCCACCGCACCATGTAGAACGTTGAAGGCACATTCACAAATACACTTGACCAGAGATTCATCGGCTGCCCGTAGCAGTGCTTTTTACTGTGCTCTATTCGCGTGACATAGAGCATTTAGGAGAGCAGCGTGGCGTTGGTCGATCGGTAGCCGCGCAGGCCACTGCCCATTTTCTCGCTTCTGTACCATCGTACCGGCCGTTGTCACGATGTTTCCACAGTGCCGACAATCGAACTACTATTATACTATTATATTATATTGCCGACAGTCGAACTAATATTGTCGCGCGACAACGGCAATAATCTGGTGTCGATTGCTGCAGATCGAGGAGAAGATGTCCGTGTGGTTGTGACGTGGCGTCGTGATAAGCCTCTGACAGGAATCGAGGATCTTCGGGATACACTTGTCTCGCAAGGTACTGTATCTGCGCTCGGTCACGTGGATTTTTAAAAGTAACGATGTAATTAGCGTTTAGAGAAATAGCTCGTTGCCCGTGGCCTTGAAAATATTCTGGATTATGAAAATCTCCCTCTCCCTCTCCCTCTCCCTCTCCCTCTCCCTCTCCCTCTCCCTCTCCCTCTCCCTCTCCCTCTCCCTCTCCCTCTCCCTCTCCCTCTCCCTCTCCCTCTCCCTCTCCCTCTCCCTCTCCCTCTCCCTCTCCCTCTCCCTCTCCCTCTCCCTCTCCCTCTCTCTTTCTCTCTCTCTCCGATTTGATCGTTGTCCGAATTTACCCCAAAAAGAATTCAAACAGAGTTTCGCCACGGCCCGCACTTCCGGATTTTTTTCGATTTTATTAAGGTCTAAACGTATACCCTCGGCACGCTCGTACTCTTCGATGTAGCGTGCTTTGGATTCCTCATCCGTGCATTCTGATGGCCATCCGCTAGCCTCTTGTTTAATTCGCAAAAAAGTATTTATATATTCGACAAAGAGGCCTCCTACGCGTGTTACCGGATCGTATTGAGTCATCTGGTAGGCCCAGATGATCGAGATTTTTTCTGCAATATACCCCATCTCAATAGCCTTTTTAATCTCGTCCACGACCCAGGTACCTGTAAACGATCGGTCAGCCGTGTCCTCGTGAGAACACGCTGTCTGTGCTCTTTCCTCGGTGCAGGTACGGCACAGGGGAAATAGAAGCTTACCGTGCATGCGGACAGGTAGCACAGGGTGGAAGAGATTCCGAGGCGGTAACACCGTACACTTAATCATCCGATTGACCGTTGTACCTAAAGCGTCAAACGAACCATTCAATAAACGCTCGCACTCTGCACCAGTGTATATCTTTGGGTGACCCTTTGGGAATCGGCCAACCTTCGATATATACGGGTACAACGAACAGATATCGATGTAATTGATTCGTTCGTTTGGCGCTACATCGTACACAGTTACAGTGTTACCTGTACGACCACCGTAAAACCCATCGCGAGGGTTCAACGTCTCGATTTGCATGCGTGGATAATTACGCAGATACTCGTTTATTGCAGGGTTTGACCGACGTAACGCTACGAATTCGCATTCCTACATCGTTTCGAGCTGGCCTGTCTTGAGTGTTGTTCAACGAGCCTATACCCACCGTTCGGTATGAGTCCGATTGTATCTCGCTTGAGAAAATTACGTCTAAATACCTTGGAGCATGCCGATGCGATTGTCACTGCATCGGTGAATGGGCAAAGATTGCCCGCTTTAATGAAAATTCTCCGGAACTCTTTACAAGCACCTCTGAGAATATCCACGTCCAGCGAGCAATACTTTTCAATTTCAACCTGGAAATTGAAATCTTCGGCACTCGCTGCTCTCGCGTCGTACCAAGTGTAAAATTCAGCGCGCTCAAGAGTACTCATGGTGTCGGGTGAGTAGAACTCGGGAGCAGGTAGCGTCCCTCGGTAGTTCTGATTGACTTGCGTGTTAAAAAGATGAGGGAAATAACCCTTACCTATTTTAGCAGCGAAACCAAAGCCCTGTGAAAGAGCACTGAGACGCATGTGGAAATAATTTAAGCTATCTATAAAAACAGTGCACCCGATCCGCATTGAAATTATCGCGTTACCCGTGAGAATTAAATGAGGGACCCCGAGATCGCTACAATTTTCAGTAACATACCGCAATATAAACTGCGCGTCGAAGGCCTTGGCATTGTGCGCGATGCATACGATTTTACGAAATGCCGTGGAACGACGTACGGCCAGATTCACAAACTCCTCGACGGGTGATCTTCGAAAAACGTGTTTTCGAACACCACACCATTCACAGGGCTCGGTAAATCCTACATCTTCGACGGTCTCGAGACACACTTCACAGAGTTGTTGTGCAACACAAAGTGTGACGACATGCTCACTCACGCCTATCATCACCCAATGCTGTAGTGTACGGCTCGTCCTGGCGTGTCTCGAAATCGTAAAAGATGAATAGCGTTTCAGGCTTTGCGTCTGACCTGATCTTTCGCGGTGGGACGGGTTTCATGTAGCAATGGTCATTATAACCATGCACACTTCGACAGAGTTTGCAAAACGATTTGCCGCAGTCGTGAGCACCCTTTGTCGTGTCGACGAGCTTGGTGCTGTAACGTGGTAAAAATTGAGCTCCTCCCAGCTTAATAAAAAGCTCCTCGCGGCGCGACAACTCCCGGCAGGTCCACAGAGTTCGATAGGTATTTAGGTATAATTTTTAATTCCTTTTGTTTTATTTTTTTTTTTTATTTATGTACTGAGTGGCGAATTTCCCGAGACGAGAGAGAGTCCAAGGCGTCGAGATTTTGGAAAGCCAAGAGAATTGGGAGGTCACGAGGTGTTTTTCTTCAACACTAACACGATCCAACATTCCCGAGGTTACCCCACTGAGGAATAGAATAGCCGTCTGGCTGAGAACAACGTCGCTGCATCGTCCCTGCACCACATCGTGTCGTCTGGAAACGCTCCACACCATCCCGCTGCGCTGCGCTGCGAGATTTTAATTTGGATTTCGCGCGCCAGAAGCGCCAATATATTTGCGTACGTTAATAGGCGTTGTGTAGAGTCAGAGTTGGCCGCCTGAACTCTCGCCGCCTAAATTTCGGAAAAAGGGTAGGGATTAGAAGGCTCGTGTCTCCGTGCGCTTCCGATCTCGAGGCTGTTTTCCGAGGATTGTCGCGCTGGAAGGAGAGAGAGAAAGAAAGAGAGAAGAAGGATTCCCGTCGTTTGGGTGAGTTCTGCTGCTCAGTTTTTCTTTGTTAAAAATTCCTTTTTTTTTGTATATTAAATTAAATTAACTTTATTCCTTTATTTCGTACATCGTTCTTTCGCGAGTGTTTAGCCACGACGACGATTTTTCTGTACGTGCAGGTTCGCGAGATTTTCTTTAGTTCGATGGTTGCAGAGTCCCGCGAGACTTGGTCGGAAATTTACGCCGGGTGACTGGATTTCCCGTTTATCTAACGAGTGTTAAGATTATTTCTGTGGATCTTGCCGCGAGTTTCCCCGGGTTCAGCCAATATTGTAGATTTAATTTAACGGGTTTCGGGAACGACCGAGTGGGTTTTTTTTTAGTGTGATCCGTGCTTATATTATTTTCTGTCGGTGAATTTAGTAGCCGGTTTTTTTTTTCCGTGGGAGAGCGTGAGTGTTTCTTTTTCTTTTTTTTTTGTTGTTAATTCGATAAAAAAAAAAGGAAGATTATATTTAACTTCATTTTTGTGTGTCGTTCCCGTCGTACCGTCGTACGTTAATTTAACGACGGGACTGAGCGTGTCGTTACGAAAGTGGATAAATTTCGACGTGCGCTAATTTCATATTTAGTTTATTTCTTTTCTTTTCTTTTGGGTTCGCGAATATTACAGTCAATAATTTCCCGTGAATTTGTGCGGATTGGTGGATTAGTTATGCCGCTTTGGGAAAACGAGAATTATTAGACTGATCGCGAATATAATTCTTATTTTATCTCATTTATTATATCTATTAATTGAACAGTCCCGTCCGTCCGATTATTATTTAGTTATTGATTGAGTGAGTGTTATAATTGTTTATATTGTTATATTTTTGTGTGTGATTGTGTGGTGAGAGCCGTCGCGTACGGTAGCTCGCATCGGCAGATCGAAGCCGAAACTTTGGACATTTTATGGGAAATTGAATCTTGTTTCTTTTTTTTGCTCTCGAAAACTAATAAATTGACTTGTGATTCCCGTATTTGAGAATCGATTTATAATTGTTCATTTGATCAAACTGCACGAGTACCCCTTTTCTGGATCCCGCCACTCTACATATCTTGACGGCTGCGGCTAGCCCGGCAAAAGCAGCTTGGTCCACAGGAGATCGAGGATTCTTCCCGGCGCGAAAGCGCCTGGCGCCCTTATAAAATAAAAGGGAAGAGTTCTTAGGACTTTAGCTTGTGGTGTTATCGGGACTTGGAAATTCACACTACAGTGCATTTCCGACATAAGCGAACCGTTTGACACACAGATTTGTTTTCGACATGTGCATTTTTTAGCCTACTTTTGCGCGGCTGCAAATGATTTTCAAAACACACAGCGCTATGAAAAAACCGGTTGCACTCATCACACTCCCGCTTATCATCATCGTCGTTCACGTTGACGGCGCACGGCGGTGATGAGTAGCAGCGGGGGCAGGTGCTCGTGCACCTGTGCTGACGTAAATAAGGGTACGAGGAATTACAAGGTATACAATAATTCCTAGCACCGCCTGCAGCTAAAAGGTTAGTTATAGGACTATAATGGTTCTCCTCGTGAAAATACGCGATATTTAATACTGTTTTTGCCTGTATATTTTGAAAACAATTCTGACCGTTGAAAAGCGGCTCTACACCACTACTGAGAGACACCCAGTCGTACACTACTATAGCAACTCCCGAAGCCATAAAGTGCCGTTAGAACATCTCGATCTCAGGTAGGCTGCACCCCATCGCTGGCACTGTAACGTTTGCCTCTCTGACAAGTGTGTTTGCCTCACACCTTTGGAGCTTCGAGTTTTTATGACGTATTCGATCATAAAAATTCTTAGCCTCTGCCGTACTCTCGTGTTTGCACCGGGAATTTGCAAGGGCCACCACGAGAGAGCGAGGGAAACACAAATTATCAGAATTACCGATAGCCACTACCGAACGCTTGCTGTCGATCTTCTCTGCTAAACTACCTGCACCCACAAGTTGTGGGTGCAGGTATGTCGATATGGTTGTGGGCCACAACCATATCGACATACGCTACGGTGAAAACCAACGTATCGTATACCGATAGGATTCGAGCGCTCTGGTTAACGCTACACAAGAAATCCCACAATTGCTCGTATTGGAATCTCCATATCGGTCTCAACGACAACCCCGCGATACCATCTGTCATACCCGCGCCCATAAATCCCACCCTTATCATATAATCAGATATCGCGAATTGCATTGTGCACCCATGAAACCGAATTTACCCCTGCCGGTGGTGAAGTCAATACGACATCGCTTTGCACGCATGTCGTTTTGAATCGCGGTGAAACCCGAACCCGTGGCTCGCCTAAAATTCTAAAGCGGTACCCCGCGGCCGCTACAACATCATTATCCTCGACAACATTGTTTCTACCGATTTGTCCTCTGAAAATCGCGACACCGTTATTAAAATTATCGATATTACCACGATGACGATGACGATGACGATGACGATGACGATGACGATGACGATGACGATGACGATGACGATGACGATGACGATGACGATGACGATGACGATGACGATGACGATGACGATGACGATGACGATGACGATGACGATGACGATGACGATGACGATGACGATGACGATGACGATGACGATGACGATGACGATGACGATGACGATGACGATGACGATGACGATGACGATGACGATGACGATGACGATGACGATGACGATGACGATGACGATGACGATGACGATGACGATGACGATGACGATGACGATGACGATGACGATGACGATGACGATGACGATGACGATGACGATGACGATGACGATGACGATGACGATGACGATGACGATGACGATGACGATGACGATGACGATGACGATGACGATGACGATGACGATGACGATGACGATGACGATGACGATGACGATGACGATGACGATGACGATGACGATGACGATGACGATGACGATGACGATGACGATGACGATGACGATGACGATGACGATGACGATGACGATGACGATGACGATGACGATGACGATGACGATGACGATGACGATGACGATGACGATGACGATGACGATGACGATGACGATGACGATGACGATGACGATGACGATGACGATGACGATGACGATGACGATGACGATGACGATGACGATGACGATGACGATGACGATGACGATGACGATGACGATGACGATGACGATGACGATGACGATGACGATGACGATGACGATGACGATGACGATGACGATGACGATGACGATGACGATGACGATGACGATGACGATGACGATGACGATGACGATGACGATGACGATGACGATGACGATGACGATGACGATGACGATGACGATGACGATGACGATGACGATGACGATGACGATGACGATGACGATGACGATGACGATGACGATGACGATGACGATGACGATGACGATGACGATGACGATGACGATGACGATGACGATGACGATGACGATGACGATGACGATGACGATGACGATGACGATGACGATGACGATGACGATGACGATGACGATGACGATGACGATGACGATGACGATGACGATGACGATGACGATGACGATGACGATGACGATGACGATGACGATGACGATGACGATGACGATGACGATGACGATGACGATGACGATGACGATGACGATGACGATGACGATGACGATGACGATGACGATGACGATGACGATGACGATGACGATGACGATGACGATGACGATGACGATGACGATGACGATGACGATGACGATGACGATGACGATGACGATGACGATGACGATGACGATGACGATGACGATGACGATGACGATGACGATGACGATGACGATGACGATGACGATGACGATGACGATGACGATGACGATGACGATGACGATGACGATGACGATGACGATGACGATGACGATGACGATGACGATGACGATGACGATGACGATGACGATGACGATGACGATGACGATGACGATGACGATGACGATGACGATGACGATGACGATGACGATGACGATGACGATGACGATGACGATGACGATGACGATGACGATGACGATGACGATGACGATGACGATGACGATGACGATGACGATGACGATGACGATGACGATGACGATGACGATGACGATGACGATGACGATGACGATGACGATGACGATGACGATGACGATGACGATGACGATGACGATGACGATGACGATGACGATGACGATGACGATGACGATGACGATGACGATGACGATGACGATGACGATGACGATGACGATGACGATGACGATGACGATGACGATGACGATGACGATGACGATGACGATGACGATGACGATGACGATGACGATGACGATGACGATGACGATGACGATGACGATGACGATGACGATGACGATGACGATGACGATGACGATGACGATGACGATGACGATGACGCCCTGTACCCCTTGCTCCGGCTCCTGGGCCTCGTTGACCGCGACCTCTCGCCGTATAGCCTAGTGACAAGTTCGAATTAAATGTTACTCCTCCGGACAGCCATTAAATGACTCCAGAAAGCGGAGAGCAACCAAGTCGTCATCCTCGTCATACGAGTCAGATCCCTCGCCGACGTCTCCATCAGTGTTGCCAGGTTGGAAAGGATCAAATTCTGTAGATGGCGCCTCGAAATTTCTTTAGATTTCTTTAGTCACAGATTACGCTCGGTACGGCCCGTGAGCCGAACCGTAATGTTCAAAATCGTCACTCGTTATCACTCAAGTCGACAAAAATCGCCAACAGAGGTCCTCTAACTCTAATTTTCATACGCGTGACAGCAACAAGCGACGAAGCGACACGTGCGAAAGACATGCGATGGAGAAAGACAACAATATATTTTGTCTTTGTCCATCGCATGTGTTGCTTGTCGCTGTCGCGCGTATGCAAATCCGGTATAAGTTGCCAAAAATACGATGATTTAAAAATAACCAAAGCAAACAGCTATAAACGAATGCGATAAACTTACGGTGATTTGTCACAGTGTACAGTAAAAAGAAATATTCTTTTATAAGTGAATAAATAGTAGGACAGGAAAGGACTTAACAACCCAACGACATAAGCGAACCTATTGAACTCAACGAACCTGAAGAACCCATTTAAGAATTAATTGGCCATACAATTATTTATAAAATATATACGTTTTAGAGAATAATAAAATTCACAAATTTTCAATAAGACTGCGAATTTATTACTCAATAACTCAACTAGTATTAATGACTCGTTAATTATTAACATCGTTAATATCACATTTGTCTTTCGTATAAATCACATTTTCCTTTAACTGATATGAAATATCACATCTTACATAGTCAAATGTCATAGTCCTACTTCTAATAATATAAAAATGTAATGGAACTTTTATCCGTTGAAACTCTGTATCTCGACATCTCGAGATGTCTTTCGTATAAATCACATTTTCCTTTAACTGATATCAAATATCACATCTTACATAGTCAAATGTCATAGTCCTACTTCTAATAATATAAAAATGTAATGGAACTTTTATCCGTTGAAACTCTGTATCTCGAAATTTCGAGATGTCTTCATTTTTCTTTATCGCCTTTTGGTTGCTCGTACATCGAATTATTGTGTCGCTTTAGGAGGTCGCGAGTCACAGGAAAATTGAAGCAAGCATTATCACTAAGTAAGGCCTTCGTGTACAGCAAACCCTTCAAAGCTGGAGTATCCATGCAATTCCTCGTCTTCGTCTTGCACAAATTAATCTGCGAGAAGATTCGCTCTGCATTGGCACTCGAATGCGGCAACGATAGAAGGTTCAATACGAACTTCGATAGCAGAGGAAATTTTGGAGATCCGTCTCCACAAGTTATCTTCTGTACCATGACCCAAAATTTGCACGTGGAACTTGACTCCGTCTCTATTGACAAATTCGTATTACGCAGTTCTCGCCACTCTGCATCCAAGTCATTCAGGTATTTCTCCTCGATTAAATTCGGAAAACAGCACGCCAGAGTTGCGATTGAGGTTGCTGGTGACGCGCCGACTTTTGAAAAATTAGTTGAGTCCAGAACCGACATCATTTGTATTACCTTCACTTGGGGATCTCTGAAGTTGAACCGCTTCTGAATCTGCTTGCAGCCCTCGATATAAAACGCGAGACACCGTTGCCGCAAATGATAAATCACATCTGGCTTCACGTTGTGCTGCTTTTTGAAAAGTACCGCCGTCAATGTCGCACCCAAATACACGTCCTCGAGTTGTAAATAAAAATGGGGGTCCTGCACGTTTATGTCCTCCACTTTAGTTTTTTGAAGATAATTTGGCTGCATGAAGAATCCGACGAATGATTTGAATACAGCTGCTATCCTGTCATACAACACGTGCATCTTCGAATCTTCTGCCTGCATTTCAGCATTTAACGAGTGGAAGAAAGGCAGCACGAATTCCAGAAATTGCAGGTACATCTTGATATATTGTTCCTTCAATCTCATTGATATGGTTTCTGCCGCGAGAACTTTGTCCGACATCGCTGCTTTCTCGAAAAATGGAATTAGAGCGTCATATTGCTCGAGAATTCGCTTCACGACCGGCAAAAGCGAGAGCCATCGCGTTTGGCTGGGCTGTAACAACTTGTGCGGCTTGAGTTCCAATAGGACTTGGAACTGCTTGAACTCTTGAAGTCGTTTGTAACTATTATTTAGATAGTTGTACACGTCCCTGCAAACATCTTCAATAATTCTCGGCAACGTAGAGCATGCATAACTGGCACACAAAGCGAACGAATGGCATATGCACTTCATCGTGAATAAATTCGGGACGTCCTTAGCGAGGAGAACTGCAAGTGAATGGTTTACACCAAACATATTGCTCGCTCCGTCTGAAGCAAAACCTATCAGGTTTGTTCTGTATGGAATATCGTTTTCCGTGAAGTACTGGACAACGCAGTTGTAAAGGCTTTGCGCTTTCGCATCCGCGACTGGAACTAGCCCGAGAAATTGATCGGAAATAGCTTTTCCATCGAAGTATCTGGCGATGATGACCAGATGCTTGATGGAACTCACATCCGTTGATTCATCAACGATAATGGAAAACTTACCGTCCCGAAGAAATTGGACAATTGTTGCGAAACCGCTCGCGCCAGTTACGTTCTTGACGATTTGCGTGCATTTTGTCCTGTTGCAACTTATCGCCTTCACAACTTCGGGATCGGTGCCGATAGTTTGGATCAGGGGCACTAAGTGTTCCATAACGTTGAATGGTATGTTGTGCTCCGCAACAAAGCTAGACATCCGAATTTCGACCTCCTTAACTCGTTGCGACAGCAGGTTCTTCTTTTGAAAACAATCTGGAATTACAGGCTGGCTGACAGCGACAGATTTTGCTTTTGCGACATCGACATGCTTCGCGCTCGCTTGGTGTTTTTTGAGATTGGAACATCCTCCAACAGTTGTATAATCTTCATTGCAGATCTTGCAATGAAAATGATTATTGCCTTTAGCACTCCTCGCAATCCAGATTTTGAAGTTGGGATCCATCTCCCAGCCAGAGTTATATTTCTGCGCATATGTTTTATTCGCCCTTTTTCTTTTTTTCGATGGCTGCTTAGCGGCCTGTTCATTCGACGACGAACAGCTGTCCGTATCTGAACCGATTCCGACTAAAAAATAGTACAATATAATTCGTTAGTGATTCAGATATCAGGTTAACAATAAAAAAGGATTCTAAAGTATATATAGGGCATTCCAAATTCCATGCCAACTCGATCAACGGCCGAACCTCACCTTGCCCAAATGCCCAATCCGATTCGCAATTTTGTATGTTGTTTTTCAACGTAAAAAATGCGTATTGCATTTTTTCAGATTTTTTTTAAAATTAGGTTTTATATTTATAAATATTCAAAGCTAAACAAAAAAACGCCATAATTTATAAATTCAAAAAAAAAAATCTGAAATATACTACGTCAAAAAACGAAATTTTTGGTCCAGAAGCGAAAGTGGAAAAAAATTCTTCTACCACTTTTTGTATTTAAAAAAAAAGGAAAAGATGATTGAAACGTAATTCAATGTTTTTGGCTGTAAAAAACGGTTTGTAATTGGATGCGAATAATGGAATCACGACCATTTGTTATCTTCATAACACTCTTTCCATCGAAGTTACATTTTTTAAAAGATTTTAACGTATAAAAAAGCACCATGAAATACAGAAAATGTAGAAGACATTTTTGTTCCACTTTTGCTTCTGGACCAAAAATTTAGTTTTTTGACGTAGTCTTTTTCAGATTTTTTTCGGATTCTTAAATTGGGGCGTTTTTGTTTTGCTTTAAATATTTATAATTAAAAACTGAATTTAAAAAAAATCTGAAAAAAATTCTACATGAATTTTTTATGTCGAAGAATAACACGAAAAATCGAGAACCTGATTGGGTCATCTGAGGTTTAACCGTTGGTCGAGTTGGCATGGAATGCCCCGAATATTGTTGGGTTTCTTGTCGTGATTCGAAATGTAGAAACATATAGCAAAAAATGTATTCTCTCTGCAAAGTTCGTCCGGTTTGTTGAGTTCGTTAGGTTTGTTTGGTATATTAGTTTGTAAAAGGTCTAAAAAATAACAGTCAGGATATGGTAAATATATATTAATAAAGGTTATTATCATCTGGTCAGAAAGAAGTATTCAGAAAAATATATTGTACGCTTACCTCGAACCTCGAGTGATCTGCGACACAGGGTAAATTATTAGCTATAGATATATTGAATTAAGCACTGCGTAGAATAAGTTTATAAATTCACGTTGAAAATATGTTTATTGCACTATTGCAGTATTGCAGATGCTTGTAAAGCGGTAGCAGCTATTTGAAATACGCAGATAAATTGCCGTAAATCAACTTCGTCACTGCTCTAGTCAAACACGCACAAACACGTTTTTGACAGTTACAAAAAGCTATCGACTGTAGTAACAGTGACGATTCTTATAGACATTACAAGTGAGTACCATAGGCGCCCTCTACGTGGCGTCGTGGCGAGGTATTCCAAAAAATTGTGGCAGGCGCACGAGTCGCGTAAGATTCTAGGGACCTAGGGAGACATGTGTAAACTGTATAATATTTTAAAAACTAGTATTTAGTATTAACGGAGACGCCGTCCGCCATATCAGCTGCGGCCCTGCTAGGTGGTACGACGCCACAAAATACCAGTCACTTAGCCACTAGCAAAATCTGCGAAACGATGATAATGTAGGTTGTAGATGGTTACAAAGCTACGAGGCTGCATTACCTCACGAGAGACGAGAGTGCACAGTGCGCTTTGACGAAAGAAAAAAAGAAATATCAAAAATCAGAATACTACGAAAGAACACCTTTTCGAGGAATTATAATCGTTACATTTTCGCGCCTTCGGTTTAGGTATATATTGGGAATTAGGATGTAAGTTAGGATTTGTTTAGTATTTTTATTTTTCCTTTTTTTTATTAGGTTTCCTAACCTAATTTTTTCCGAAAGGTCACACGAAACTACTTTGCGTAGACGTGATGTCTTAAAAAATCCTTCAGATTTCAGAGTTTCGAAATTTCTTTAAAAATTCTTTAGATTTTTAAAATTTCTTTAAAAATGTTCTAAGAATTCTTAATTCTTAGACATCGCTTAAATTCTCTAGATTTACGAAATTTCTTAGACAATGGCAACACTGATCGTTAGGCTGAATAGCTATTGCAGCAAGTTCTTTTAACACAAATTCGTTGGAAGGGCGTTTGAAACCTTGCATATCGAGAATAATTTCCATTATGAAAATTAATTTTTTTGATACTGAGGCCACGGATTTCTGCGAATGACTGACTGGAGAATTCATGTACTGTGCATATATAATATTTCAGGACAATTTTATTATGTTTAAACACAATAATATTCGATATAAAATTGAAGAAATTGATTAAAATATAGCAAAAGAATTGTTATATGAAAAAGCTGTTATTTCTTTATAGCGTTGATCGATTAAATTCTTGAACGATCTTTAGAGCTGCGTATGTAACTCATTTTAGAGTTATTTTCATCGCAGTATTAACTATTTATTTTTTCGTTGGAGTCATGTAGACACTACGACATCGAGAGCGCAAGGATTTTATCGTGTGCAATATAATATTCTTGCTGAAGCTGGAGACCGCGCGCCTGCTGATGTCACGCTTGTATTGATGAGAATTTTTGTCGCTATGATATTTTGAGGATTGAATTTCAGTGTAGTACTATATGTATTTCCGTTACATCGGAAGATTGTGCAACATCGAGAGCGCAAAGATCGTATCGCGTGCAGTATGATACTCTTGTTAAACTACACCCACTGAATGTCACAAAATGACATCTAGGCGAACAATAAAGACAAAGAGCGATGGAGTTATTCGAGAAGGATTTTTAATCTCATCTATCTGTCTCTTCACCTCAAGTATAAAACTGAGTGTAACACATCAGCTTCATTCAATCGATCTCGGGGAGCAAAAAGGTTATCAGTGCGCGTGAATTAAGTGAAGTGAGTTATAAAAAAATATTAAAGTGTTTTGTGGAGTTTAAAAATTTGAGGAAAGAAAATTTCAGATGTGTATTTCTTTATTTCAGATAAAAACGTAGAAAAAAAAAAAAAAGGAAATGAATAATCCGGCCATGTACGTCCACTTCACTCCATCCATATTAATACCACGAGTGTGGACGTACATTCAACTTCCACCCCTGGTCCTTAATCGAGTGATACAGTAAGCAATTGATACATTTTCGTCCGAGACGACTACGCACGTTGATGTATTAGGACACGTGACCGAGTTGAAGGATGTCAATGGTATCTACTGGTTTAAAATCGAAACGCTACAGAGTGCTCCACGCGCTCAACCGAGGGCACAACCGAATCCACAATCAAATCCACAGTGAAAAAAAAAAATGTAAGTGTTTTTATTTTTTATATTCATGAAATTCTGTATACAAAAATTGTTCAATTCATATATTCATAATTCTGTTGAACAATTAAATTTATAGATAATATTATTTTTAATAATTTTATAATTGTATGACTTTGAATCAATAATTTTATTTAACTGGTGAATTCCAAAACATTATAATTGCATGTTCATTGTTAATTTTTTCACATTATGAATCCATAATTCTGTTGAGTAATTAAATATGTAGATAATGTTACAATTCTATGATTTGGAATTCATAATTTTGTTTAATTGGTAAGTTTCAAAGAAAAAAATTTTTCTGTAACACATGCATGAAATGTGCCGTTTTACGTGCCTCTAAAATGTTGCAGAAATTGCAAATTATGGTAGGGCATGATATAAGAATGCCGATTGCACTTCACGCACACTTTCCTGTCAATAATTTACTTCACGCACACTTTCCTGTCAACAATTTACTTCTCGCACACTTTCAATGCGCCACCTAGTTGAATGAAAAGTGAATCAGTGTTACCAACCTCCGAGTCCCGTTAATACCGTAACAGAAGCGTAAACATCGAGACGATGGAGGCAAGTGAGGATAACCTCAAAATCAATGATCGCGACGATACGCCCACGGAAATAAATCGTGCGGCTCAAATTCTCGTCGACAATTTGTTGCCGAAAAAGTCGGGAGTCATTTATAAGCAGTGCTACGATAATTTTGTCGAATGACAACAGCAACAACGAACAACGTCTGTTAGTGAAGAGACAATGCTCGTCTACTTCGACCAAATGTCGAAGAAATTAAAGCCGTCATCAATCTGGGCGAAGTATTCAATGGTGAAAAGTACACTACAGAATTTCCAAAATATCGATATCAGCAAGTACAACCGATTGATAACATTCCTGAAAAATAACAGTAAGGGATTCAAGCCAAATAAATCCAAGACTCTGCAACCAGAAGATTGGCCGTTAAGGTGAGTTTTATCAATTATTCTTCTCATCATTCTCGTTAACTATATATAATGGTTAATCATCTTATCGTTGATTATATAGTGTTGTATATGGCAATATCATTTTCAGGTTGCGCTGATTTTTGGGATTACTGGGGCCTGCCGACGAGGTGAGCTGAAGAACATTACAGTTAACGACATACAACATCACGAGAACATGATCGTCGTTAAAATTCCTTTCACAAAGACCGACGTTGCGCGAAAATTTACAGTCGAAGGGGAATTCTATGAATTCTTCAAAAAGTATGAGGGTCTGCGACCAAAAACAACTGACAGCGACAAATTCTTCTTGTGTTTACGAAACGGCAGAGTCACACAGCAAGTGATTGGTGTTAACACGTTCGGTGCAATGCCAAAAACGATTGCGACGTACTTAAAACTAAAGGATCCGGAGAGATACACCGGCCACTCGTTCCGACGCACTTCTGCAACTATGCTTGCTGATGGCGGCGCTGACCTGATGACACTAAAAAGACACGGAAATCGGACCAGGTGGCGATGGGATACATACAAGATTCCATCAACAATAAGAGAAAAATCTGCAAGCAAATATGCAGCTCGATCAATTTGAATCGTCAAAGTGCTACTCGTTCAAAAACAGAACCGGCACCGCCAGAAGATAGCATACCGGAAGATGTAATCTTCACGACATCCCATTTGTGAACTCAATGGCTCAGGAAAACGACAAAGAGAATTCCTCTAACTTATCGGAGTTGGCAATAGACAAGAAGATTGCAATTGAGTTGAAAAATTGTAACGTCACTTTCAACTTTACTAACAAATAGGCTGCTCAAGAAAGAGTATTTACGATAATTCGTCATTGTTGAAAATCAAGTTTGTTTTTTTTTTTCTCATTTTCGTGACCTCTCGGCGATATCGAGCGTTACAGGTGGCGCAAAACTTTAAACTGCCTACAGCGCCACGAAGATTTAGAATGGGCTGAAAGTGATGCGAGCGTTCGTAATAAAGAATATATAACGTGTGGTGAAGCGTTCCCGCGACGTTTAGAGCGGTCTGCGTGCCATCGAACAACGGTGATATACGGCGACCGAGTGTCAGGAATTCGAAAACCACTATTGCTATTCCATCTCTAGTCAGATAGTCCTGTTAACAGTTGATTTCGCATACTCCACAGCCATTTCTAGGTACATTGACACCTGCGGCCGTGGTCAGCTCAAGTGCTGCTTTTCTTTGAAATAATCCTCTTGCCTGTCTGATATGCTGCCAATTGGTATGCAGGGCGCCCGTTCGTATTTTGCCCCTTTCGACGTATGCGCGAGCCGCTACAAGCGAGCGAGGTAAACAGAGATCGGTATTACGAATTGTGCGGATAGATTTTTTTGCTATACCCTCGTGGATTAAGCCTTTTCTACCACGACCCTCTACTCCCTTGATAATACATGTTTTTATATTACAAGAATCATCGATATTAAGAGAAGATGCACTTTGAGCAACATTATTTATTAATTGCAATATATCTTCAAACGTATAGTCTCTGACGGGACGAAAAGAGAACCGTATGGGACCATGCGTTAAACTACTTGCGTTAAATGAAATAATCTCTGCCCTCGCATGAGCTAGTGATATGTGTTAGTAGGTCACGGAATGCACCTTCGAGCCATTGCATTACAGGTGTTCCCGACGGTGGTTGTCGTATGCGTAGCATTATTTCACGTTCTCTGAGCTGGACTCCAAAAGGTTCATTTGTGGTGTTTCGAGCTGATCTTCCACAGCCCGTCTGTACTTCTGAAAAATAAAATGTGCGTAAAATATCGTTAAACGTATTGTGTTCTTAAAAATTCATTTGAAGCAGTTATTACGAGTACCTCGCACTAAAACTGATACATCTATGCTGAATCTTCTTTTCCACCATATTTACCCGAATGGTCTGATAACAGAGGGTAGTAAAACCAGCTATCACGTCCACGAGCCGCTCCTCCAGGTTGCGCTGCTTCAAGATGATCAGGATCAGGGTATGGCAATATGCCATAGGGATATTCACCCAATTGATTTTCAAGAAATATTTCCGGTCACTCGTTCTGATTTTCAGTTGCGTCAGACGGGGCCAAAACGTGTGTCGGTAATGCGATGACGGGTCCCTCTGCAATCGGGGTGTTCGAATCTCTTAGCACTGACGACCCCTGTTGTTGCTCATCTACGACCCTCAATCCAGATGGTCCCGGCACGCCTTCTTCTTCGTCGGTGAATAATGTCGAAGATTCGCTTACCGGTGAAAATGCTATCACCGATAACTCATCATCGGCATCAACTTCGTCGGGAGGTGTGTGGATCCCGGGTTCTATAAATTAAAAATACTTTGTATTGCAGTTATAAAGTTACCGAGAATAGAGAGAGATCTGTGACACGCTTACAAATACTTACGCTCTGACAGTTCTTCTCCTTTTTGCACTTGCGCTCCTGCAGCACGTGTCACATCTATCAGAGCCTCTTCTTCATCGCAAGTTGCATTCAACAACTGTCGATAGCCTATAATAGCCGAAAATTACTTCTCTAAAATTGAACTTTTCCAAAAATTTGCTTACCTATGGTTTCATCAACGAGGCCCTGAATGCACGGTGCTTGCTCAAGCCCACGACGCTGAAGCTCTTCAAACACACACATCAACACACTTATTATCCCTCGATTGTAGGCTGTCGCGATATAACGTAGAGGTGCCCACCAAATAATGTATCTTAAGCGCCTTACGAGACTACTGCCTGATAAAAACTGTAATTCACGACACCACTGGTTATTGCACCGACGTCTTACTTGAGCGCTATTTAATTTTACCAATTGTAAAAGATTACGTATACACCCGCGAAGGGCTGAATCTGACATGTTGCTCGGGAGGGGCTTAATACTGTTGAACGGTTGAATAAAGACTGACTATTCCACACCGTGAATAAAGTATCTAACTCAGATGAATGCTATAAACTCTTGCGCGCTTTAGCCGAAGGGTATATTTGCTTGCGCTGAGTTTCAAAACATTAATTTCATTATCATCCGCGGTAAGACATTCGCTCAAGCGACGCAACAGACTGTATTAAAATAGAGAGGCGTGCGATAACACCGCTGTTTTTCATCCTACGGAATTTTCCCAAGGCTCATTTTGTTTGTAATTGTTTGAGGATAATATAATCCCCAATAATGAAAATGGCTATCTCCAATCGTTTTCGGGATATGGGCTAAACTATTGCACGTAGATGAGTGGGAATTGTTGGGACCTCACGATCTTCGATCGGAGATTCCATTTCCGAAATGTTACGGAAAATACGATAGTACAGTCGCTGAGCAATCATCGAAATTGTGTATTTTAATTTATTCGCTTCGTACTCTTCTTCTTCTTCTTCTTCTTCTTAGCGCTTAAAAGTCTTCCAAGACTGTCTACAGAGGAAGAGTATCATCTCTGTCATCACACATGTGTATGATGCTGCAAATTCCAACATCCATCCCTGACAGCGAGGCCAAGGAGCAATAACGTTTTCACGGGCGTTCGTGTGTTAGTCTCGACATCTCGGGACATTTTGAAATAACTCGAAAACGAGAAGAGATACGTGGCAACGGACAAAATTTTGTGCGGTTCCCAAGGGGGTGTGTGCTCGGTGAGGTGAAGCTGACCCTATAGAAAAATGTCAAATATATTGACAATTAGGAAAAATAATTATTATTGAGACTTCGTGATGTCCGTCTCGCTCTAACACCCGCGAGCATGCGTTTAATAAGAGCGAGACAAAGATCTCAGTTCGGGCCAAACTTAAAAAATCGAAATTTCAAAATTTCAGAACGGTGAGAGATAAGCGAAAATGGACAAAATTTTAGGGGTCCGCACCCGAAGTCATGAAGCTGACCTTACAACCAAATGTCAATTATATTAACAATTAAGAAAAATAATAATTATTGAATAAGAATTATTGGATAATGAACCTCGTCTATTTGTTTAACCACGGTACACGCTGTACTAGATTGAGCTTGACGGTTAAAAAATATATTTCAGAGAGTTAGATAAATTAATTCGCGTATATTATTGAAATAATATTTTATTTGGCTCGCCGTGCATGAGAAGAAGTCGTCTTGAAAACGCTCATGGACCAGCTACTCGTCTCGGGCACACGTAAGAATTCGCTGTCGCTGCAGATAACGTGCGGGGCCCGAGCAACGGTCGCGATCACACGTGCAAATTTGCTGACGGTGCACACGCATACCCGGTGGTCAAGAGCTCAAGATGATAATAGCCGTGGTGCCTCGGGGTGCCCCGTATCTTATGCTTCGCATTACAGTGTTCTTTTTGTTACCGGAGACAATAGTACGTCTAGTACCCGAGTAGTGAATAGTGCAAGTTTTTTGTGTCATTTTTACGGTATGGCAGAAAATGGCAACAAGTGCGTATCCACGACTCACTGTAACTCCAGCTAATTTTCCGGACGAACTGACGGCTAGTGTAGTCTATGTAGAGGAAGACGGCATCCTACATATCCGCACGAATCGGAGGTACGCTGCGTCTTTACATGTCGAGTTACTCGTGACGCGCGGGCTATATGCCAATGAAAACCTTGCGCGTCGTCGTATGACCGTTGAGGACATCCAAAATACCATTCAGTGTATGGTGGTGCGCAACGGCTACGTGTCCCGTGGAGAAATTATTATCGCCGACGAGGAGGGGTATTGCGATGTGTTGCTCGTCGATACAGGCGAGCGCACATTCGTAGAACTATGCCACCTTTATAAACCAATCGCTATGGTGAGCATGATGGCTGCTCTGCAGCTACCTGTAAGGCTCTTCGGCGGGTACGGTGATATCCCAAATCCGGGCGAATTATTGACCCAGATTTGTGGATCCTCACCACAAAACATGAGGATACAGTTACGCGATCCTCTGCTGGTGGACATTCAGCACAGACGTCTTGGTGATGTGAGTGACTTTTTGGCAGCATACGCGGCAGCCAATGCTCCACCACCACCACCACCATCATCACCACCACCACCATCACCACCACCAACACCATCACCACCACCACCGGGCTTGCCCTTGCGGAATAATGTTATTATCCCGGAAGGGCAAAGCCCGGTGTGTGTGTGTGTGTATGTGTGTGTGTGTGTGTGTGTGTGTGTGTGTGTGTGTGTGTGTGTGTGTGTGTGTGTGTGTGTGTGTGTGTGTGTGTGTGTGTGTGTGTGTGTGTGTGTGTGTGTGTGTGTGTGTGTGTGTATTTGTGTGTGCAGCAGCAGCGGTAGCAGGAGTAGCAGCAGGAGTAGCAGAGAATAAGCTTTTACAAAATATAGCTATATTTAAAAAAAATATATATTTAAAATATTATTTATATATAAATATATATTTAAAAAAAAGAAAAAAATGGCGGTGCACTCTGACGACACCTCACTACCATCCCCTCTTAAACCACCACCCCCACACCCCTTCGACTCGAGCTCTCCGCGAGCCGATAGGGCGCTGGAGTGGGGATAGGAGTGGGGGGTCGTCAAAAAATTTGTAAATAAAGGAAAAAACGTCGTGCACTCTAACGACACCTCACTACCACCACCCTCTTTACCCCTACTAAGCGAACCGATTGGGCGCTGGAGTGGGGATAAGAGTGGGGGGTCGTCAAAGTGCACCACCTACTATTATGCTTTTTCCGTATTGCGCATCTGTCCATTCTCGTTACTGTCTGCGTCGCTTTCTGTGTCCTCGTTATCATTGTCGGATGAATCTATCAGACGTTGCGTGTCTCATTATGATTCGCAAAACCAGTCCAGCATTTTGCTACAGCACGGCGCGATTGCGAGAGGCTCAACGCTTCTACAGGAAGTAGATGGAGTGGGATGCGCTATCATGAGAACATCAAATGTGGAACCAATGGGGACTGTTATGCCGTTTGTTCTAAAATAAAAACTATTGAGATTATTAAAAAAATATATAAAATCTTGATTATTGAATTATTGTAAAAAAGGTAAGGCAAAGCTGGAAAGTTTCGCTTTGAAGATAGCGCTCGTCCCTGTATTTGTTTATAAACAAACAAAATTTCGTCTGATTACATCGGCCTTACACCACTCGATGGGAGAATGACCAAGCTACTTGTGTGAATATCCCCACATTTTTCGACGAACTATCGTTCGATCAATGTGACGCTCAATATTTGCAAATGTCAGTATCAGTTATACCATTTATTTTGCGCTATGTAAACAATGTAGATGATGTTAAAAAAATGCTATTTTTAATACTTTGAAACCTCACACGTGTTTCTGTTGTATGAGAATAAAACAGGAACACAGTAAAAATAAAGTCACGTGTATCAGTTGGTAACGCCTGAAAAAGGCGTACCGAGGAATAACTAAAAATAATATAATTACTCAAAAAATTATGTGGCCTGGTTAAAATGAACCCACAAGATGGCATTTTGCTACATGTGATTTTTTAATTTCACGAAATATATTTAGTATATTATTTGAGAAGTGCGTAAAATTTGATTTCACGCATGAACAGCGAATAACCACGAGTGGTATTCGAAGAGTGCGTCAAATCTTACGCAGATGTAGCATACGATATTTTATGACATATTATGCGAAAAAACTCATTTTACGTGCGTAAACTTACTGTGCGTCAAAATTCACCACCATATAATCCGCACCACTAACAAAATCTGGACTCTGGCAGTGGAGAAGGACGTAAATAAGTTAGTCACCTTTCGTCTTGAAAAGCACTCATTGTCTTTATCTCTTTATCTATTCATCTTTTCTACAAGGTTTCTACCCCTAGAAATAAGACTCCAACTCTTACATGGCAGCTTGCTTCGATATCCACAAGTTTCCTTCAGCGAGCCCCGTTCATCCATGCGCATTGATATTGCTTCAATATATACGGTCTTTACCATCCGTCAGCCCATCTCCAATTCAATCAAAGCCTGATGTATCTTCTCCGCTTTTCTATCCATTAATTATTAAGAACACGTATTATACCTATGCGGCTTGATATTGCCTGAATATACATACTCAAAGAATTCCGTAAAACAAACCACAGGGCTCGTTATTGCTACGAGATCAGTGCATCCACCTAAATTCCTTTAAAATAATAAAAACATCTATATTGCCTGTGTCTTGATATTACTTTAACAAGCACACACTACAATTCCGATTATTAAAATACAGGACAAGATATTGCTTCGACATCTGTATAAGGATCCCTTACGTCGGAGTCATTCGACCGTGGTGAGAGTTGTTAAAAGACTGACTATTCCCAGTAGCAATCGCCAGGTATAACCGAGCAATTGCCGAAAACGGTGTGAATAGTCAGCAAAATCGGTCCTTACGATCGATCCCAAGTACTTATATCATCTTCGTATTTTACATGTTGTTAAAAAATGGACCAATCAGCCCGGGACCAAGAAATCTCCACGTTTCATGGTATTTCTAAACGTACGGCGTCGATAACTGGAAACTCAATTTTCAGATCCCAAGTACTTATATCAGCTCGGAATTTTTCGCGTCGTGAAAAAATTGCAAAATCAGCCCGGGACCAAGAAATGTCCACGTTTCATGGTATTTCTAAACGTATGGCGTCGATAACTGAAAACTCAATTTTCAGATCCCAAGTACTTATATCAGCTCGGAATTTTTCGCGTCGTGAAAAAATTCCCCAATCAGCCCGGGACCAAGAAATCTCCACGTTTCATGTTATTTCTAAACGTATGGTGTCGATAACTGAAAACTCAATTTTCAGATCCCAAGTACTTATATCAGCTCGGAATTTTTTGCGTCGTGAAAAAATTCCCCAATCAGCCCGGGACCGAGAAATCTCCACGTTTCATTGTATTTCTAAAGGTATGGCGGCGATAACTGAAAACTCAATTTTCAGATCCCAAGTACTTATATCATCTGAGTATTTTACATGTTGTTTAAAAATGGTCAAATCAGCACGGGACCAAGAAATATCCACGTTTCTTGGTATTTCTAAACGTATGGAATCGATAACTGAAAACTCAATTTTCAGATCCCAAGTACTTATATCATCTGAGTATTTTACATGCTGTTTAAAAATGGTCAAATCAGCACGGGACCAAGAAATGTCCACGTTTCATGGTATTTCTAAACGTACGGCGTCGATAACTGGAAACTCAATTTTCAGATCCCAAGTACTTATATCAGCTCGGAATTTTTCGCGTCGTGAAAAAATTGCAAAATCAGCCCGGGACCAAGAAATGTCCACGTTTCATGGTATTTCTAAACGTATGGCGTCGATAACTGAAAACTCAATTTTCAGATCCCAAGTACTTATATCAGCTCGGAATTTTTTGAGTCGTGAAAAAATTCCCCAATCAGCCCGGGACCATCAAATCTCCACGTTTCATTGTATTTCTAAAGGTATGGCGGCGATAACTGAAAACTCAATTTTCAGATTCGAAGTACTTATATCAGCTCGGAATTTTTCGCGTCGTGAAAAAATTCCCCAATCAGCCCGGGACCAAGAAATGTCCACGTTTCATGGTATTTGTAAACGTATAGCGTCGATAACTGAAAAGTCAATTTTCAGATCACAAGTACTTATATCAGCTCGGAATTTTTCGCGTCGTGAAAAAATGGTCCAATCAGCGCGGGACCAAGAAATCTCCACGTTTCATTGTATTTCTAAACGTATGGCGTCGATAACTGAAAACTCAATTTTCAGATCCCAAGTACTTATATCAGCTCGGAATTTTTCGCGTCGTGAAAAAATTCCCCAATCAGCCCGGGACCAAGAAATCTCCACGTTTCATGTTATTTCTAAACGTATGGTGTCGATAACTGAAAACTCAATTTTCAGATCCCAAGTACTTATATCAGCTCGGAATTTTTTGCGTCGTGAAAAAATTCCCCAATCAGCCCGGGACCGAGAAATCTCCACGTTTCATTGTATTTCTAAAGGTATGGCGGCGATAACTGAAAACTCAATTTTCAGATCCCAAGTACTTATATCATCTGAGTATTTTACATGTTGTTTAAAAATGGTCAAATCAGCACGGGACCAAGAAATATCCACGTTTCTTGGTATTTCTAAACGTATGGAATCGATAACTGAAAACTCAATTTTCAGATCCCAAGTACTTATATCATCTGAGTATTTTACATGCTGTTTAAAAATGGTCAAATCAGCACGGGACCAAGAAATGTCCACGTTTCTTGGTATTTCTAAACGTATGGCATCGATAACTGAAAACTCAATTTTCAGATCACAAGTACTTATATCAGCTCGGAATTTTTCGTGTCATGAAAAAATAACCCAATCAGCCCGGGACCAAGAAATTTCCACGTTTCATGGTATTTCTAAACGAATGGCGTCGATAACTGGAAACTCAGTTTTCAGATCACAAGTACTTATATCAGCTCGGAATTTTTCGCGTCGTGAAAAAATGGTCCAATCAGCGCGGGACCAAGAAATCTCCACGTTTCATTGTATTTCTAAACGTATGGCGTCGATAACTGAAAACTCAATTTTCAGATCCCAAGTACTTATATCAGCTCGGAATTTTTCGCGTCGTGAAAAAATTCCCCAATCAGCCCGGGACCAAGAAATCTCCACGTTTCATGTTATTTCTAAACGTATGGCGTCGATAACTGAAAACTCAATTTTCAGATCCCAAGTACTTATATTAGCTCGGAATTTTTCGCGTCATGAAAAAATTACCCAATCAGCCCGGGACCAAGAAATGTCCACGTTTCATGGTATTTCTAAACGAATGGCGTCGATAACTGGAAACTCAGTTTTCAGATCCCAAGTACTTATATTAGCTCGGAATTTTTCGCGTCATGAAAAAGGTCCCCAATCTGCCCGGGACCAAGAAATCTCCACGTTTCATTGTATTTCTAAACGTATGGCGTCGATAACTGAAAACTCAATTTTCAGATCCCAAGTACTTATATCAGCTTGGAATTTTTCGCGTCATGAAAAAAGTCCTCAATCTGCCCGGGACCAAGAAATCTCCACGTTTCATTGTTTTTCTAAACGAATGGCGTCGATAACTGGAAACTCAGTTTTCAGATCCCAAGTACTTATATTAGCTCGGAATTTTTCGCGTCATGAAAAAGGTCCCCAATCTGCCCGGGACCAAGAAATCTCCACGTTTCATTGTATTTCTAAACGTATGGCGTCGATAACTGAAAACTCAATTTTCAGATCCCAAGTACTTATATCAGCTTGGAATTTTTCCCGTCATGAAAAAAGTCCTCAATCTGCCCGGGACCAAGAAATCACCACGTTTCATTGTATTTCTAAACGTATGGCGTCGATAACTGGAAACTCAATTTTCAGATCCCAAGTACTTATATTAGCTCGGAATTTTTCGCGTCATGAAAAAGGTCCCCAATCTGCCCGGGACCAAGAAATCTCCACGTTTCATTGTATTTCTAAACGTATGGCGTCGATAACTGAAAACTCAATTTTCAGATCCCAAGTACTTATATCAGCTTAGAATTTTTCGCGTCATGAAAAAAGTCCTCAATCTGCCCGGGACCAAGAAATCTCCACGTTTCATTGTATTTCTAAACGAATGGCGTCGATAACTGGAAACTCAGTTTTCAGATCCCAAGTACTTATATTAGCTCGGAATTTTTCGCGTCATGAAAAAGGTCCCCAATCTGCCCGGGACCAAGAAATCTCCACGTTTCATTGTATTTCTAAACGTATGGCGTCGATAACTGGAAACTCAATTTTCAGATCCCAAGTACTTATATCAGCTCGGAATTTTTCGCGTCGTGAAAAAGGTCCCCAATCTGCCCGGGACCAAGAAATCTCCACGTTTCATTGTATTTCTAAACGAATGGCGTCGATAACTGGAAACTCAGTTTTCAGATCCCAAGTACTTATATTAGCTCGGAATTTTTCGCGTCATGAAAAAATTACCCAATCAGCCCGGGACCAAGAAATCTCCACGTTTCATGGTATTTCTAAACGTATGGCGTCGATAACTGGAAACTCAATTTTCAGATCCGAAGTACTTATATCAGCTCGGAATTTTTCGCGTCGTGAAAAAATGGTCCAATCAGCCCGGGACCAAGAAATGTCCACGTTTCATGGTATTTCCAAACGTATGGCGTCGATAACTGGAAACTCAGTTTTCAGATCCCAAGTACTTATATTAGCTCGGAATTTTTCGCGTCATGAAAAAGGTCCCCAATCTGCCCGGGACCAAGAAATCTCCACGTTTCATTGTATTTCTAAACGTATGGCGTCGATAACTGAAAACTCAATTTTCAGATCCCAAGTACTTATATCAGCTTAGAATTTTTCGCGTCATGAAAAAAGTCCTCAATCTGCCCGGGACCAAGAAATCTCCACGTTTCATTGTATTTCTAAACGAATGGCGTCGATAACTGGAAACTCAGTTTTCAGATCCCAAGTACTTATATTAGCTCGGAATTTTTCGCGTCATGAAAAAGGTCCCCAATCTGCCCGGGACCAAGAAATCTCCACGTTTCATTGTATTTCTAAACGTATGGCGTCGATAACTGAAAACACAATTTTCAGATCCCAAGTACTTATATCAGCTTGGAATTTTTCCCGTCATGAAAAAAGTCCTCAATCTGCCCGGGACCAAGAAATCTCCACGTTTCATTGTATTTCTAAACGAATGGCCTCGATAACTGGAAACTCAGTTTTCAGATCCCAAGTACTTATATTAGCTCGGAATTTATCGCGTCATGAAAAAATTACCCAATCAGCCCGGGACCAAGAAATCTCCACGTTTCATTGTATTTCTAAACGAATGGCGTCGATAACTGGAAACTCAGTTTTCAGATCCCAAGTACTTATATTAGCTCGGAATTTTTCGCGTCATGAAAAAGGTCCCCAATCTGCCCGGGACCAAGAAATCTCCACGTTTCATTGTATTTCTAAACGTATGGCGTCGATAACTGGAAACTCAATTTTCAGATCCCAAGTACTTATATCAGCTCGGAATTTTTCGCGTCGTGAAAAAGGTCCCCAATCTGCCCGGGACCAAGAAATCTCCACGTTTCATTGTATTTCTAAACGAATGGCGTCGATAACTGGAAACTCAGTTTTCAGATCCCAAGTACTTATATTAGCTCGGAATTTTTCGCGTCATGAAAAAGGTCCCGAATCTGCCCGGGACCAAGAAATCTCCACGTTTCATTGTATTTCTAAACGAATGGCGTCGATAACTGGAAACTCAGTTTTCAGATCCCAAGTACTTATATTAGCTCGGAATTTTTCGCGTCATGAAAAAATTACCCAATCAGACCGGGACCAAGAAATCTCCACGTTTCATTGTATTTCTAAACGAATGGCGTCGATAACTGGAAACTCAGTTTTCAGATCCCAAGTACTTATATTAGCTCGGAATGTTTCGCGTCATGAAAAAGGTCCCCAATCTGCCCGGGACCAAGAAATCTCCACGTTTCATTGTATTTCTAAACGTATGGCGTCGATAACTGAAAACTCAATTTTCAGATCCCAAGTACTTATATCAGCTTAGAATTTTTCGCGTCATGAAAAAAGTCCTCAATCTGCCCGGGACCAAGAAATCTCCACGTTTCATTGTATTTCTAAACGAATGGCGTCGATAACTGGAAACTCAGTTTTCAGATCCCAAGTACTTATATTAGCTCGGAATTTTTCGCGTCATGAAAAAGGTCCCCAATCTGCCCGGTACCAAGAAATCTCCACGTTTCATTATATTTCTAAACGTATGGCGTCGATAACTGAAAACTCAATTTTCAGATCCCAAGTACTTATATCAGCTCGGAATTTTTTGCGTCGTGAAAAAATTCCCCAATCAGCCCGGGACCAAGAAATCTCCACGTTTCATTGTATTTCTAAAGGTATGGCGATTATAACTGAAAACTCAATTTTCAGATCCCAAGTACTTATATCAGCTCGGAATTTTTCGCATCGTTAAAAAATAACCCAATCTGCCCGGGACCAAGAAATGTCCACGTTTCATGGTATTTCTAAACGAATGGCGTCGATAACTGGAAACTCAATTTTCAGATCCCAAGTACTTATATCAGCTCGGAATTTTTCGCGTCATGAAAAAGGTCCCCAATCTGCCCGGGACCAAGAAATCTCCACGTTTCATTGTATTTCTAAACGTATGGCGTCGATAACTGAAAACTCAATTTTCAGATCCCAAGTACTTATATCAGCTTGGAATTTTTCCCGTCATGAAAAAAGTCCTCAATCTGCCCGGGACCAAGAAATCTCCACGTTTCATTGTATTTCTAAACGAATGGCCTCGATAACTGGAAACTCAGTTTTCAGATCCCAAGTACTTATATTAGCTCGGAATTTATCGCGTCATGAAAAAATTATCCAATCAGCCCGGGACCAAGAAATCTCCACGTTTCATTGTATTTCTAAACGAATGGCGTCGATAACTGGAAACTCAGTTTTCAGATCCCAAGTACTTATATTAGCTCGGAATTTTTCGCGTCATGAAAAAGGTCCCCAATCTGCCCGGGACCAAGAAATCTCCACGTTTCATTGTATTTCTAAACGTATGGCGTCGATAACTGGAAACTCAATTTTCAGATCCCAAGTACTTATATCAGCTCGGAATTTTTCGCGTCGTGAAAAAGGTCCCCAATCTGCCCGGGACCAAGAAATCTCCACGTTTCATTGTATTTCTAAACGAATGGCGTCGATAACTGGAAACTCAGTTTTCAGATCCCAAGTACTTATATTAGCTCGGAATTTTTCGCGTCATGAAAAAATTACCCAATCAGCCCGGGACCAAGAAATCTCCACGTTTCATGGTATTTCTAAACGTATGGCGTCGATAACTGGAAACTCAATTTTCAGATCCGAAGTACTTATATCAGCTCGGAATTTTTCGCGTCGTGAAAAAATGGTCCAATCAGCCCGGGACCAAGAAATGTCCACGTTTCATGGTATTTCCAAACGTATGGCGTCGATAACTGGAAACTCAGTTTTCAGATCCCAAGTACTTATATTAGCTCGGAATTTATCGCGTCATGAAAAAATTACCCAATCAGCCCGGGACCAAGAAATCTCCACGTTTCATTGTATTTCTAAACGAATGGCGTCGATAACTGGAAACTCAGTTTTCAGATCCCAAGTACTTATATTAGCTCGGAATTTTTCGCGTCATGAAAAAGGTCGCCAATCTGCCCGGGACCAAGAAATCTCCACGTTTCATTGTATTTCTAAACGTATGGCGTCGATAACTGAAAACTCAATTTTCAGATCCCAAGTACTTATATCAGCTTAGAATTTTTCGCGTCATGAAAAAAGTCCTCAATCTGCCCGGGACCAAGAAATCTCCACGTTTCATTGTATTTCTAAACGTATGGCGTCGATAACTGAAAACTCAATTTTCAGATCCCAAGTACTTATATCAGCTTGGAATTTTTCCCGTCATGAAAAAAGTCCTCAATCTGCCCGGGACCAAGAAATCTCCACGTTTCATTGTATTTCTAAACGAATGGCCTCGATAACTGGAAACTCAGTTTTCAGATCCCAAGTACTTATATTAGCTCGGAATTTATCGCGTCATGAAAAAATTATCCAATCAGCCCGGGACCAAGAAATCTCCACGTTTCATTGTATTTCTAAACGAATGGCGTCGATAACTGGAAACTCAGTTTTCAGATCCCAAGTACTTATATTAGCTCGGAATTTTTCGCGTCATGAAAAAGGTCCCCAATCTGCCCGGGACCAAGAAATCTCCACGTTTCATTGTATTTCTAAACGTATGGCGTCGATAACTGAAAACTCAATTTTCAGATCCCAAGTACTTATATCAGCTTAGAATTTTTCGCGTCATGAAAAAAGTCCTCAATCTGCCCGGGACCAAGAAATCTCCACGTTTCATTGTATTTCTAAACGAATGGCCTCGATAACTGGAAACTCAGTTTTCAGATCCCAAGTACTTATATTAGCTCGGAATTTATCGCGTCATGAAAAAATTATCCAATCAGCCCGGGACCAAGAAATCTCCACGTTTCATTGTATTTCTAAACGAATGGCGTCGATAACTGGAAACTCAGTTTTCAGATCCCAAGTACTTATATTAGCTCGGAATTTTTCGCGTCATGAAAAAGGTCCCCAATCTGCCCGGGACCAAGAAATCTCCACGTTTCATTGTATTTCTAAACGTATGGCGTCGATAACTGGAAACTCAATTTTCAGATCCCAAGTACTTATATCAGCTCGGAATTTTTCGCGTCGTGAAAAAGGTCCCCAATCTGCCCGGGACCAAGAAATCTCCACGTTTCATTGTATTTCTAAACGAATGGCGTCGATAACTGGAAACTCAGTTTTCAGATCCCAAGTACTTATATTAGCTCGGAATTTTTCGCGTCATGAAAAAATTACCCAATCAGCCCGGGACCAAGAAATCTCCACGTTTCATGGTATTTCTAAACGTATGGCGTCGATAACTGGAAACTCAATTTTCAGATCCGAAGTACTTATATCAGCTCGGAATTTTTCGCGTCGTGAAAAAATGGTCCAATCAGCCCGGGACCAAGAAATGTCCACGTTTCATGGTATTTCCAAACGTATGGCGTCGATAACTGGAAACTCAGTTTTCAGATCCCAAGTACTTATATTAGCTCGGAATTTTTCGCGTCATGAAAAAGGTCCCCAATCTGCCCGGGACCAAGAAATCTCCACGTTTCATTGTATTTCTAAACGTATGGCGTCGATAACTGAAAACTCAATTTTCAGATCCCAAGTACTTACATCAGCTTAGAATTTTTCGCGTCATGAAAAAAGTCCTCAATCTGCCCGGGACCAAGAAATCTCCACGTTTCATTGTATTTCTAAACGAATGGCGTCGATAACTGGAAACTCAGTTTTGAGATCCCAAGTACTTATATTAGCTCGGAATTTTTCGCGTCATGAAAAAGGTCCCCAATCTGCCCGGGACCAAGAAATCTCCACGTTTCATTGTATTTCTAAACGTATGGCGTCGATAACTGAAAACACAATTTTCAGATCCCAAGTACTTATATCAGCTTGGAATTTTTCCCGTCATGAAAAAAGTCCTCAATCTGCCCGGGACCAAGAAATCTCCACGTTTCATTGTATTTCTAAACGAATGGCCTCGATAACTGGAAACTCAGTTTTCAGATCCCAAGTACTTATATTAGCTCGGAATTTATCGCGTCATGAAAAAATTACCCAATCAGCCCGGGACCAAGAAATCTCCACGTTTCATTGTATTTCTAAACGAATGGCGTCGATAACTGGAAACTCAGTTTTCAGATCCCAAGTACTTATATTAGCTCGGAATTTTTCGCGTCATGAAAAAGGTCCCCAATCTGCCCGGGACCAAGAAATCTCCACGTTTCATTGTATTTCTAAACGTATGGCGTCGATAACTGGAAACTCAATTTTCAGATCCCAAGTACTTATATCAGCTCGGAATTTTTCGCGTCGTGAAAAAGGTCCCCAATCTGCCCGGGACCAAGAAATCTCCACGTTTCATTGTATTTCTAAACGAATGGCGTCGATAACTGGAAACTCAGTTTTCAGATCCCAAGTACTTATATTAGCTCGGAATTTTTCGCGTCATGAAAAAGGTCCCGAATCTGCCCGGGACCAAGAAATCTCCACGTTTCATTGTATTTCTAAACGAATGGCGTCGATAACTGGAAACTCAGTTTTCAGATCCCAAGTACTTATATTAGCTCGGAATTTTTCGCGTCATGAAAAAATTACCCAATCAGACCGGGACCAAGAAATCTCCACGTTTCATTGTATTTCTAAACGAATGGCGTCGATAACTGGAAACTCAGTTTTCAGATCCCAAGTACTTATATTAGCTCGGAATGTTTCGCGTCATGAAAAAGGTCCCCAATCTGCCCGGGACCAAGAAATCTCCACGTTTCATTGTATTTCTAAACGTATGGCGTCGATAACTGAAAACTCAATTTTCAGATCCCAAGTACTTATATCAGCTTAGAATTTTTCGCGTCATGAAAAAAGTCCTCAATCTGCCCGGGACCAAGAAATCTCCACGTTTCATTGTATTTCTAAACGAATGGCGTCGATAACTGGAAACTCAGTTTTCAGATCCCAAGTACTTATATTAGCTCGGAATTTTTCGCGTCATGAAAAAATTATCCAATCAGCCCGGGACCAAGAAATCTCCACGTTCCATTATATTTCTAAACGTATGGCGTCGATAACTGAAAACTCAATTTTCAGATCCCAAGTACTTATATCAGCTCGGAATTTTTTGCGTCGTGAAAAAATTCCCCACTCAGCCCGGGACCAAGAAATCTCCACGTTTCATTGTATTTCTAAAGGTATGGCGATGATAACTGAAAACTCAATTTTCAGATCCCAAGTACTTATATCAGCTCGGAATTTTTCGCGTCGTTAAAAAATAACCCAATCTGCCCGGGACCAAGAAATGTCCACGTTTCATGGTATTTCTAAACGAATGGCGTCGATAACTGGAAACTCAATTTTCAGATCCCAAGTACTTATATCAGCTCGGAATTTTTCGCGTCATGAAAAGGTCCCCAATCTGCCCGGGACCAAGAAATCTCCACGTTTCATTGTATTTCTAAACGTATGGCGTCGATAACTTGAACCTCAATTTTCAGATCCCAAGTACTTATATCAGCTCGGAATTTTTCGCGTCGTGAAAAAGGTCCCCAATCTGCCCGGGACCAAGAAATCTCCACGTTTCATTGTATTTCTAAACGTATGGCGTCGATAACTGAAAACTCAATTTTCAGATCCCAAGTACTTATATCAGCTTGGAATTTTTCGCGTCATGAAAAAAGTCCTCAATCTGCCCGGGACCAAGAAATCTCCACGTTTCATTGTATTTCTAAACGAATGGCGTCGATAACTGCAAACTCAGTTTTCAGGTCCCAAGTTTATATTAGCTCGGAATTTTTCGCGTCATGAAAAAATTACCCAATCAGCCCGGGACCAAGAAATCTCCACGTTTCATGGTATTTCTAAACGCATGGCGTCGAGAACTGGAAACTCAATTTTCAGATCCGAAGTACTTATATCAGCTCGGAATTTTTCGCGTCGTGAAAAAATGGCCCAATCTGCCCGGGACCAAGAAATCTCCACGTTTCATTGTATTTCTAAACGTATGGCGTCGATAACTGAAAACTCAATTTTCAGATCCGAAGTACTTATATCAGCTTAGAATTTTTCGCGTCATGAAAAAAGTCCTCAATCTGCCCGGGACCAAGAAATCTCCACGTTTCATTGTATTTCTAAACGAATGGCGTCGATAACTGGAAACTCAGTTTTCAGATCCCAAGTACTTATATTAGCTCGGAATTTTTCGCGTCATGAAAAAGGTCCCCAATCTGCCCGGGACCAAGAAATCTCCACGTTTCATTATATTTCTAAACGTATGGCGTCGATAACTGAAAACTCAATTTTCAGATCCCAAGTACTTATATCAGCTCGGAATTTTTTGCGTCGTGAAAAAATTCCCCAATCAGCCCGGGACCAAGAAATCTCCACGTTTCATTGTATTTCTAAAGGTATGGCGACGATAACTGAAAAGTCAATTTTCAGATCCCAAGTACTTATATCATCTGAGTATTTTACATGTTGTTTAAAAATGGTCCAATCAGCACGGGACCAAGAAATGTCCACGTTTCATGGTATTTGTAAACGTATAGCGTCGATAACTGAAAACTCAATTTTCAGATCCCAAGTACTTATTTCAGCTCGGAATTTTTCGCGTCGTGAAAAAATGGTCCAATCAGCCCGGGACCAAGAAATCTCCACGTTTCATGGTATTTCTAAACGTATGGCGTCGATAACTGGAAACTCAATTTTCAGATCCCAAGTACTTATATCAGCTCGGAATTTTTCGCGTCGTGAAAAAATGGTCCAATCAGCCCGGGACCAAGAAATCTCCACGTTTCATGGTATTTCTAAACGTATGGCGTCGATAACTGAAAACTCAATTTTCAGATCCCAAGTACTTATATCAGCTCGGAATTTTTCGCGTCGTGAAAAAATTCCCCAATCAGCCCGGGACCAAGAAATCTCCACGTTTCATGGTATTTCTAAACGTATGGCGTCGATAATTGAAAACTCAATTTTCAGATCCCAAGTACTTATTTCAGCTCGGAATTTTTCGCGTCGTGAAAAAGGTCCCCAATCTGCCCGGGACCAAGAAATCTCCACGTTTCATTGTATTTCTAAACGAATGGCCTCGATAACTGGAAACTCAGTTTTCAGATCCCAAGTACTTATATTAGCTCGGAATTTATCGCGTCATGAAAAAATTACCCAATCAGCCCGGGACCAAGAAATCTCCACGTTTCATTGTATTTCTAAACGAATGGCGTCGATAACTGGAAACTCAGTTTTCAGATCCCAAGTACTTATATTAGCTCGGAATTTTTCGCGTCATGAAAAAGGTCCCCAATCTGCCCGGGACCAAGAAATCTCCACGTTTCATTGTATTTCTAAACGTATGGCGTCGATAACTGAAAACGCAATTTTCAGATCCCAAGTACTTATATCATCTGAGTATTTTACATGTTGTTTAAAAATGGTCCAATCAGCACGGGACCAAGAAATGTCCACGTTTCATGGTATTTGTAAACGTATAGCGTCGATAACTGAAAACTCAATTTTCAGATCCCAAGTACTTATTTCAGCTCGGAATTTTTCGCGTCGTGAAAAAATGGTCCAATCAGCCCGGGACCAAGAAATCTCCACGTTTCATGGTATTTCTAAACGTATGGCGTCGATAACTGGAAACTCAATTTTCAGATCCCAAGTACTTATATCAGCTCGGAATTTTTCGCGTCGTGAAAAAATGGTCCAATCAGCCCGGGACCAAGAAATCTCCACGTTTCATGGTATTTCTAAACGTATGGCGTCGATAACTGAAAACTCAATTTTCAGATCCCAAGTACTTATATCAGCTCGGAATTTTTCGCGTCGTGAAAAAATTCCCCAATCAGCCCGGGACCAAGAAATCTCCACGTTTCATGGTATTTCTAAACGTATGGCGTCGATAATTGAAAACTCAATTTTCAGATCCCAAGTACTTATTTCAGCTCGGAATTTTTCGCGTCGTGAAAAAGGTCCCCAATCTGCCCGGGACCAAGAAATCTCCACGTTTCATTGTATTTCTAAACGAATGGCCTCGATAACTGGAAACTCAGTTTTCAGATCCCAAGTACTTATATTAGCTCGGAATTTATCGCGTCATGAAAAAATTACCCAATCAGCCCGGGACCAAGAAATCTCCACGTTTCATTGTATTTCTAAACGAATGGCGTCGATAACTGGAAACTCAGTTTTCAGATCCCAAGTACTTATATTAGCTCGGAATTTTTCGCGTCATGAAAAAGGTCCCCAATCTGCCCGGGACCAAGAAATCTCCACGTTTCATTGTATTTCTAAACGTATGGCGTCGATAACTGAAAACGCAATTTTCAGATCCCAAGTACTTATATCAGCTTGGAATTTTTCGCGTCATGAAAAAAGTCCTCAATCTGCCCGGGACCAAGAAATCTCCACGTTTCATTATATTTCTAAACGAATGGCGTCGATAACTGGAAACTCAGTTTTCAGATCCCAAGTACTTATATTAGCTCGGAATTTTTCGCGTCATGAAAAAATTACCCAATCAGCCCGGGACCAAGAAATCTCCACGTTTCATGGTATTTCTAAACGTATGGCGTCGATAACTGGAAACTCAATTTTCAGATCCGAAGTACTTATATCAGCTCGGAATTTTTCGCGTCGTGAAAAAATGGTCCAATCAGCCCGGGACCAAGAAATGTCCACGTTTCATGGTATTTCCAAACGTATGGCGTCGATAACTGGAAACTCAGTTTTCAGATCCCAAGTACTTATATTAGCTCGGAATTTTTCGCGTCATGAAAAAATTATCCAATCAGCCCGGGACCAAGAAATCTCCACGTTCCATTATATTTCTAAACGTATGGCGTCGATAACTGAAAACTCAATTTTCAGATCCCAAGTACTTATATCAGCTCGGAATTTTTTGCGTCGTGAAAAAATTCCCCAATCAGCCCGGGACCAAGAAATCTCCACGTTTCATTGTATTTCTAAAGGTATGGCGATGATAACTGAAAACTCAATTTTCAGATCCCAAGTACTTATATCAGCTCGGAATTTTTCGCGTCGTTAAAAAATAACCAAATCTGCCCGGGACCAAGAAATGTCCACGTTTCATGGTATTTCTAAACGAATGGCGTCGATAACTGGAAACTCAATTTTCAGATCCCAAGTACTTATATCAGCTCGGAATTTTTCGCGTCCTGAAAAGGTCCCCAATCTGCCCGGGACCAAGAAATCTCCACGTTTCATTGTATTTCTAAACGTATGGCGTCGATAACTTGAACCTCAATTTTCAGATCCCAAGTACTTATATCAGCTCGGAATTTTTCGCGTCATGAAAAAGGTCCCGAATCTGCCCGGGACCAAGAAATCTCCACGTTTCATTGTATTTCTAAACGAATGGCGTCGATAACTGGAAACTCAGTTTTCAGATCCCAAGTACTTATATTAGCTCGGAATTTTTCGCGTCATGAAAAAATTACCCAATCAGACCGGGACCAAGAAATCTCCACGTTTCATTGTATTTCTAAACGAATGGCGTCGATAACTGGAAACTCAGTTTTCAGATCCCAAGTACTTATATTAGCTCGGAATTTTTCGCGTCATGAAAAAGGTCGCCAATCTGCCCGGGACCAAGAAATCTCCACGTTTCATTGTATTTCTAAACGTATGGCGTCGATAACTGAAAACTCAATTTTCAGATCCCAAGTACTTATATCAGCTTAGAATTTTTCGCGTCATGAAAAAAGTCCTCAATCTGCCCGGGACCAAGAAATCTCCACGTTTCATTGTATTTCTAAACGAATGGCGTCGATAACTGGAAACTCAGTTTTCAGATCCCAAGTACTTATATTAGCTCGGAAATTTTCGCGTCATGAAAAAGGTCCCCAATCTGCCCGGGACCAAGAAATCTCCACGTTTCATTGTATTTCTAAACGTATGGCGTCGATAACTGAAAACTCAATTTGCAGATCCCAAGTACTTATATCAGCTTGGAATTTTTCGCGTCATGAAAAAAGTCCTCAATCTGCCCGGGACCAAGAAATCTCCACGTTTCATTGTTTTTCTAAACGAATGGCGTCGATAACTGGAAACTCAGTTTTCAGATCCCAAGTACTTATATTAGCTCGGAATTTTTCGCGTCATGAAAAAATTACCCAATCAGCCCGGGACCAAGAAGTCTCCACGTTTCATGGTATTTCTAAGCGTATGGCGTCGATAACTGGAAACTCAATTTTCAGATCCCAAGTACTTATATCAGCTCGGAATTTTTCGCGTCATGAAAAAGGTCCCCAATCTGCCCGGGATCAAGAAATCTCCACGTTTCATTGTATTTCTAAACGAATGGCGTCGATAACTGGAAACTCAGTTTTCAGATCCCAAGTACTTATATTAGCTCGGAATTTTTCGCGTCGTGAAAAAATGGTCCAATCAGCCCGGGACCAAGAAATGTCCACGTTTCATGGTATTTCTAAACGTATGGCGTCGATAACTGGGAACTCAATTTTCAGATCCGAAGTACTTATATCAGCTCGGAATTTTTCGCGTCATGAAAAAGGTCCCCAATCTGCCCGGGACCAAGAAATCTCCACGTTTCATTGTATTTCTAAACGAATGGCGTCGATAACTGGAAACTCAATTTTCAGATCCCAAGTACTTATATCAGCTTAGAATTTTTCGCGTCATGAAAAAAGTCCTCAATCTGCCCGGGACCAAGAAATCTCCACGTTTCATTGTATTTCTAAACGAATGGCGTCGATAACTGGAAACTCAGTTTTCAGATCCCAAGTACTTATATTAGCTCGGAATTTTTCGCGTCGTGAAAAAGTGGTCCAATCAGCCCGGGACCAAGAAATGTCCACGTTTCATGGTATTTCTAAACGTATGGCGTCGATAACTGGAAACTCAATTTTCAGATCCCAAGTACTTATATCAGCTCGGAATTTTTCGCGTCGTGAAAAAATTGCAAAATCAGCCCGGGACCAAGAAATGTTCACGTTTCATGGTATTTCTAAACGTATGGCGTCGATAACTGAAAACTCAATTTTCAGATCCCAAGTACTTATATCAGCTCGGAATTTTTTGAGTCGTGAAAAAATTCCGCAATCAGCCCGGGACCATCAAATCTCCACGTTTCATTGTATTTCTAAAGGTATGGCGGCGATAACTGAAAACTCAATTTTCAGATCCGAAGTACTTATATCAGCTCGGAATTTTTCGCGTCGTGAAAAAATTCCCCAATCAGCCCGGGACCAAGAAATGTCCACGTTTCATGGTATTTGTAAACGTATAGCGTCGATAACTGAAAAGTCAATTTTCAGATCACAAGTACTTATATCAGCTCGGAATTTTTCGCGTCGTGAAAAAATGGTCCAATCAGCGCGGGACCAAGAAATCTCCACGTTTCATTGTATTTCTAAACGTATGGCGTCGATAACTGAAAACTCAATTTTCAGATCCCAAGTACATATCAGCTCGGAATTTTTCGCGTCGTGAAAAAATTCCCCAATCAGCCCGGGACCAAGAAATCTCCACGTTTCATGTTATTTCTAAACGTATGGTGTCGATAACTGAAAACTCAATTTTCAGATCCCAAGTACTTATATCAGCTCGGAATTTTTTGCGTCGTGAAAAAATTCCCCAATCAGCCCGGGACCGAGAAATCTCCACGTTTCATTGTATTTCTAAAGGTATGGCGGCGATAACTGAAAACTCAATTTTCAGATCCCAAGTACTTATATCATCTGAGTATTTTACATGTTGTTTAAAAATGGTCAAATCAGCACGGGACCAAGAAATATCCACGTTTCTTGGTATTTCTAAACGTATGGAATCGATAACTGAAAACTCAATTTTCAGATCCCAAGTACTTATATCATCTGAGTATTTTACATGCTGTTTAAAAATGGTCAAATCAGCACGGGACCAAGAAATGTCCACGTTTCTTGGTATTTCTAAACGTATGGCATCGATAACTGAAAACTCAATTTTCAGATCACAAGTACTTATATCAGCTCGGAATTTTTCGCGTCATGAAAAAATAACCCAATCAGCCCGGGACCAAGAAATGTCCACGTTTCATGGTATTTCTAAACGAATGGCGTCGATAACTGGAAACTCAGTTTTCAGATCACAAGTACTTATATCAGCTCGGAATTTTTCGCGTCGTGAAAAAATGGTCCAATCAGCGCGGGACCAAGAAATCTCCACGTTTCATTGTATTTCTAAACGTATGGCGTCGATAACTGAAAACTCAATTTTCAGATCCCAAGTACTTATATCAGCTCGGAATTTTTCGCGTCGTGAAAAAATTCCCCAATCAGCCCGGGACCAAGAAATCTCCACGTTTCATGTTATTTCTAAACGTATGGCGTCGATAACTGAAAACTCAATTTTCAGATCCCAAGTACTTATATTAGCTCGGAATTTTTCGCGTCATGAAAAAATTACCCAATCAGCCCGGGACCAAGAAATGTCCACGTTTCATGGTATTTCTAAACGAATGGCGTCGATAACTGGAAACTCAGTTTTCAGATCCCAAGTACTTATATTAGCTCGGAATTTTTCGCGTCATGAAAAAGGTCCCCAATCTGCCCGGGACCAAGAAATCTCCACGTTTCATTGTATTTCTAAACGTATGGCGTCGATAACTGGAAACTCAATTTTCAGATCCCAAGTACTTATATCAGCTCGGAATTTTTCGCGTCGTGAAAAAGGTCCCCAATCTGCCCGGGACCAAGAAATCTCCACGTTTCATTGTATTTCTAAACGAATGGCGTCGATAACTGGAAACTCAGTTTTCAGATCCCAAGTACTTATATTAGCTCGGAATTTTTCGCGTCATGAAAAAGGTCCCGAATCTGCCCGGGACCAAGAAATCTCCACGTTTCATTGTATTTCTAAACGAATGGCGTCGATAACTGGAAACTCAGTTTTCAGATCCCAAGTACTTATATTAGCTCGGAATTTTTCGCGTCATGAAAAAATTACCCAATCAGCCCGGGACCAAGAAATGTCCACGTTTCATGGTATTTCTAAACGAATGGCGTCGATAACTGGAAACTCAGTTTTCAGATCCCAAGTACTTATATTAGCTCGGAATTTTTCGCGTCATGAAAAAGGTCCCCAATCTGCCCGGGACCAAGAAATCTCCACGTTTCATTGTATTTCTAAACGTATGGCGTCGATAACTGGAAACTCAATTTTCAGATCCCAAGTACTTATATCAGCTCGGAATTTTTCGCGTCGTGAAAAAGGTCCCCAATCTGCCCGGGACCAAGAAATCTCCACGTTTCATTGTATTTCTAAACGAATGGCGTCGATAACTGGAAACTCAGTTTTCAGATCCCAAGTACTTATATTAGCTCGGAATTTTTCGCGTCATGAAAAAGGTCCCGAATCTGCCCGGGACCAAGAAATCTCCACGTTTCATTGTATTTCTAAACGAATGGCGTCGATAACTGGAAACTCAGTTTTCAGATCCCAAGTACTTATATTAGCTCGGAATTTTTCGCGTCGTGAAAAAGTGGTCCAATCAGCCCGGGACCAAGAAATGTCCACGTTTCATGGTATTTCTAAACGTATGGCGTCGATAACTGGAAACTCAATTTTCAGATCCCAAGTACTTATATCAGCTCGGAATTTTTCGCGTCGTGAAAAAATTGCAAAATCAGCCCGGGACCAAGAAATGTTCACGTTTCATGGTATTTCTAAACGTATGGCGTCGATAACTGAAAACTCAATTTTCAGATCCCAAGTACTTATATCAGCTCGGAATTTTTTGAGTCGTGAAAAAATTCCCCAATCAGCCCGGGACCATCAAATCTCCACGTTTCATTGTATTTCTAAAGGTATGGCGGCGATAACTGAAAACTCAATTTTCAGATCCGAAGTACTTATATCAGCTTGGAATTTTTCGCGTCATGAAAAAAGTCCTCAATCTGCCCGGGACCAAGAAATCTCCACGTTTCATTGTATTTCTAAACGAATGGCGTCGATAACTGGAAACTCAGTTTTCAGATCCCAAGTACTTATATTAGCTCGGAATTTTTCGCGTCATGAAAAAATTACCCAATCAGCCCGGGACCAAGAAATCTCCACGTTTCATGGTATTTCTAAACGTATGGCGTCGATAACTGGAAACTCAATTTTCAGATCCGAAGTACTTATATCAGCTCGGAATTTTTCGCGTCGTGAAAAAATGGTCCAATCAGCCCGGGACCAAGAAATGTCCACGTTTCATGGTATTTCCAAACGTATGGCGTCGATAACTGGAAACTCAGTTTTCAGATCCCAAGTACTTATATTAGCTCGGAATTTTTCGCGTCATGAAAAAATTATCCAATCAGCCCGGGACCAAGAAATCTCCACGTTCCATTATATTTCTAAACGTATGGCGTCGATAACTGAAAACTCAATTTTCAGATCCCAAGTACTTATATCAGCTCGGAATTTTTTGCGTCGTGAAAAAATTCCCCAATCAGCCCGGGACCAAGAAATCTCCACGTTTCATTGTATTTCTAAAGGTATGGCGATGATAACTGAAAACTCAATTTTCAGATCCCAAGTACTTATATCAGATCGGAATTTTTCGCGTCGTTAAAAAATAACCAAATCTGCACGGGACCAAGAAATGTCCACGTTTCATGGTATTTCTAAACGAATGGCGTCGATAACTGGAAACTCAATTTTCAGATCCCAAGTACTTATATCAGCTCGGAATTTTTCGCGTCATGAAAAGGTCCCCAATCTGCCCGGGACCAAGAAATCTCCACGTTTCATTGTATTTCTAAACGTATGGCGTCGATAACTTGAACCTCAATTTTCAGATCCCAAGTACTTATATCAGCTCGGAATTTTTCGCGTCATGAAAAAGGTCCCGAATCTGCCCGGGACCAAGAAATCTCCACGTTTCATTGTATTTCTAAACGAATGGCGTCGATAACTGGAAACTCAGTTTTCAGATCCCAAGTACTTATATTAGCTCGGAATTTTTCGCGTCATGAACAAATTACCCAATCAGACCGGGACCAAGAAATCTCCACGTTTCATTGTATTTCTAAACGAATGGCGTCGATAACTGGAAACTCAGTTTTCAGATCCCAAGTACTTATATTAGCTCGGAATTTTTCGCGTCATGAAAAAGGTCGCCAATCTGCCCGGGACCAAGAAATCTCCACGTTTCATTGTATTTCTAAACGTATGGCGTCGATAACTGAAAACTCAATTTTCAGATCCCAAGTACTTATATCAGCTTAGAATTTTTCGCGTCATGAAAAAAGTCCTCAATCTGCCCGGGACCAAGAAATCTCCACGTTTCATTGTATTTCTAAACGAATGGCGTCGATAACTGGAAACTCAGTTTTCAGATCCCAAGTACTTATATTAGCTCGGAATTTTTCGCGTCATGAAAAAGGTCCCCAATCTGCCCGGGACCAAGAAATCTCCACGTTTCATTATACTTCTAAACGTATGGCGTCGATAACTGAAAACTCAATTTTCAGATCCCAAGTACTTATATCAGCTCGGAATTTTTTGCGTCGTGAAAAAATTCCCCAATCAGCCCGGGACCAAGAAATCTCCACGTTTCATTGTATTTCTAAAGGTATGGCGATGATAACTGAAAACTCAATTTTCAGATCCCAAGTACTTATATCAGCTCGGAATTTTTCGCGTCGTTAAAAAATAACCCAATCTGCCCGGGACCAAGAAATGTCCACGTTTCATGGTATTTCTAAACGAATGGCGTCGATAACTGGAAACTCAATTTTCAGATCCCAAGTACTTATATCAGCTCGGAATTTTTCGCGTCATGAAAAAGGTCCCCAATCTGCCCGGGACCAAGAAATCTCCACGTTTCATTGTATTTCTAAACGTATGGCGTCGATAACTGGAATCTCAATTTTCAGATCCCAAGTACTTATATCAGCTCGGAATTTTTCGCGTCGTGAAAAAGGTCCCCAATCTGCCCGGGACCAAGAAATCTCCACGTTTCATTGTATTTCTAAACGTATGGCGTCGATAACTGAAAACTCAATTTTCAGATCCCAAGTACTTATATCAGCTTGGAATTTTTCGCGTCATGAAAAAAGTCCTCAATCTGCCCGGGACCAAGAAATCTCCACGTTTCATTGTATTTCTAAACGAATGGCGTCGATAACTGCGAACTCAGTTTTCAGGTCCCAAGTACTTATATTAGCTCGGAATTTTTCGCGTCATGAAAAAATTACCCAATCAGCCCGGGACCAAGAAATCTCCACGTTTCATGGTATTTCTAAACGTATGGCGTCGATAACTGGAAACTCAATTTTCAGATCCGAAGTACTTATATCAGCTCGGAATTTTTCGCGTCGTGAAAAAATGGTCCAATCAGCCCGGGACCAAGAAATGTCCACGTTTCATGGTATTTCTAAACGTATGGCGTCGATAACTGGAAACTCAATTTTCAGATCCGAAGTACTTATATCAGCTCGGAATTTTTCGCGTCATGAAAAAAGTCCTCAATCTGCCCGGGACCAAGAAATCTCCACGTTTCATTGTATTTCTAAACGAATGGCGTCGATAACTGGAAACTCAGTTTTCAGATCCCAAGTATTTATATTAGCTCGGAATTTTTCGCGACATGAAAAAATTACCCAATCAGACCGGGACCAAGAAATCTCCACGTTTCATTGTATTTCTAAACGAATGGCGTCGATAACTGGAAACTCAGTTTTCAGATCCCAAGTACTTATATTAGCTCGGAATTTTTCGCGTCATGAAAAAGGTCCCCAATCTGCCCGGGACCAAGAAATCTCCACGTTTCATTGTATTTCTAAACGTATGGCGTCGATAACTGAAAACTCAATTTTCAGATCCCAAGTACTTATATCAGCTTAGAATTTTTCGCGTCATGAAAAAAGTCCTCAATCTGCCCGGGACCAAGAAATCTCCACGTTTCATTGTATTTCTAAACGAATGGCGTCGATAACTGGAAACTCAGTTTTCAGATCCCAAGTACTTATATTAGCTCGGAAATTTTCGCGTCATGAAAAAGGTCCCCAATCTGCCCGGGACCAAGAAATCTCCACGTTTCATTGTATTTCTAAACGTATGGCGTCGATAACTGAAAACTCAATTTGCAGATCCCAAGTACTTATATCAGCTTGGAATTTTTCGCGTCATGAAAAAAGTCCTCAATCTGCCCGGGACCAAGAAATCTCCACGTTTCATTGTTTTTCTAAACGAATGGCGTCGATAACTGGAAACTCAGTTTTCAGATCCCAAGTACTTATATTAGCTCGGAATTTTTCGCGTCATGAAAAAATTACCCAATCAGCCCGGGACCAAGAAGTCTCCACGTTTCATGGTATTTCTAAGCGTATGGCGTCGATAACTGGAAACTCAATTTTCAGATCCCAAGTACTTATATCAGCTCGGAATTTTTCGCGTCATGAAAAAGGTCCCCAATCTGCCCGGGACCAAGAAATCTCCACGTTTCATTGTATTTCTAAACGAATGGCGTCGATAACTGGAAACTCAGTTTTCAGATCCCAAGTACTTATATTAGCTCGGAATTTTTCGCGTCGTGAAAAAATGGTCCAATCAGCCCGGGACCAAGAAATGTCCACGTTTCATGGTATTTCTAAACGTATGGCGTCGATAACTGGGAACTCAATTTTCAGATCCGAAGTACTTATATCAGCTCGGAATTTTTCGCGTCATGAAAAAGGTCCCCAATCTGCCCGGGACCAAGAAATCTCCACGTTTCATTGTATTTCTAAACGAATGGCGTCGATAACTGGAAACTCAATTTTCAGATCCCAAGTACTTATATCAGCTTAGAATTTTTCGCGTCATGAAAAAAGTCCTCAATCTGCCCGGGACCAAGAAATCTCCACGTTTCATTGTATTTCTAAACGAATGGCGTCGATAACTGGAAACTCAGTTTTCAGATCCCAAGTACTTATATTAGCTCGGAATTTTTCGCGTCGTGAAAAAGTGGTCCAATCAGCCCGGGACCAAGAAATGTCCACGTTTCATGGTATTTCTAAACGTATGGCGTCGATAACTGGAAACTCAATTTTCAGATCCCAAGTACTTATATCAGCTCGGAATTTTTCGCGTCGTGAAAAAATTGCAAAATCAGCCCGGGACCAAGAAATGTTCACGTTTCATGGTATTTCTAAACGTATGGCGTCGATAACTGGAAACTCAGTTTTCAGATCCCAAGTACTTATATCAGCTCGGAATTTTTCGCGTCATGAAAAGGTCCCCAATCTGCCCGGGACCAAGAAATCTCCACGTTTCATTGTATTTCTAAACGTATGGCGTCGATAACTTGAACCTCAATTTTCAGATCCCAAGTACTTATATCAGCTCGGAATTTTTCGCGTCATGAAAAAGGTCCCGAATCTGCCCGGGACCAAGAAATCTCCACGTTTCATTGTATTTCTAAACGAATGGCGTCGATAACTGGAAACTCAGTTTTCAGATCCCAAGTACTTATATTAGCTCGGAATTTTTCGCGTCATGAAAAAATTACCCAATCAGACCGGGACCAAGAAATCTCCACGTTTCATTGTATTTCTAAACGAATGGCGTCGATAACTGGAAACTCAGTTTTCAGATCCCAAGTACTTATATTAGCTCGGAATTTTTCGCGTCATGAAAAAGGTCGCCAATCTGCCCGGGACCAAGAAATCTCCACGTTTCATTGTATTTCTAAACGTATGGCGTCGATAACTGAAAACTCAATTTTCAGATCCCAAGTACTTATATCAGCTTAGAATTTTTCGCGTCATGAAAAAAGTCCTCAATCTGCCCGGGACCAAGAAATCTCCACGTTTCATTGTATTTCTAAACGAATGGCGTCGATAACTGGAAACTCAGTTTTCAGATCCCAAGTACTTATATTAGCTCGGAATTTTTCGCGTCATGAAAAAGGTCCCCAATCTGCCCGGGACCAAGAAATCTCCACGTTTCATTATACTTCTAAACGTATGGCGTCGATAACTGAAAACTCAATTTTCAGATCCCAAGTACTTATATCAGCTCGGAATTTTTTGCGTCGTGAAAAAATTCCCCAATCAGCCCGGGACCAAGAAATCTCCACGTTTCATTGTATTTCTAAAGGTATGGCGATGATAACTGAAAACTCAATTTTCAGATCCCAAGTACTTATATCAGCTCGGAATTTTTCGCGTCGTTAAAAAATAACCCAATCTGCCCGGGACCAAGAAATGTCCACGTTTCATGGTATTTCTAAACGAATGGCGTCGATAACTGGAAACTCAATTTTCAGATCCCAAGTACTTATATCAGCTCGGAATTTTTCGCGTCATGAAAAAGGTCCCCAATCTGCCCGGGACCAAGAAATCTCCACGTTTCATTGTATTTCTAAACGTATGGCGTCGATAACTGGAATCTCAATTTTCAGATCCCAAGTACTTATATCAGCTCGGAATTTTTCGCGTCGTGAAAAAGGTCCCCAATCTGCCCGGGACCAAGAAATCTCCACGTTTCATTGTATTTCTAAACGTATGGCGTCGATAACTGAAAACTCAATTTTCAGATCCCAAGTACTTATATCAGCTTGGAATTTTTCGCGTCATGAAAAAAGTCCTCAATCTGCCCGGGACCAAGAAATCTCCACGTTTCATTGTATTTCTAAACGAATGGCGTCGATAACTGCGAACTCAGTTTTCAGGTCCCAAGTACTTATATTAGCTCGGAATTTTTCGCGTCATGAAAAAATTACCCAATCAGCCCGGGACCAAGAAATCTCCACGTTTCATGGTATTTCTAAACGTATGGCGTCGATAACTGGAAACTCAATTTTCAGATCCGAAGTACTTATATCAGCTCGGAATTTTTCGCGTCGTGAAAAAATGGTCCAATCAGCCCGGGACCAAGAAATGTCCACGTTTCATGGTATTTCTAAACGTATGGCGTCGATAACTGGAAACTCAATTTTCAGATCCGAAGTACTTATATCAGCTCGGAATTTTTCGCGTCATGAAAAAAGTCCTCAATCTGCCCGGGACCAAGAAATCTCCACGTTTCATTGTATTTCTAAACGAATGGCGTCGATAACTGGAAACTCAGTTTTCAGATCCCAAGTACTTATATTAGCTCGGAATGTTTCGCGTCATGAAAAAGGTCCCCAATCTGCCCGGGACCAAGAAATCTCCACGTTTCATTGTATTTCTAAACGTATGGCGTCGATAACTGAAAACTCAATTTTCAGATCCCAAGTACTTATATCAGCTTAGAATTTTTCGCGTCATGAAAAAAGTCCTCAATCTGCCCGGGACCAAGAAATCTCCACGTTTCATTGTATTTCTAAACGAATGGCGTCGATAACTGGAAACTCAGTTTTCAGATCCCAAGTACTTATATTAGCTCGGAATTTTTCGCGTCATGAAAAAATTATCCAATCAGCCCGGGACCAAGAAATCTCCACGTTCCATTATATTTCTAAACGAATGGCGTCGATAACTGGAAACTCAGTTTTCAGATCCCAAGTACTTATATTAGCTCGGAATGTTTCGCGTCATGAAAAAGGTCCCCAATCTGCCCGGGACCAAGAAATCTCCACGTTTCATTGTATTTCTAAACGTATGGCGTCGATAACTGGAAACTCAATTTTCAGATCCCAAGTACTTATATCAGCTCGGAATTTTTCGCGTCGTGAAAAAGGTCCCCAATCTGCCCGGGACCAAGAAATCTCCACGTTTCATTGTATTTCTAAACGAATGGCGTCGATAACTGGAAACTCAGTTTTCAGATCCCAAGTACTTATATTAGCTCGGAATTTTTCGCGTCATGAAAAAGGTCCCGAATCTGCCCGGGACCAAGAAATCTCCACGTTTCATTGTATTTCTAAACGAATGGCGTCGATAACTGGAAACTCAGTTTTCAGATCCCAAGTACTTATATTAGCTCGGAATTTTTCGCGTCATGAAAAAATTACCCAATCAGACCGGGACCAAGAAATCTCCACGTTTCATTGTATTTCTAAACGAATGGCGTCGATAACTGGAAACTCAGTTTTCAGATCCCAAGTACTTATATTAGCTCGGAATGTTTCGCGTCATGAAAAAGGTCCCCAATCTGCCCGGGACCAAGAAATCTCCACGTTTCATTGTATTTCTAAACGTATGGCGTCGATAACTGAAAACTCAATTTTCAGATCCCAAGTACTTATATCAGCTTAGAATTTTTCGCGTCATGAAAAAAGTCCTCAATCTGCCCGGGACCAAGAAATCTCCACGTTTCATTGTATTTCTAAACGAATGGCGTCGATAACTGGAAACTCAGTTTTCAGATCCCAAGTACTTATATTAGCTCGGAATTTTTCGCGTCATGAAAAAGGTCCCCAATCTGCCCGGTACCAAGAAATCTCCACGTTTCATTATATTTCTAAACGTATGGCGTCGATAACTGAAAACTCAATTTTCAGATCCCAAGTACTTATATCAGCTCGGAATTTTTTGCGTCGTGAAAAAATTCCCCAATCAGCCCGGGACCAAGAAATCTCCACGTTTCATTGTATTTCTAAAGGTATGGCGATGATAACTGAAAACTCAATTTTCAGATCCCAAGTACTTATATCAGCTCGGAATTTTTCGCATCGTTAAAAAATAACCCAATCTGCCCGGGACCAAGAAATGTCCACGTTTCATGGTATTTCTAAACGAATGGCGTCGATAACTGGAAACTCAATTTTCAGATCCCAAGTACTTATATCAGCTCGGAATTTTTCGCGTCATGAAAAAGGTCCCCAATCTGCCCGGGACCAAGAAATCTCCACGTTTCATTGTATTTCTAAACGAATGGCGTCGATAACTGAAAACTCAATTTTCAGATCCCAAGTACTTATATCAGCTTGGAATTTTTCCCGTCATGAAAAAAGTCCTCAATCTGCCCGGGACCAAGAAATCTCCACGTTTCATTGTATTTCTAAACGAATGGCCTCGATAACTGGAAACTCAGTTTTCAGATCCCAAGTACTTATATTAGCTCGGAATTTATCGCGTCATGAAAAAATTATCCAATCAGCCCGGGACCAAGAAATCTCCACGTTTCATTGTATTTCTAAACGAATGGCGTCGATAACTGGAAACTCAGTTTTCAGATCCCAAGTACTTATATTAGCTCGGAATTTTTCGCGTCATGAAAAAGGTCCCCAATCTGCCCGGGACCAAGAAATCTCCACGTTTCATTGTATTTCTAAACGTATGGCGTCGATAACTGGAAACTCAATTTTCAGATCCCAAGTACTTATATCAGCTCGGAATTTTTCGCGTCGTGAAAAAGGTCCCCAATCTGCCCGGGACCAATAAATCTCCACGTTTCATTGTATTTCTAAACGAATGGCGTCGATAACTGGAAACTCAGTTTTCAGATCCCAAGTACTTATATTAGCTCGGAATTTTTCGCGTCATGAAAAAATTACCCAATCAGCCCGGGACCAAGAAATCTCCACGTTTCATGGTATTTCTAAACGTATGGCGTCGATAACTGGAAACTCAATTTTCAGATCCGAAGTACTTATATCAGCTCGGAATTTTTCGCGTCGTGAAAAAATGGTCCAATCAGCCCGGGACCAAGAAATGTCCACGTTTCATGGTATTTCCAAACGTATGGCGTCGATAACTGGAAACTCAGTTTTCAGATCCCAAGTACTTATATTAGCTCGGAATTTTTCGCGTCATGAAAAAGGTCCCCAATCTGCCCGGGACCAAGAAATCTCCACGTTTCATTGTATTTCTAAACGTATGGCGTCGATAACTGAAAACTCAATTTTCAGATCCCAAGTACTTACATCAGCTTAGAATTTTTCGCGTCATGAAAAAAGTCCTCAATCTGCCCGGGACCAAGAAATCTCCACGTTTCATTGTATTTCTAAACGAATGGCGTCGATAACTGGAAACTCAGTTTTGAGATCCCAAGTACTTATATTAGCTCGGAATTTTTCGCGTCATGAAAAAATTACCCAATCAGCCCGGGACCAAGAAATCTCCACGTTTCATGGTATTTCTAAACGTATGGCGTCGATAACTGGAAACTCAATTTTCAGATCCGAAGTACTTATATCAGCTCGGAATTTTTCGCGTCGTGAAAAAATGGTCCAATCAGCCCGGGACCAAGAAATCTCCACGTTTCATTGTATTTCTAAACGAATGGCCTCGATAACTGGAAACTCAGTTTTCAGATCCCAAGTACTTATATTAGCTCGGAATTTATCGCGTCATGAAAAAATTACCCAATCAGCCCGGGACCAAGAAATCTCCACGTTTCATTGTATTTCTAAACGAATGGCGTCGATAACTGGAAACTCAGTTTTCAGATCCCAAGTACTTATATTAGCTCGGAATTTTTCGCGTCATGAAAAAGGTCCCCAATCTGCCCGGGACCAAGAAATCTCCACGTTTCATTGTATTTCTAAACGTATGGCGTCGATAACTGAAAACGCAATTTTCAGATCCCAAGTACTTATATCATCTGAGTATTTTACATGTTGTTTAAAAATGGTCCAATCAGCACGGGACCAAGAAATGTCCACGTTTCATGGTATTTGTAAACGTATAGCGTCGATAACTGAAAACTCAATTTTCAGATCCCAAGTACTTATTTCAGCTCGGAATTTTTCGCGTCGTGAAAAAATGGTCCAATCAGCCCGGGACCAAGAAATCTCCACGTTTCATGGTATTTCTAAACGTATGGCGTCGATAACTGGAAACTCAATTTTCAGATCCCAAGTACTTATATCAGCTCGGAATTTTTCGCGTCGTGAAAAAATGGTCCAATCAGCCCGGGACCAAGAAATCTCCACGTTTCATGGTATTTCTAAACGTATGGCGTCGATAACTGAAAACTCAATTTTCAGATCCCAAGTACTTATATCAGCTCGGAATTTTTCGCGTCGTGAAAAAATTCCCCAATCAGCCCGGGACCAAGAAATCTCCACGTTTCATGGTATTTCTAAACGTATGGCGTCGATAATTGAAAACTCAATTTTCAGATCCCAAGTACTTATTTCAGCTCGGAATTTTTCGCGTCGTGAAAAAGGTCCCCAATCTGCCCGGGACCAAGAAATCTCCACGTTTCATTGTATTTCTAAACGAATGGCCTCGATAACTGGAAACTCAGTTTTCAGATCCCAAGTACTTATATTAGCTCGGAATTTATCGCGTCATGAAAAAATTACCCAATCAGCCCGGGACCAAGAAATCTCCACGTTTCATTGTATTTCTAAACGAATGGCGTCGATAACTGGAAACTCAGTTTTCAGATCCCAAGTACTTATATTAGCTCGGAATTTTTCGCGTCATGAAAAAGGTCCCCAATCTGCCCGGGACCAAGAAATCTCCACGTTTCATTGTATTTCTAAACGTATGGCGTCGATAACTGAAAACGCAATTTTCAGATCCCAAGTACTTATATCAGCTTGGAATTTTTCGCGTCATGAAAAAAGTCCTCAATCTGCCCGGGACCAAGAAATCTCCACGTTTCATTATATTTCTAAACGAATGGCGTCGATAACTGGAAACTCAGTTTTCAGATCCCAAGTACTTATATTAGCTCGGAATTTTTCGCGTCATGAAAAAATTACCCAATCAGCCCGGGACCAAGAAATCTCCACGTTTCATGGTATTTCTAAACGTATGGCGTCGATAACTGGAAACTCAATTTTCAGATCCGAAGTACTTATATCAGCTCGGAATTTTTCGCGTCGTGAAAAAATGGTCCAATCAGCCCGGGACCAAGAAATGTCCACGTTTCATGGTATTTCCAAACGTATGGCGTCGATAACTGGAAACTCAGTTTTCAGATCCCAAGTACTTATATTAGCTCGGAATTTTTCGCGTCATGAAAAAATTATCCAATCAGCCCGGGACCAAGAAATCTCCACGTTCCATTATATTTCTAAACGTATGGCGTCGATAACTGAAAACTCAATTTTCAGATCCCAAGTACTTATATCAGCTCGGAATTTTTTGCGTCGTGAAAAAATTCCCCAATCTGCCCGGGACCAAGAAATCTCCACGTTTCATTGTATTTCTAAACGTATGGCGTCGATAACTGGAAACTCAATTTTCAGATCCCAAGTACTTATATCAGCTCGGAATTTTTCGCGTCGTGAAAAAGGTCCCCAATCTGCCCGGGACCAATAAATCTCCACGTTTCATTGTATTTCTAAACGAATGGCGTCGATAACTGGAAACTCAGTTTTCAGATCCCAAGTACTTATATTAGCTCGGAATTTTTCGCGTCATGAAAAAATTACCCAATCAGCCCGGGACCAAGAAATCTCCACGTTTCATGGTATTTCTAAACGTATGGCGTCGATAACTGGAAACTCAATTTTCAGATCCGAAGTACTTATATCAGCTCGGAATTTTTCGCGTCGTGAAAAAATGGTCCAATCAGCCCGGGACCAAGAAATGTCCACGTTTCATGGTATTTCCAAACGTATGGCGTCGATAACTGGAAACTCAGTTTTCAGATCCCAAGTACTTATATTAGCTCGGAATTTTTCGCGTCATGAAAAAGGTCCCCAATCTGCCCGGGACCAAGAAATCTCCACGTTTCATTGTATTTCTAAACGTATGGCGTCGATAACTGAAAACTCAATTTTCAGATCCCAAGTACTTACATCAGCTTAGAATTTTTCGCGTCATGAAAAAAGTCCTCAATCTGCCCGGGACCAAGAAATCTCCACGTTTCATTGTATTTCTAAACGAATGGCGTCGATAACTGGAAACTCAGTTTTGAGATCCCAAGTACTTATATTAGCTCGGAATTTTTCGCGTCATGAAAAAATTACCCAATCAGCCCGGGACCAAGAAATCTCCACGTTTCATGGTATTTCTAAACGTATGGCGTCGATAACTGGAAACTCAATTTTCAGATCCGAAGTACTTATATCAGCTCGGAATTTTTCGCGTCGTGAAAAAATGGTCCAATCAGCCCGGGACCAAGAAATCTCCACGTTTCATTGTATTTCTAAACGAATGGCCTCGATAACTGGAAACTCAGTTTTCAGATCCCAAGTACTTATATTAGCTCGGAATTTATCGCGTCATGAAAAAATTACCCAATCAGCCCGGGACCAAGAAATCTCCACGTTTCATTGTATTTCTAAACGAATGGCGTCGATAACTGGAAACTCAGTTTTCAGATCCCAAGTACTTATATTAGCTCGGAATTTTTCGCGTCATGAAAAAGGTCCCCAATCTGCCCGGGACCAAGAAATCTCCACGTTTCATTGTATTTCTAAACGTATGGCGTCGATAACTGAAAACGCAATTTTCAGATCCCAAGTACTTATATCATCTGAGTATTTTACATGTTGTTTAAAAATGGTCCAATCAGCACGGGACCAAGAAATGTCCACGTTTCATGGTATTTGTAAACGTATAGCGTCGATAACTGAAAACTCAATTTTCAGATCCCAAGTACTTATTTCAGCTCGGAATTTTTCGCGTCGTGAAAAAATGGTCCAATCAGCCCGGGACCAAGAAATCTCCACGTTTCATGGTATTTCTAAACGTATGGCGTCGATAACTGGAAACTCAATTTTCAGATCCCAAGTACTTATATCAGCTCGGAATTTTTCGCGTCGTGAAAAAATGGTCCAATCAGCCCGGGACCAAGAAATCTCCACGTTTCATGGTATTTCTAAACGTATGGCGTCGATAACTGAAAACTCAATTTTCAGATCCCAAGTACTTATATCAGCTCGGAATTTTTCGCGTCGTGAAAAAATTCCCCAATCAGCCCGGGACCAAGAAATCTCCACGTTTCATGGTATTTCTAAACGTATGGCGTCGATAATTGAAAACTCAATTTTCAGATCCCAAGTACTTATTTCAGCTCGGAATTTTTCGCGTCGTGAAAAAGGTCCCCAATCTGCCCGGGACCAAGAAATCTCCACGTTTCATTGTATTTCTAAACGAATGGCCTCGATAACTGGAAACTCAGTTTTCAGATCCCAAGTACTTATATTAGCTCGGAATTTATCGCGTCATGAAAAAATTACCCAATCAGCCCGGGACCAAGAAATCTCCACGTTTCATTGTATTTCTAAACGAATGGCGTCGATAACTGGAAACTCAGTTTTCAGATCCCAAGTACTTATATTAGCTCGGAATTTTTCGCGTCATGAAAAAGGTCCCCAATCTGCCCGGGACCAAGAAATCTCCACGTTTCATTGTATTTCTAAACGTATGGCGTCGATAACTGAAAACGCAATTTTCAGATCCCAAGTACTTATATCAGCTTGGAATTTTTCGCGTCATGAAAAAAGTCCTCAATCTGCCCGGGACCAAGAAATCTCCACGTTTCATTATATTTCTAAACGAATGGCGTCGATAACTGGAAACTCAGTTTTCAGATCCCAAGTACTTATATTAGCTCGGAATTTTTCGCGTCATGAAAAAATTACCCAATCAGCCCGGGACCAAGAAATCTCCACGTTTCATGGTATTTCTAAACGTATGGCGTCGATAACTGGAAACTCAATTTTCAGATCCGAAGTACTTATATCAGCTCGGAATTTTTCGCGTCGTGAAAAAATGGTCCAATCAGCCCGGGACCAAGAAATGTCCACGTTTCATGGTATTTCCAAACGTATGGCGTCGATAACTGGAAACTCAGTTTTCAGATCCCAAGTACTTATATTAGCTCGGAATTTTTCGCGTCATGAAAAAATTATCCAATCAGCCCGGGACCAAGAAATCTCCACGTTCCATTATATTTCTAAACGTATGGCGTCGATAACTGAAAACTCAATTTTCAAATCCCAAGTACTTATATCAGCTCGGAATTTTTTGCGTCGTGAAAAAATTCCCCAATCAGCCCGGGACCAAGAAATCTCCACGTTTCATTGTATTTCTAAAGGTATGGCGATGATAACTGAAAACTCAATTTTCAGATCCCAAGTACTTATATCAGCTCGGAATTTTTCGCGTCGTTAAAAAATAACCAAATCTGCCCGGGACCAAGAAATGTCCACGTTTCATGGTATTTCTAAACGAATGGCGTCGATAACTGGAAACTCAATTTTCAGATCCCAAGTACTTATATCAGCTCGGAATTTTTCGCGTCCTGAAAAGGTCCCCAATCTGCCCGGGACCAAGAAATCTCCACGTTTCATTGTATTTCTAAACGTATGGCGTCGATAACTTGAACCTCAATTTTCAGATCCCAAGTACTTATATCAGCTCGGAATTTTTCGCGTCATGAAAAAGGTCCCGAATCTGCCCGGGACCAAGAAATCTCCACGTTTCATTGTATTTCTAAACGAATGGCGTCGATAACTGGAAACTCAGTTTTCAGATCCCAAGTACTTATATTAGCTCGGAATTTTTCGCGTCATGAAAAAATTACCCAATCAGACCGGGACCAAGAAATCTCCACGTTTCATTGTATTTCTAAACGAATGGCGTCGATAACTGGAAACTCAGTTTTCAGATCCCAAGTACTTATATTAGCTCGGAATTTTTCGCGTCATGAAAAAGGTCGCCAATCTGCCCGGGACCAAGAAATCTCCACGTTTCATTGTATTTCTAAACGTATGGCGTCGATAACTGAAAACTCAATTTTCAGATCCCAAGTACTTATATCAGCTTAGAATTTTTCGCGTCATGAAAAAAGTCCTCAATCTGCCCGGGACCAAGAAATCTCCACGTTTCATTGTATTTCTAAACGTATGGCGTCGATAACTGAAAACTCAATTTTCAGATCCCAAGTACTTATATCAGCTTGGAATTTTTCCCGTCATGAAAAAAGTCCTCAATCTGCCCGGGACCAAGAAATCTCCACGTTTCATTGTATTTCTAAACGAATGGCCTCGATAACTGGAAACTCAGTTTTCAGATCCCAAGTACTTATATTAGCTCGGAATTTATCGCGTCATGAAAAAATTATCCAATCAGCCCGGGACCAAGAAATCTCCACGTTTCATTGTATTTCTAAACGAATGGCGTCGATAACTGGAAACTCAGTTTTCAGATCCCAAGTACTTATATTAGCTCGGAATTTTTCGCGTCATGAAAAAGGTCCCCAATCTGCCCGGGACCAAGAAATCTCCACGTTTCATTGTATTTCTAAACGTATGGCGTCGATAACTGAAAACTCAATTTTCAGATCCCAAGTACTTATATCAGCTTAGAATTTTTCGCGTCATGAAAAAAGTCCTCAATCTGCCCGGGACCAAGAAATCTCCACGTTTCATTGTATTTCTAAACGAATGGCGTCGATAACTGGAAACTCAGTTTTCAGATCCCAAGTACTTATATTAGCTCGGAAATTTTCGCGTCATGAAAAAGGTCCCCAATCTGCCCGGGACCAAGAAATCTCCACGTTTCATTGTATTTCTAAACGTATGGCGTCGATAACTGAAAACTCAATTTGCAGATCCCAAGTACTTATATCAGCTTGGAATTTTTCGCGTCATGAAAAAAGTCCTCAATCTGCCCGGGACCAAGAAATCTCCACGTTTCATTGTTTTTCTAAACGAATGGCGTCGATAACTGGAAACTCAGTTTTCAGATCCCAAGTACTTATATTAGCTCGGAATTTTTCGCGTCGTGAAAAAATGGTCCAATCAGCCCGGGACCAAGAAATGTCCACGTTTCATGGTATTTCTAAAGGTATGGCGATGATAACTGAAAACTCAATTTTCAGATCCCAAGTACTTATATCAGCTCGGAATTTTTCGCGTCGTTAAAAAATAACCAAATCTGCCCGGGACCAAGAAATGTCCACGTTTCATGGTATTTCTAAACGAATGGCGTCGATAACTGGAAACTCAATTTTCAGATCCCAAGTACTTATATCAGCTCGGAATTTTTCGCGTCCTGAAAAGGTCCCCAATCTGCCCGGGACCAAGAAATCTCCACGTTTCATTGTATTTCTAAACGTATGGCGTCGATAACTTGAACCTCAATTTTCAGATCCCAAGTACTTATATCAGCTCGGAATTTTTCGCGTCATGAAAAAGGTCCCGAATCTGCCCGGGACCAAGAAATCTCCACGTTTCATTGTATTTCTAAACGAATGGCGTCGATAACTGGAAACTCAGTTTTCAGATCCCAAGTACTTATATTAGCTCGGAATTTTTCGCGTCATGAAAAAATTACCCAATCAGACCGGGACCAAGAAATCTCCACGTTTCATTGTATTTCTAAACGAATGGCGTCGATAACTGGAAACTCAGTTTTCAGATCCCAAGTACTTATATTAGCTCGGAATTTTTCGCGTCATGAAAAAGGTCGCCAATCTGCCCGGGACCAAGAAATCTCCACGTTTCATTGTATTTCTAAACGTATGGCGTCGATAACTGAAAACTCAATTTTCAGATCCCAAGTACTTATATCAGCTTAGAATTTTTCGCGTCATGAAAAAAGTCCTCAATCTGCCCGGGACCAAGAAATCTCCACGTTTCATTGTATTTCTAAACGTATGGCGTCGATAACTGAAAACTCAATTTTCAGATCCCAAGTACTTATATCAGCTTGGAATTTTTCCCGTCATGAAAAAAGTCCTCAATCTGCCCGGGACCAAGAAATCTCCACGTTTCATTGTATTTCTAAACGAATGGCCTCGATAACTGGAAACTCAGTTTTCAGATCCCAAGTACTTATATTAGCTCGGAATTTATCGCGTCATGAAAAAATTATCCAATCAGCCCGGGACCAAGAAATCTCCACGTTTCATTGTATTTCTAAACGAATGGCGTCGATAACTGGAAACTCAGTTTTCAGATCCCAAGTACTTATATTAGCTCGGAATTTTTCGCGTCATGAAAAAGGTCCCCAATCTGCCCGGGACCAAGAAATCTCCACGTTTCATTGTATTTCTAAACGTATGGCGTCGATAACTGAAAACTCAATTTTCAGATCCCAAGTACTTATATCAGCTTAGAATTTTTCGCGTCATGAAAAAAGTCCTCAATCTGCCCGGGACCAAGAAATCTCCACGTTTCATTGTATTTCTAAACGAATGGCGTCGATAACTGGAAACTCAGTTTTCAGATCCCAAGTACTTATATTAGCTCGGAAATTTTCGCGTCATGAAAAAGGTCCCCAATCTGCCCGGGACCAAGAAATCTCCACGTTTCATTGTATTTCTAAACGTATGGCGTCGATAACTGAAAACTCAATTTGCAGATCCCAAGTACTTATATCAGCTTGGAATTTTTCGCGTCATGAAAAAAGTCCTCAATCTGCCCGGGACCAAGAAATCTCCACGTTTCATTGTTTTTCTAAACGAATGGCGTCGATAACTGGAAACTCAGTTTTCAGATCCCAAGTACTTATATTAGCTCGGAATTTTTCGCGTCATGAAAAAATTACCCAATCAGCCCGGGACCAAGAAGTCTCCACGTTTCATGGTATTTCTAAGCGTATGGCGTCGATAACTGGAAACTCAATTTTCAGATCCCAAGTACTTATATCAGCTCGGAATTTTTCGCGTCATGAAAAAGGTCCCCAATCTGCCCGGGATCAAGAAATCTCCACGTTTCATTGTATTTCTAAACGAATGGCGTCGATAACTGGAAACTCAGTTTTCAGATCCCAAGTACTTATATTAGCTCGGAATTTTTCGCGTCGTGAAAAAATGGTCCAATCAGCCCGGGACCAAGAAATGTCCACGTTTCATGGTATTTCTAAACGTATGGCGTCGATAACTGGGAACTCAATTTTCAGATCCGAAGTACTTATATCAGCTCGGAATTTTTCGCGTCATGAAAAAGGTCCCCAATCTGCCCGGGACCAAGAAATCTCCACGTTTCATTGTATTTCTAAACGAATGGCGTCGATAACTGGAAACTCAATTTTCAGATCCCAAGTACTTATATCAGCTTAGAATTTTTCGCGTCATGAAAAAAGTCCTCAATCTGCCCGGGACCAAGAAATCTCCACGTTTCATTGTATTTCTAAACGAATGGCGTCGATAACTGGAAACTCAGTTTTCAGATCCCAAGTACTTATATTAGCTCGGAATTTTTCGCGTCGTGAAAAAGTGGTCCAATCAGCCCGGGACCAAGAAATGTCCACGTTTCATGGTATTTCTAAACGTATGGCGTCGATAACTGGAAACTCAATTTTCAGATCCCAAGTACTTATATCAGCTCGGAATTTTTCGCGCCGTGAAAAAATTGCAAAATCAGCCCGGGACCAAGAAATCTCCACGTTTCATTGTATTTCTAAACGTATGGCGTCGATAACTGAAAACTCAATTTTCAGATCCCAAGTACTTATATCAGCTTAGAATTTTTCGCGTCATGAAAAAAGTCCTCAATCTGCCCGGGACCAAGAAATCTCCACGTTTCATTGTATTTCTAAACGTATGGCGTCGATAACTGAAAACTCAATTTTCAGATCCCAAGTACTTATATCAGCTTGGAATTTTTCCCGTCATGAAAAAAGTCCTCAATCTGCCCGGGACCAAGAAATCTCCACGTTTCATTGTATTTCTAAACGAATGGCCTCGATAACTGGAAACTCAGTTTTCAGATCCCAAGTACTTATATTAGCTCGGAATTTATCGCGTCATGAAAAAATTATCCAATCAGCCCGGGACCAAGAAATCTCCACGTTTCATTGTATTTCTAAACGAATGGCGTCGATAACTGGAAACTCAGTTTTCAGATCCCAAGTACTTATATTAGCTCGGAATTTTTCGCGTCATGAAAAAGGTCCCCAATCTGCCCGGGACCAAGAAATCTCCACGTTTCATTGTATTTCTAAACGTATGGCGTCGATAACTGAAAACTCAATTTTCAGATCCCAAGTACTTATATCAGCTTAGAATTTTTCGCGTCATGAAAAAAGTCCTCAATCTGCCCGGGACCAAGAAATCTCCACGTTTCATTGTATTTCTAAACGAATGGCGTCGATAACTGGAAACTCAGTTTTCAGATCCCAAGTACTTATATTAGCTCGGAAATTTTCGCGTCATGAAAAAGGTCCCCAATCTGCCCGGGACCAAGAAATCTCCACGTTTCATTGTATTTCTAAACGTATGGCGTCGATAACTGAAAACTCAATTTGCAGATCCCAAGTACTTATATCAGCTTGGAATTTTTCGCGTCATGAAAAAAGTCCTCAATCTGCCCGGGACCAAGAAATCTCCACGTTTCATTGTTTTTCTAAACGAATGGCGTCGATAACTGGAAACTCAGTTTTCAGATCCCAAGTACTTATATTAGCTCGGAATTTTTCGCGTCATGAAAAAATTACCCAATCAGCCCGGGACCAAGAAGTCTCCACGTTTCATGGTATTTCTAAGCGTATGGCGTCGATAACTGGAAACTCAATTTTCAGATCCCAAGTACTTATATCAGCTCGGAATTTTTCGCGTCATGAAAAAGGTCCCCAATCTGCCCGGGATCAAGAAATCTCCACGTTTCATTGTATTTCTAAACGAATGGCGTCGATAACTGGAAACTCAGTTTTCAGATCCCAAGTACTTATATTAGCTCGGAATTTTTCGCGTCGTGAAAAAATGGTCCAATCAGCCCGGGACCAAGAAATGTCCACGTTTCATGGTATTTCTAAACGTATGGCGTCGATAACTGGGAACTCAATTTTCAGATCCGAAGTACTTATATCAGCTCGGAATTTTTCGCGTCATGAAAAAGGTCCCCAATCTGCCCGGGACCAAGAAATCTCCACGTTTCATTGTATTTCTAAACGAATGGCGTCGATAACTGGAAACTCAATTTTCAGATCCCAAGTACTTATATCAGCTTAGAATTTTTCGCGTCATGAAAAAAGTCCTCAATCTGCCCGGGACCAAGAAATCTCCACGTTTCATTGTATTTCTAAACGAATGGCGTCGATAACTGGAAACTCAGTTTTCAGATCCCAAGTACTTATATTAGCTCGGAATTTTTCGCGTCGTGAAAAAGTGGTCCAATCAGCCCGGGACCAAGAAATGTCCACGTTTCATGGTATTTCTAAACGTATGGCGTCGATAACTGGAAACTCAATTTTCAGATCCCAAGTACTTATATCAGCTCGGAATTTTTCGCGCCGTGAAAAAATTGCAAAATCAGCCCGGGACCAAGAAATGTTCACGTTTCATGGTATTTCTAAACGTATGGCGTCGATAACTGAAAACTCAATTTTCAGATCCCAAGTACTTATATCAGCTCGGAATTTTTTGAGTCGTGAAAAAATTCCGCAATCAGCCCGGGACCATCAAATCTCCACGTTTCATTGTATTTCTAAAGGTATGGCGGCGATAACTGAAAACTCAATTTTCAGATCCGAAGTACTTATATCAGCTCGGAATTTTTCGCGTCGTGAAAAAATTCCCCAATCAGCCCGGGACCAAGAAATGTCCACGTTTCATGGTATTTGTAAACGTATAGCGTCGATAACTGAAAAGTCAATTTTCAGATCACAAGTACTTATATCAGCTCGGAATTTTTCGCGTCGTGAAAAAATGGTCCAATCAGCGCGGGACCAAGAAATCTCCACGTTTCATTGTATTTCTAAACGTATGGCGTCGATAACTGAAAACTCAATTTTCAGATCCCAAGTACATATCAGCTCGGAATTTTTCGCGTCGTGAAAAAATTCCCCAATCAGCCCGGGACCAAGAAATCTCCACGTTTCATGTTATTTCTAAACGTATGGTGTCGATAACTGAAAACTCAATTTTCAGATCCCAAGTACTTATATCAGCTCGGAATTTTTTGCGTCGTGAAAAAATTCCCCAATCAGCCCGGGACCGAGAAATCTCCACGTTTCATTGTATTTCTAAAGGTATGGCGGCGATAACTGAAAACTCAATTTTCAGATCCCAAGTACTTATATCATCTGAGTATTTTACATGTTGTTTAAAAATGGTCAAATCAGCACGGGACCAAGAAATATCCACGTTTCTTGGTATTTCTAAACGTATGGAATCGATAACTGAAAACTCAATTTTCAGATCCCAAGTACTTATATCATCTGAGTATTTTACATGCTGTTTAAAAATGGTCAAATCAGCACGGGACCAAGAAATGTCCACGTTTCTTGGTATTTCTAAACGTATGGCATCGATAACTGAAAACTCAATTTTCAGATCACAAGTACTTATATCAGCTCGGAATTTTTCGCGTCATGAAAAAATAACCCAATCAGCCCGGGACCAAGAAATGTCCACGTTTCATGGTATTTCTAAACGAATGGCGTCGATAACTGGAAACTCAGTTTTCAGATCCCAAGTACTTATATTAGCTCGGAATTTTTCGCGTCATGAAAAAGGTCCCGAATCTGCCCGGGACCAAGAAATCTCCACGTTTCATTGTATTTCTAAACGAATGGCGTCGATAACTGGAAACTCAGTTTTCAGATCCCAAGTACTTATATTAGCTCGGAATTTTTCGCGTCATGAAAAAATTACCCAATCAGCCCGGGACCAAGAAATGTCCACGTTTCATGGTATTTCTAAACGAATGGCGTCGATAACTGGAAACTCAGTTTTCAGATCCCAAGTACTTATATTAGCTCGGAATTTTTCGCGTCATGAAAAAGGTCCCCAATCTGCCCGGGACCAAGAAATCTCCACGTTTCATTGTATTTCTAAACGTATGGCGTCGATAACTGGAAACTCAATTTTCAGATCCCAAGTACTTATATCAGCTCGGAATTTTTCGCGTCGTGAAAAAGGTCCCCAATCTGCCCGGGACCAAGAAATCTCCACGTTTCATTGTATTTCTAAACGAATGGCGTCGATAACTGGAAACTCAGTTTTCAGATCCCAAGTACTTATATTAGCTCGGAATTTTTCGCGTCATGAAAAAGGTCCCGAATCTGCCCGGGACCAAGAAATCTCCACGTTTCATTGTATTTCTAAACGAATGGCGTCGATAACTGGAAACTCAGTTTTCAGATCCCAAGTACTTATATTAGCTCGGAATTTTTCGCGTCGTGAAAAAGTGGTCCAATCAGCCCGGGACCAAGAAATGTCCACGTTTCATGGTATTTCTAAACGTATGGCGTCGATAACTGGAAACTCAATTTTCAGATCCCAAGTACTTATATCAGCTCGGAATTTTTCGCGTCGTGAAAAAATTGCAAAATCAGCCCGGGACCAAGAAATGTTCACGTTTCATGGTATTTCTAAACGTATGGCGTCGATAACTGAAAACTCAATTTTCAGATCCCAAGTACTTATATCAGCTCGGAATTTTTTGAGTCGTGAAAAAATTCCCCAATCAGCCCGGGACCATCAAATCTCCACGTTTCATTGTATTTCTAAAGGTATGGCGGCGATAACTGAAAACTCAATTTTCAGATCCGAAGTACTTATATCAGCTTGGAATTTTTCGCGTCATGAAAAAAGTCCTCAATCTGCCCGGGACCAAGAAATCTCCACGTTTCATTGTATTTCTAAACGAATGGCGTCGATAACTGGAAACTCAGTTTTCAGATCCCAAGTACTTATATTAGCTCGGAATTTTTCGCGTCATGAAAAAATTACCCAATCAGCCCGGGACCAAGAAATCTCCACGTTTCATGGTATTTCTAAACGTATGGCGTCGATAACTGGAAACTCAATTTTCAGATCCGAAGTACTTATATCAGCTCGGAATTTTTCGCGTCGTGAAAAAATGGTCCAATCAGCCCGGGACCAAGAAATGTCCACGTTTCATGGTATTTCCAAACGTATGGCGTCGATAACTGGAAACTCAGTTTTCAGATCCCAAGTACTTATATTAGCTCGGAATTTTTCGCGTCATGAAAAAATTATCCAATCAGCCCGGGACCAAGAAATCTCCACGTTCCATTATATTTCTAAACGTATGGCGTCGATAACTGAAAACTCAATTTTCAGATCCCAAGTACTTATATCAGCTCGGAATTTTTTGCGTCGTGAAAAAATTCCCCAATCAGCCCGGGACCAAGAAATCTCCACGTTTCATTGTATTTCTAAAGGTATGGCGATGATAACTGAAAACTCAATTTTCAGATCCCAAGTACTTATATCAGATCGGAATTTTTCGCGTCGTTAAAAAATAACCAAATCTGCACGGGACCAAGAAATGTCCACGTTTCATGGTATTTCTAAACGAATGGCGTCGATAACTGGAAACTCAATTTTCAGATCCCAAGTACTTATATCAGCTCGGAATTTTTCGCGTCATGAAAAGGTCCCCAATCTGCCCGGGACCAAGAAATCTCCACGTTTCATTGTATTTCTAAACGTATGGCGTCGATAACTTGAACCTCAATTTTCAGATCCCAAGTACTTATATCAGCTCGGAATTTTTCGCGTCATGAAAAAGGTCCCGAATCTGCCCGGGACCAAGAAATCTCCACGTTTCATTGTATTTCTAAACGAATGGCGTCGATAACTGGAAACTCAGTTTTCAGATCCCAAGTACTTATATTAGCTCGGAATTTTTCGCGTCATGAACAAATTACCCAATCAGACCGGGACCAAGAAATCTCCACGTTTCATTGTATTTCTAAACGAATGGCGTCGATAACTGGAAACTCAGTTTTCAGATCCCAAGTACTTATATTAGCTCGGAATTTTTCGCGTCATGAAAAAGGTCGCCAATCTGCCCGGGACCAAGAAATCTCCACGTTTCATTGTATTTCTAAACGTATGGCGTCGATAACTGAAAACTCAATTTTCAGATCCCAAGTACTTATATCAGCTTAGAATTTTTCGCGTCATGAAAAAAGTCCTCAATCTGCCCGGGACCAAGAAATCTCCACGTTTCATTGTATTTCTAAACGAATGGCGTCGATAACTGGAAACTCAGTTTTCAGATCCCAAGTACTTATATTAACTCGGAATTTTTCGCGTCATGAAAAAGGTCCCCAATCTGCCCGGGACCAAGAAATCTCCACGTTTCATTATACTTCTAAACGTATGGCGTCGATAACTGAAAACTCAATTTTCAGATCCCAAGTACTTATATCAGCTCGGAATTTTTTGCGTCGTGAAAAAATTCCCCAATCAGCCCGGGACCAAGAAATCTCCACGTTTCATTGTATTTCTAAAGGTATGGCGATGATAACTGAAAACTCAATTTTCAGATCCCAAGTACTTATATCAGCTCGGAATTTTTCGCGTCGTTAAAAAATAACCCAATCTGCCCGGGACCAAGAAATGTCCACGTTTCATGGTATTTCTAAACGAATGGCGTCGATAACTGGAAACTCAATTTTCAGATCCCAAGTACTTATATCAGCTCGGAATTTTTCGCGTCATGAAAAAGGTCCCCAATCTGCCCGGGACCAAGAAATCTCCACGTTTCATTGTATTTCTAAACGTATGGCGTCGATAACTGGAATCTCAATTTTCAGATCCCAAGTACTTATATCAGCTCGGAATTTTTCGCGTCGTGAAAAAGGTCCCCAATCTGCCCGGGACCAAGAAATCTCCACGTTTCATTGTATTTCTAAACGTATGGCGTCGATAACTGAAAACTCAATTTTCAGATCCCAAGTACTTATATCAGCTTGGAATTTTTCGCGTCATGAAAAAAGTCCTCAATCTGCCCGGGACCAAGAAATCTCCACGTTTCATTGTATTTCTAAACGAATGGCGTCGATAACTGCGAACTCAGTTTTCAGGTCCCAAGTACTTATATTAGCTCGGAATTTTTCGCGTCATGAAAAAATTACCCAATCAGCCCGGGACCAAGAAATCTCCACGTTTCATGGTATTTCTAAACGTATGGCGTCGATAACTGGAAACTCAATTTTCAGATCCGAAGTACTTATATCAGCTCGGAATTTTTCGCGTCGTGAAAAAATGGTCCAATCAGCCCGGGACCAAGAAATGTCCACGTTTCATGGTATTTCTAAACGTATGGCGTCGATAACTGGAAACTCAATTTTCAGATCCGAAGTACTTATATCAGCTCGGAATTTTTCGCGTCATGAAAAAAGTCCTCAATCTGCCCGGGACCAAGAAATCTCCACGTTTCATTGTATTTCTAAACGAATGGCGTCGATAACTGGAAACTCAGTTTTCAGATCCCAAGTATTTATATTAGCTCGGAATTTTTCGCGACATGAAAAAATTACCCAATCAGACCGGGACCAAGAAATCTCCACGTTTCATTGTATTTCTAAACGAATGGCGTCGATAACTGGAAACTCAGTTTTCAGATCCCAAGTACTTATATTAGCTCGGAATTTTTCGCGTCATGAAAAAGGTCCCCAATCTGCCCGGGACCAAGAAATCTCCACGTTTCATTGTATTTCTAAACGTATGGCGTCGATAACTGAAAACTCAATTTTCAGATCCCAAGTACTTATATCAGCTTAGAATTTTTCGCGTCATGAAAAAAGTCCTCAATCTGCCCGGGACCAAGAAATCTCCACGTTTCATTGTATTTCTAAACGAATGGCGTCGATAACTGGAAACTCAGTTTTCAGATCCCAAGTACTTATATTAGCTCGGAAATTTTCGCGTCATGAAAAAGGTCCCCAATCTGCCCGGGACCAAGAAATCTCCACGTTTCATTGTATTTCTAAACGTATGGCGTCGATAACTGAAAACTCAATTTGCAGATCCCAAGTACTTATATCAGCTTGGAATTTTTCGCGTCATGAAAAAAGTCCTCAATCTGCCCGGGACCAAGAAATCTCCACGTTTCATTGTTTTTCTAAACGAATGGCGTCGATAACTGGAAACTCAGTTTTCAGATCCCAAGTACTTATATTAGCTCGGAATTTTTCGCGTCATGAAAAAATTACCCAATCAGCCCGGGACCAAGAAGTCTCCACGTTTCATGGTATTTCTAAGCGTATGGCGTCGATAACTGGAAACTCAATTTTCAGATCCCAAGTACTTATATCAGCTCGGAATTTTTCGCGTCATGAAAAAGGTCCCCAATCTGCCCGGGACCAAGAAATCTCCACGTTTCATTGTATTTCTAAACGAATGGCGTCGATAACTGGAAACTCAGTTTTCAGATCCCAAGTACTTATATTAGCTCGGAATTTTTCGCGTCGTGAAAAAATGGTCCAATCAGCCCGGGACCAAGAAATGTCCACGTTTCATGGTATTTCTAAACGTATGGCGTCGATAACTGGGAACTCAATTTTCAGATCCGAAGTACTTATATCAGCTCGGAATTTTTCGCGTCATGAAAAAGGTCCCCAATCTGCCCGGGACCAAGAAATCTCCACGTTTCATTGTATTTCTAAACGAATGGCGTCGATAACTGGAAACTCAATTTTCAGATCCCAAGTACTTATATCAGCTTAGAATTTTTCGCGTCATGAAAAAAGTCCTCAATCTGCCCGGGACCAAGAAATCTCCACGTTTCATTGTATTTCTAAACGAATGGCGTCGATAACTGGAAACTCAGTTTTCAGATCCCAAGTACTTATATTAGCTCGGAATTTTTCGCGTCGTGAAAAAGTGGTCCAATCAGCCCGGGACCAAGAAATGTCCACGTTTCATGGTATTTCTAAACGTATGGCGTCGATAACTGGAAACTCAATTTTCAGATCCCAAGTACTTATATCAGCTCGGAATTTTTCGCGTCGTGAAAAAATTGCAAAATCAGCCCGGGACCAAGAAATGTTCACGTTTCATGGTATTTCTAAACGTATGGCGTCGATAACTGGAAACTCAGTTTTCAGATCCCAAGTACTTATATCAGCTCGGAATTTTTCGCGTCATGAAAAGGTCCCCAATCTGCCCGGGACCAAGAAATCTCCACGTTTCATTGTATTTCTAAACGTATGGCGTCGATAACTTGAACCTCAATTTTCAGATCCCAAGTACTTATATCAGCTCGGAATTTTTCGCGTCATGAAAAAGGTCCCGAATCTGCCCGGGACCAAGAAATCTCCACGTTTCATTGTATTTCTAAACGAATGGCGTCGATAACTGGAAACTCAGTTTTCAGATCCCAAGTACTTATATTAGCTCGGAATTTTTCGCGTCATGAAAAAATTACCCAATCAGACCGGGACCAAGAAATCTCCACGTTTCATTGTATTTCTAAACGAATGGCGTCGATAACTGGAAACTCAGTTTTCAGATCCCAAGTACTTATATTAGCTCGGAATTTTTCGCGTCATGAAAAAGGTCGCCAATCTGCCCGGGACCAAGAAATCTCCACGTTTCATTGTATTTCTAAACGTATGGCGTCGATAACTGAAAACTCAATTTTCAGATCCCAAGTACTTATATCAGCTTAGAATTTTTCGCATCATGAAAAAAGTCCTCAATCTGCCCGGGACCAAGAAATCTCCACGTTTCATTGTATTTCTAAACGAATGGCGTCGATAACTGGAAACTCAGTTTTCAGATCCCAAGTACTTATATTAGCTCGGAATTTTTCGCGTCATGAAAAAGGTCCCCAATCTGCCCGGGACCAAGAAATCTCCACGTTTCATTATACTTCTAAACGTATGGCGTCGATAACTGAAAACTCAATTTTCAGATCCCAAGTACTTATATCAGCTCGGAATTTTTTGCGTCGTGAAAAAATTCCCCAATCAGCCCGGGACCAAGAAATCTCCACGTTTCATTGTATTTCTAAAGGTATGGCGATGATAACTGAAAACTCAATTTTCAGATCCCAAGTACTTATATCAGCTCGGAATTTTTCGCGTCGTTAAAAAATAACCCAATCTGCCCGGGACCAAGAAATGTCCACGTTTCATGGTATTTCTAAACGAATGGCGTCGATAACTGGAAACTCAATTTTCAGATCCCAAGTACTTATATCAGCTCGAAATTTTTCGCGTCATGAAAAAGGTCCCCAATCTGCCCGGGACCAAGAAATCTCCACGTTTCATTGTATTTCTAAACGTATGGCGTCGATAACTGGAATCTCAATTTTCAGATCCCAAGTACTTATATCAGCTCGGAATTTTTCGCGTCGTGAAAAAGGTCCCCAATCTGCCCGGGACCAAGAAATCTCCACGTTTCATTGTATTTCTAAACGTATGGCGTCGATAACTGAAAACTCAATTTTCAGATCCCAAGTACTTATATCAGCTTGGAATTTTTCGCGTCATGAAAAAAGTCCTCAATCTGCCCGGGACCAAGAAATCTCCACGTTTCATTGTATTTCTAAACGAATGGCGTCGATAACTGCGAACTCAGTTTTCAGGTCCCAAGTACTTATATTAGCTCGGAATTTTTCGCGTCATGAAAAAATTACCCAATCAGCCCGGGACCAAGAAATCTCCACGTTTCATGGTATTTCTAAACGTATGGCGTCGATAACTGGAAACTCAATTTTCAGATCCGAAGTACTTATATCAGCTCGGAATTTTTCGCGTTGTGAAAAAATGGTCCAATCAGCCCGGGACCAAGAAATGTCCACGTTTCATGGTATTTCTAAACGTATGGCGTCGATAACTGGAAACTCAATTTTCAGATCCGAAGTACTTATATCAGCTCGGAATTTTTCGCGTCATGAAAAAAGTCCTCAATCTGCCCGGGACCAAGAAATCTCCACGTTTCATTGTATTTCTAAACGAATGGCGTCGATAACTGGAAACTCAGTTTTCAGATCCCAAGTACTTATATTAGCTCGGAATGTTTCGCGTCATGAAAAAGGTCCCCAATCTGCCCGGGACCAAGAAATCTCCACGTTTCATTGTATTTCTAAACGTATGGCGTCGATAACTGAAAACTCAATTTTCAGATCCCAAGTACTTATATCAGCTTAGAATTTTTCGCGTCATGAAAAAAGTCCTCAATCTGCCCGGGACCAAGAAATCTCCACGTTTCATTGTATTTCTAAACGAATGGCGTCGATAACTGGAAACTCAGTTTTCAGATCCCAAGTACTTATATTAGCTCGGAATTTTTCGCGTCATGAAAAAATTATCCAATCAGCCCGGGACCAAGAAATCTCCACGTTCCATTATATTTCTAAACGAATGGCGTCGATAACTGGAAACTCAGTTTTCAGATCCCAAGTACTTATATTAGCTCGGAATGTTTCGCGTCATGAAAAAGGTCCCCAATCTGCCCGGGACCAAGAAATCTCCACGTTTCATTGTATTTCTAAACGTATGGCGTCGATAACTGGAAACTCAATTTTCAGATCCCAAGTACTTATATCAGCTCGGAATTTTTCGCGTCGTGAAAAAGGTCCCCAATCTGCCCGGGACCAAGAAATCTCCACGTTTCATTGTATTTCTAAACGAATGGCGTCGATAACTGGAAACTCAGTTTTCAGATCCCAAGTACTTATATTAGCTCGGAATTTTTCGCGTCATGAAAAAGGTCCCGAATCTGCCCGGGACCAAGAAATCTCCACGTTTCATTGTATTTCTAAACGAATGGCGTCGATAACTGGAAACTCAGTTTTCAGATCCCAAGTACTTATATTAGCTCGGAATTTTTCGCGTCATGAAAAAATTACCCAATCAGACCGGGACCAAGAAATCTCCACGTTTCATTGTATTTCTAAACGAATGGCGTCGATAACTGGAAACTCAGTTTTCAGATCCCAAGTACTTATATTAGCTCGGAATGTTTCGCGTCATGAAAAAGGTCCCCAATCTGCCCGGGACCAAGAAATCTCCACGTTTCATTGTATTTCTAAACGTATGGCGTCGATAACTGAAAACTCAATTTTCAGATCCCAAGTACTTATATCAGCTTAGAATTTTTCGCGTCATGAAAAAAGTCCTCAATCTGCCCGGGACCAAGAAATCTCCACGTTTCATTGTATTTCTAAACGAATGGCGTCGATAACTGGAAACTCAGTTTTCAGATCCCAAGTACTTATATTAGCTCGGAATTTTTCGCGTCATGAAAAAGGTCCCCAATCTGCCCGGTACCAAGAAATCTCCACGTTTCATTATATTTCTAAACGTATGGCGTCGATAACTGAAAACTCAATTTTCAGATCCCAAGTACTTATATCAGCTCGGAATTTTTTGCGTCGTGAAAAAATTCCCCAATCAGCCCGGGACCAAGAAATCTCCACGTTTCATTGTATTTCTAAAGGTATGGCGATGATAACTGAAAACTCAATTTTCAGATCCCAAGTACTTATATCAGCTCGGAATTTTTCGCATCGTTAAAAAATAACCCAATCTGCCCGGGACCAAGAAATGTCCACGTTTCATGGTATTTCTAAACGAATGGCGTCGATAACTGGAAACTCAATTTTCAGATCCCAAGTACTTATATCAGCTCGGAATTTTTCGCGTCATGAAAAAGGTCCCCAATCTGCCCGGGACCAAGAAATCTCCACGTTTCATTGTATTTCTAAACGTATGGCGTCGATAACTGAAAACTCAATTTTCAGATCCCAAGTACTTATATCAGCTTGGAATTTTTCCCGTCATGAAAAAAGTCCTCAATCTGCCCGGGACCAAGAAATCTCCACGTTTCATTGTATTTCTAAACGAATGGCCTCGATAACTGGAAACTCAGTTTTCAGATCCCAAGTACTTATATTAGCTCGGAATTTATCGCGTCATGAAAAAATTATCCAATCAGCCCGGGACCAAGAAATCTCCACGTTTCATTGTATTTCTAAACGAATGGCGTCGATAACTGGAAACTCAGTTTTCAGATCCCAAGTACTTATATTAGCTCGGAATTTTTCGCGTCATGAAAAAGGTCCCCAATCTGCCCGGGACCAAGAAATCTCCACGTTTCATTGTATTTCTAAACGTATGGCGTCGATAACTGGAAACTCAATTTTCAGATCCCAAGTACTTATATCAGCTCGGAATTTTTCGCGTCGTGAAAAAGGTCCCCAATCTGCCCGGGACCAATAAATCTCCACGTTTCATTGTATTTCTAAACGAATGGCGTCGATAACTGGAAACTCAGTTTTCAGATCCCAAGTACTTATATTAGCTCGGAATTTTTCGCGTCATGAAAAAATTACCCAATCAGCCCGGGACCAAGAAATCTCCACGTTTCATGGTATTTCTAAACGTATGGCGTCGATAACTGGAAACTCAATTTTCAGATCCGAAGTACTTATATCAGCTCGGAATTTTTCGCGTCGTGAAAAAATGGTCCAATCAGCCCGGGACCAAGAAATGTCCACGTTTCATGGTATTTCCAAACGTATGGCGTCGATAACTGGAAACTCAGTTTTCAGATCCCAAGTACTTATATTAGCTCGGAATTTTTCGCGTCATGAAAAAGGTCCCCAATCTGCCCGGGACCAAGAAATCTCCACGTTTCATTGTATTTCTAAACGTATGGCGTCGATAACTGAAAACTCAATTTTCAGATCCCAAGTACTTACATCAGCTTAGAATTTTTCGCGTCATGAAAAAAGTCCTCAATCTGCCCGGGACCAAGAAATCTCCACGTTTCATTGTATTTCTAAACGAATGGCGTCGATAACTGGAAACTCAGTTTTGAGATCCCAAGTACTTATATTAGCTCGGAATTTTTCGCGTCATGAAAAAATTACCCAATCAGCCCGGGACCAAGAAATCTCCACGTTTCATGGTATTTCTAAACGTATGGCGTCGATAACTGGAAACTCAATTTTCAGATCCGAAGTACTTATATCAGCTCGGAATTTTTCGCGTCGTGAAAAAATGGTCCAATCAGCCCGGGACCAAGAAATGTCCACGTTTCATGGTATTTCCAAACGTATGGCGTCGATAACTGGAAACTCAGTTTTCAGATCCCAAGTACTTATATTAGCTCGGAATTTTTCGCGTCATGAAAAAATTATCCAATCAGCCCGGGACCAAGAAATCTCCACGTTCCATTATATTTCTAAACGTATGGCGTCGATAACTGAAAACTCAATTTTCAGATCCCAAGTACTTATATCAGCTCGGAATTTTTTGCGTCGTGAAAAAATTCCCCAATCAGCCCGGGACCAAGAAATCTCCACGTTTCATTGTATTTCTAAAGGTATGGCGATGATAACTGAAAACTCAATTTTCAGATCCCAAGTACTTATATCAGATCGGAATTTTTCGCGTCGTTAAAAAATAACCAAATCTGCACGGGACCAAGAAATGTCCACGTTTCATGGT